>CM041551.1:2673758-3076258 GCA_023238725.1 Scortum barcoo
ATGTTGTACTACAGGTACTTAAAATAAGAATATAAAAATAAAACCAAGTCTCCTTCTGAAAAAAACAAAAAGCTCTCTTGCACCTCTTCACAAAGACTAATGTTCTTTACTTAGTGTTGACAGGTCTATGCTTCTCTCTGCTTGACAACACTGGAATATAATACACACTTTTACTTTATTTCCTGTGCTGTGATTAGATTTTAAAGCAGCATTTTAAAAAAACATGTCAGAATGAAAAATAACTAATTCATTTAAAAAAGACAAAAGTCAAATAATTGTCCTTGTAAAGGTATAACAAGTAGGATCTTCCCTTAAAAGATGTATAAACTCATACAAAAATAACCCCTCTCAATCATCACTGATGACCTGATGACTGGTGGTGTTGTGGTGTCTGTATCTGCAGAGACTCTACCCTCTGCCTGGATTTTCTTATGCAGCTGTTGGGACATTTCTGGGCATCAACCCTTGGATAGTGGTGTGTAGCCCCCAAACAATAACAGCACAGGGTGTGAGGGGCGGGACTATTTAAAAATGTAGCAACCAGTTGGCTGAATGTAGGCATGTAGGACCAGCAGTGCAAACAGCAACTGACAAATCTTTTATCTTCAACAAATGTTTTTTTCATTTCATTGCACAGTATATGCGCAGATAAAACATACATACAAAGATGTATATCATTTGAAGTTGTTTCTTTGATTTTAAATATAAATAAGTATTTCACATTTCTGTAGCAAAAGTTATAAAGGAGTCTCATATGTTGATATAAGACTTGTGGCCTCACTAGTAGGCAAATATGACTACTGGGCAGTACAGGCTTAATCTTTAGGGTGCACAGCATGAAGCTAAATAAATGTGAAAATGGATACCCAAATAAAAGTGCAGAGAACTATGCAACTTATGCGAGCAGAGGCAGCCTCCATGTTTTAAGATATGAAACTTGTTTCCTCCTGCTTAGACCCACTACACCTTCCTCCCTTTCCAGAGCCTGCCAGAAGATCAACAAGGATGAGGCAGTTAGCCTCTATCTTCATGCACACAACCAGCGATATAATGCAGAACATTAGTGTGGCACAAGGACAGATGTGGTTTGATTGACTGTTCAGTTTGTTTTTTAAAAAAGTTTTTTCAATGTTGCAAGAGAGCATTTTGACCTCTTTTAACCAGCTGACTGTTTATAAAGTACTTCAAACACTGATGCTTCAGTATTCATTGCCTAATGATATCATATATAATAATACATGTCAGAGGTACCAAACTAATACTTCACATTAATACTTTGTAGTACTATATTTATAGTACTTAGCTGTACTATTTACTATTATTAATATTATTCAAATTCAAGTTAACATTAAATATCAAGTATACGATTTAAAAGCAGTGACTTATAGGTTTAAAAATCTGCTAAACACTCAGTATGTATACTGATATACTCAATTATACTGGCCCACAAAACTTTATTGTATTCATAGAGAAAATCGGATAGTTGAAAGAACTAAACAATGTAATGGATTATTGTGGCCCTAAATATACTCATTTCAAAATCTAAAACTAGTGTTCTTATAGCCTGATACATGATAGCAAACTTTACAATGTTGTGATGTGAACACAGTGCTAACCATCGTTAGCTAACACCACTCTCTCACCTGACCACGCGCCACAACTCAATTTCTCTCCTGATTATTGTTCCTCCTGATCCTGGTCTGTTCCTGCTCTCTTGGATGCCTCACTGTTGTCTGTCATACGCGTATTAATAAATATTTACAACTTATTCAGTGTCAAAATTAGCTTCAGATCCATTCATTTCTATTGTTCAATCTGACCGCTCTCCCTTTTGTTATGTCACTTCCGGTTCGGCTTTTTCAGATGTGGAAGTAAAATTCTGTTACAAAAACGACTCTAAAAGTCATTGTAGTGTGTATTTATATATGTTTTTAGCAAATTCTAGTTCCTACATCATTTTTATATACATTGATTCACAGGGGTCCCTAACCTGCAAGTTGCTCTTTCAACACTAAGCAGTGCAGGCTGCCCCAACACACACTCAACTGGAAGTGTTTCAGAGTATTGAGCCACAGGGGATCTTCAGGGATGATGTTCTCATCATTTCTTTAGTAACGCACACTTGTTGGTCAGGCACCTTTGCATATACATTACGCCCTCCTTGATGCTCCTCACCGGTAGGTGAAGTGAAGCAGATGGTGGCTCATTGTGTATTGGAGGAAGCACATGTCTGTGTACAGGCTCTAGAATAAGAGAGGACTTTGTTAGATGTTGAATTGGTGTGTCTGACAATATTTTTCCAAAACCAGTACCCCACGAGCACACCCATTTTATGCAGTAATAGGACAACTGTAATGAGCTGTGAGTGTATGCTATGTTTGAACAGGTTTTCTTTGCCATTCTTTACTATTAACCATTAACCATTTGAATAGCAGTAGTGTATAACGGAGTGAGGCACAGTAAATCAAATCAGTGAACCACCCTTGGGGAGAGTTCAGGGAGGCAGTGTAAAGCAGCCAGCGGGAGGCACCTGACGGCCGGCTTTTTTCCGTCATTGAGTGTTGCCACGGTTGCAAATGTAAAGTGGACGAATTTAAGACATTGGCCTTTAGATAAGATCACACAACACATTGTTAAAGATCACTCTTGTTTACTTTGGCCAGTTGGAATGTTGTCTGTAAAGCTTCTGGGTTTGAAAATGATCAAATCCTTCCTTATAAATACTTTATGGCAGGTTTAAGTTTTTTTCCTAGCATTTGTGGGAATCCTGTTTTTTCCAGGCTTTCTTTGGTTCCCAACAAGTAAATCTTTGTAGCTTAGCACATTCTGTACAAAGGTAACATTTCAGTTATGACTGAAGACGTGTTGGACTTAAAGTTACACATTATTGTACCACTGAGATTAAAGAATGTTCAAAATGTCAGCTCAAATAAAGCTTTTCCTAGAAGGCACAGCTGTGCATCCAGATGCAGAATTTGTGCAGAAGCTTGAAATGTTCATTATTAACACATGGTATTGTCACCACATGTGTATCAGGAACAGACCGTAATTACAGTGCATCACAATGGCAGCAGGAAATGTCATGAATGAGTGGACATGTTTGTTAATCAGCTGGTTGAGAGCGTTGACATGGGATCTGTTTTTGAACACATCTGAGTCGTCTACTGTTATTTTTGAATGCTTGGTTGGCGGCAGCAGTTTGACTCCTCAAAGCTGTGTGTCTTGTGTTTTGGGGCGCTGCCCTGGGCGCTCCAAGGTTTCTGCCTAAACTGCAGTGCATAATGTCAGAATGTCAGACAGAGGAAAACACACAGCAGCGCTTAGATAGACTTACACAATCCCACTGAGTGCTGTTAACTTAAACTACATTCTCTGTAAGGAATCATCCTTTTTTTTTTCTATCATCGCATTATCCTCTTTTTTAATGAGCAATGTGGGATAAGTCAGAAAAAAACCCCAATACCATAGCATATTAATCTGAATTAGCAGTGCATTGATAAGTGAACTAAGGAACATATGTGCTCTCAAGTATTTGTTTGACACATTCATTCACATTAGGATAGGAGACAAAATGGCATTACCACCAAGCAGGCCAAATGTTATTTTCATTTCATTGTTGTTTTCATTGAGTTCCTTCTGGAGAATCCCTAAATTCTCCCAGAGCAGCCGGGAGATTTAATCCCTCCAGCGTGTCCTGGGTCTGCCCTGAGGTCAGTCAGTCATGCTTGGAACACCTCCAAAGCGAGACACCCGTGGGAACCTTTACCAGGTGTCTGAACCACCTCAACTGGCAGCTCTCAGTGCAAAAGAGAACTGAGAGAAGATGAAGATACACACTCATTCACTGATGAACTCACCATACAGGCTACCATATATGGATAAGATAATCCTGTATTAATCCCTCAAATTTGCAGTGTTAAAAAAGCAAAGGGGATAATGTAAAAGCAGAAGGCATAAGTAAGAAAAAGCAAAATATGAATAATAAAAACAATAATAGTGATAATAATTCTCATTGTCTGCAATTTGTAAATTTGTCTTTGGCTTCACAGGTTGGTTATAAATATCTATATAATATCTTTGTAAATCACAATACATACAAATACACCATAACTGCCAAAAACATGTACAGACAGCAATAATGGACATGGTTTTAGGGTGAGTGGTGTTTACGGATTTATCAAAGTTATTGAATTTGGTATCAAAACCTTAGCTGCTTAGTATTACTCTTGGGAATAAAAAGGGAATCGTCTTCACGTTACTTCATGAGCTCACCAATATGGGGAAAATATGTAGACTGATTAACTGTTCCCTATCATCATAAGACAACAACTACAACTAGCACCATATCATCAGCATATTTATACAGTTTGCAGGTTGAATTCATAATTTGCATTTTATCAGTGTATAAAAAAAATTTAAACTGGTGAGTGCACACAGCCTGGGGGTGCTTGTGTATTCAGGTGTGTACCACTGCATCACACTCTCTGTGGTCAATCTCTGAGGAACTCTTTAATCCACTGTATTACGTGGCTGTTGATGTCAATGTCAGCCTTTTAATTAGAGTATCTTTCTGCATACAATTAAAAGCATACATATCATACATATAATGCTGGCCAGTCAACCAGTTGAAAATCATTGCGCCTCAGTGCTCTGGGCTTCCTCGGGATAGGAATGATATTAGAGAGTTTCCATGTTTTGGGAACAGAATGTTCATTCAATAAAAGTGTGAGGTGAAACCTACACAATATTATCACCCGGCCCCTTCATCCATAAGGACCAGGTGATTTACTTGGTTTGATTCTAGCTAGGCTGGCTGCTACCTCTCCCTCTGTCGGTACAGTTACGGAGTGATCAGTGGTGTGAGTGAATATAATAAAAGTTCACTGTTCATCATTATTAAAATTATTTGAATGAAGGTGGGGTATCAAATCTAGAATAAAAATTACTCAGATCATTAGCAAAATATGCAATTTTATCCAGTGGGACATTTTGTTTTTTTCCTGTCGCTGTTCAGTCCATTCCAGACTTCGCTGGCATTACTGTAACACAGCTGACTCTCTCCTTTTTAATTGTGTTTCATTCTGTTTTTATTTAAAATGTATTTAAATTCCTTTCTCTTCAGCTTAAGTCCAAATCCTCATTAATAAAAGTAGTTCTCCTCTCCTTAATACACTGTTGCATTTCTGCAGCCTCTTGGTGTTTTGGTCCAGGTACAGAAATCAGGATAATTGTGCCCAAACACCCGAGACAGATAAGAAGGCCTGAGTGACACTTTGAGAGTTTCATAATCCAGGGTGCAAATCAGTACATAAATGTGCATCTGCATGGTGCAATCGTTTTCCATAAATAAACATAGTCCTCCATTGACTTATTTGATGGTAAGGAGGGGAAATCTTTTCTCTATTTTAGTTCCCTGTGTTTTTCTTTGCCATCTTGGGTCCCAAGATCTTTATATAGTCCATGGGAATGCACTGTTTAAAACTCTCAACTGAGTTTAAAGCGTCAACAGCTGATCTCTGGTGTAGGCGAGTAGAGCTTCATGTCCACTGTTTGAGATAGTTCCATGTTCAAAAACTGATTGCTCCATTATTCTCAAGAATTAGACACATCCACGTGCCAAACAAGGTAAAAAAAAACCCAAACAAACCTGCGTGAAGCACTGGGTCCGTGTCGCTTCCTCATTCTCATTCTAAAATGTTATTTCATCATTGCTATTTTTATAATCTTGTGAGTTATTTTTTTATTTCATTTCAGCCATTTTTATTTCAAAATGTACTTTTTCAAAACTCTGTCATTATTTTATAATCTAATTTTTCTCAGTGGCACTCTTGATCCATGTCATATTTTAATGATCAGGAGCCACCATTCAATTGCTCCAGGCTTTTTAAAGAGCAAGATTATGCTTCAGTCTTTCACTAAATTTATTAACCTTTTCTGAAAATTGCCATGTGAAAACTTAATGCAGGTTCTTATATGGATGACAAGACATTGGGGAAAAGTTAGTGTTGCTCAGCTCAGAGGGCTATAGTAGGTGGTAGTGAATTTGAGCAGTTGTATTTAGTGAGTTGGCCTTTTTTTCCATACCTTTAGCTTGCTCACCTCAACCTCTGTGTGTCTTCAGTGTTAAGTGTGTAAAATCAACTGAGAAAATGATGTCTCAAAAACGAGCCACATTTTCTGTGTTCGCGTCCTGTTTAATAGTGAACTTGGCTGTTAATGAAAAATAATGTTCAGAATAATGTTATGTCTAGGAAAAGAGTGGTTTGGAAGTAACAAAGGCTTTGGACAATATTATATGGAAGCATAAAACAAACTCACCATCTGTATCCATCCTTTCTGTCACTTACTTTCATAAACGTTTATTCAGTGATATTTTCTTTACATCGCAGGAACAGCCACTTCTTGCCAACTTGCCAGCTGACCCTACCTTTGATGCTATCTTAACAAATGTGCACTGCCTCACGCAGCCTGGTGCGAATCACTGTACTTGTAATTGTGGAGAAAAAAAACATGCATGGTCATGCCCATATGTATTGATACTCATGAAACATTCCAATTATCTCAGAAATAATAGCACATTAGCCATGATTCGTTATAAAGCATGTATCCCTATAATACACAGTGTAACTATTGTAATGTTAACATTTGATAAAACATTTATTTTCTGAGATAACAGTTTGGCAGAGAAGGGCTCTGTTCTGTGAAACTGCAGTGAAACAATTTAAAATCTTAATTTATGAACAGTGATTTTTGTTCATTTTACGTACGTGAAGGGCTGTTGGCCAAGAGGCTCCTTTCCATGGCTCCTTATGATGGTATTATTAGTTCCAAGTACACATATAAGTGCACATATAAATGACATTGACAAAAAAACAAACTAAATCATTTATTGCCTAAATGGAGTTTAGATACTGTAGTCAAAAGTGTTTGACTACAAGTGTTTGCTTTTGACTTTCAGTTTCACATGTCCATTCATGAACTTGACAGCTGTCAAATACCTCTTCTGTCAAATAGCTTTTTTGATCCTTCCCTGCTACTCCTCTGACATTGTGTACCTTTTCTTCGGCTCAGGGTCAGAGGACTACAATGAGGATGCAAGGTCTGATGAATCTGAAGAGTCAACAATATCAAATCAAAAACTAAATTTACTGCAGTGACGAGCATACCCATCAACAGTATATATTCTTCTGTTGTTCGCTTGGCACTTAACCATAAAAGTCTCATCACAGATTTACACTTACTAATCACACAGTCCAGGAACACTTTACATGTGGTTACAGTCCATGTATGTCTTTTCCATTTTTGGGAAGACAGCTCAGCAATCTTTTGGAATTTTTTTTTTATTCAGTGAAAATGTTCACCAGTAAATTATTCAAAATATGTTGAATTGACAAAAGTGCAAATATTCAAAATCATCATTCAACACTTTTCTGTTGCAAATAATTATTTTAACCTCACCAGCAGTATGGACTCTCGAGATCCAGCTGATCTCTGACCTAAACCATAAGTATCTCCATGCTCTCTGCATTTTTCAACGAGAGGTTGAAAGAGGTCCAACATCCACTTTTCTGTCTTCTTCAGACCATGAGTTCTGGAATTTGTTCAAGGCCTCCGTAGAATCTTGATGACTGTAACTTAGAATGGGTGGCAGCTGTACTGTATCAAGGAAGAAAGCATTCATTTTGCACAAGCCATTTCACTGCTGAACTGGCATCTTCAGCAGTTGATGAGCATAGACAAATGAAACAACAGCTGGCCAGTTAAGAGCTGTGCCTCAAGAGCCTAAACATTATTTGACGCACTGAAGGAGAATGATATAATTATAGACTCTGAGCAGGCGCCTGTACTGTGATTACTGGTAGACATCAAACAGTTTGTTACTTGACCGATACATATGTAATTGTTGACATTAAACCTTTCCGGATTTTTCCTAAGGAATGGAAGTATAGGGAATGGCCCGTATTTCTCAAAAACCAGTGGGTCAAGATGGCTCATTTTCAATAATGTGTGCAGCAACAATCCAGACTGTAGGGAGGCATTTACAATCCCAAGGATAACATCTGCCAAACAGCTGAAAATATTTTTGAAGTGTTTAGTAGGCAGAAGGTCAACAGCACATGTTGAAGAACTTAAATGCTGTGCCACTTTTAGTTCACCACGATGAATAAGGGTGAGGTTGGTAACTGAGGCAACATGGCACTGAGTACAAGAAGAGCCGTCACACCCACCCACAGAGGAAACTGCAATATTATTCCTAATATTGGAGATTTTAAAGTATGAAGCAAATTCATAACATTTCTCTCAAGAGTGGAGCTTAGCAGGTATTGGTCTAAGGGGATTAGCCAGTTTATCAATTGTACTAAAATGAAACAGTTATTTCAATTTTCAGCAATAATTTGAGAGAGGTAATACTGTCTACACTAATAAGGCCAGTCTTTTGAATTTTTTTTTTTACTAAGCATGTCTTTTATAAATATTTTGACCATACACCAGTTGCGCTCAGATTTGCAGCAGTTTCTCTTTAGTGCTCTCACTTGCAAAGGTGCTAATGTTTTAGCAGATAGATCTGTGTTAGCAATCATAGAAATTAGACAGAAAAAAGTTGAAAGTTAGAAAGTAGTTAAAAATTAAGCTGTAACAATTTAATTACAAACCTGTCTTAAAGAAGTTACATGTAAGGTAAGCCGCTTTTAGTGTTAACCAGGTCAGTAACTTGTAATTATTCAATTTTTTGAGATGGGCCATTCTCCATAATAAGTACTTTTACTATTGATATTTTAAGTATTTTTTCTCTCTCAGTCCTCTTCAATCTCATCCTCTTCTACCTCTGCTTCAGCGCCTCTGTGCTCTCTCCTCTGTGTGTGTGTCCACCAGTATGCGATCTTATCCTGTGCCCCATCTTGCCTTGCCTTGTTTGACATTATGCTTAAAAGAATCAAAACGCAGTAAAATGTACTTGTTTATCAAAATAATATTAATAATTAATATGCACTTGTACGCATCATGTCACTGTCTACTCAAGTCATTTAATTTGCATCCCCATTCCTAAAAAGAACACTGCTCTATAGCCCAACTGGTGAACAAAGGTACTTTGGCCCTGAAAGCTCAAAACACTGCAACTAAAGAAAACATATGTGTGCCCAGTTAGACTTTATCCTCCCCTCCTGCTCACCGAAGTGCCACGCAGCTGGATTCAATGACCCACCAGTATCTTTATCTTTTTGCTATTCTTTTCACAGTTGCCAGTTCAGTTTATATATATATATATATATATATATATATATATATATATATATATATATATATATATATATATATATATATATATATATATATATATATATATATATATATATATATATATATATATATATATACATCATACATTAACACATTAGCAACGTGTGTTTGGCTGGCTTTTGTGACCTCAGACCTTGAGAGCTATTGCTATTGTGCTGTTCTTGAGGTAAGCTGGCTCACTTTTCCTGCAGGTTACAGACTAACTTTATCTGGGTCTCCAACTAAATGTAATAAACTTTCATTGAAGTGGGTCTCTGCTCTGCAGTTATTTTGGTGTGCAATCTCCAGCACTAGGCCCAGCTGTGTGCCACAGTGGTTAGCCCCTTCCACGTTCCCAGCCTGTTGTTTCGTCCATACCTATATTTATCACATTTCTGTTTACTGTTATTCGCTATTGGTTCTGTTATTGTATGTAATTATTTGTTTATTTATTTAAATTTGTGCACGTTAAGAAAGGAATTCTGTAGAAACTCTCTCAACCGAGCTCAGAGTGTAAATCTCTAGGAATGCTATTCTCTCCTATCATATGTGCTGTGTATTCCTGCCTCTGACCATCTGATTTGGTAGAGTAGGGTATATGGTCATAACTGGTCTGTTTAAGTGAATTTATTCTTTATTTGGGCAAATTAATTTTTTTTTTGTGCATGATTTTTAATAGAAAATTTTCTTCATTTTCTTTACTTTCTTGGTTGTAATTTTTTGTGTATTTGGTCACAAATACATTTGGTCATATTTGTAAGTGTTCTTTTTTCTTTTTTTTTGGTAGAGACCATTGCTTCGCCCAGTCTAGGATAGTGTGTGCTGTATTTGGGGGGTGTGGCTGGACTGGTCACCAATGTGTACCCCTTAGCACGGCTGCTGAGTGGCCTTGGAATTGTGTATGTGTTTGTGTGCGTGATCGCATATAGTTGTGGTGTGCTGCCCTTCTCCCTCACACTTGGTTTTAACTGTTTGATTTCTTTTTTTTTTTTTGCCAGACAGGAGCTGTTGGGCCTGTTGGGCTGGCTGATTCCCCCCTCCTTGGTGATGGTGTCCCTCCTTCACTAATTCCTTACTGTACAGCAGTCCGGGTGTCGTTTGGATGGTGTAGGGTATTCACGTGTGGTGTGTAGCATCAGGATTTTCCCATCTCATCTAGTCCTCCAGCTGTGGTGAGCCCCAGCCCTGTTCCTGGCCTGTTTAGTTGTTAGCAGACTGTCAGACCTGTGGGTATTGTGCAATACGAACTGCTATGTGTTTCTTACTTTTAGAGTAATAATAAATTCATAAGTACTTTTGGAATCACATCTCTGCCCAGTGTTTTTTGAACCTAAATCTCAGACACTCATGCCACATATGCAAAAGAGAGTCAAGCTACAAGAGCTGGAATGTGTCCTGTCAGGTCGGGGATGTTATAAAAGTGCTGTTGGTCTGACGTGTTGATGCATGTTAATGGCGAAAAATACAGTAAGGCGTGTCATGGTCATGCACTTCAAAAAGAGTGTTATGCCCTTACCCACTACACTTAAAACCCATGTCAAAAACAAGTGATGAGTGTTTTGCTCTCACGTCTTTTGCTTGATCAGGTCACCTCTCCTTAGCTCTGACTTCACGTCTTTATGTAGCAGGGGATCACGTCATGGTCACGAGGGCAGCTCAGTCCTGATCTTTACACACAATGATTGAATTTAGCAACACTAAAAATTTAAATCATTGTCTTGTCTGAGCCACTCAGGTAAATGCTACAGTTAAGTAGAAGTACAGCTGATGCTTAATGCTGTTACTGGGGAATCACTGTGTTGTACAGTAGTGCGTGTTCTCCTGTGTTAGGGAACCTCCCAGTCAGTTGGCCTGCTGGAGCCAGGGGAGAGGATCTCATAAAATGCAGATTCCCAGACTGGCGATGACTGTCTTGCGCTGAGATGAGATGACACATTATGTAAATGATGTCCCCAATTTCACTCAGGCTGGTGTGTCACGGAGGACAGACATGAGTAATGTAAACAACGTCGGCAGATACTAGGCACTGGAGTGAGAGTGACACATTCAAGATTTTGTATTTACTAGAGAGAAATGAGTTTCCTTCTCCTCCATTGCTGGACCTTGATGGTATTGTTTGTATTGTGTGTGTGTGTGTGTGTGTGTGTGTAAGCTAATATTTGTAATATTTGGTAGGAATTGAGTTTCACAGGTAGTGAAAGCGATGTATCTTCTAATTGATTTTGTATCTACCAAATAAAGACCCAGGATTTTTCATAAACTTTCCAAAGCCCTGCCCAAATCAAGACAACAGAGATTTAGAGATTTCCAGTGAGAGGTCAACATGCTGAAGTTGAGCAGTTGACAATCTTTACCATGTTTACCAGCTGTTGTCGATCATCCAAAAACATTATTAGCAGTTGCTGAGGTCACTGAAAACAACATTCATTTTCATGAATAATTAATTAATTCATTATTATTTTTTACTTTTTTCTTTTCTTTTTACTTAAGGTAGATTTAAACTTTTAACTTTGAACTAGGCCTGATTGAGTAGTCTTGAAATAAAAGAAATAAAAAAGGTAAAGTTAGTGAATCCTGAGTATAGATGTATGAATAATTTTCGTGAACAACATTCTGGCAATAAAATGGTCTTTATTCAGACAAACAAATCGAAAGGAACTGAGTTTGTGCAAACCTAAGGGTACGGTATCTATACTTTGGGAGGGCACTGCAACAGTTACAAGCTGTTGTCCCTCAAGGGACAAATTTAGCACATTATTTCTGACAGTGTCCTCCACAAGTTGACTTAGCTGCTAAATCTGTTGTTAGAGCACAAGCTATTGCCAGCACAAAGACGTACTCCAATCCACTTTGGTGATAGTGATGTCACTTTATAGTATTTATTTACTGTTTACATCTCAGTTTATATGTGTATATTTATTCCTGCTATTTATACCCGTATAAACTGTGTGTGTTTATATGGCTCCCTGTTCACAAGCTGTTTAACCATAACAGTATATATAGTTATTTGTGCGCTGCCCATCTACTTAACAGTTATTTGTTTATAATTATTGCACACCTGCCTACCACAGTAGTATATTTCATTTTATTTTGTATGTCCTATTCTTATATTTTAACTTCGGCAATTTATATTTTATATCTTAGATTCTCTTTTTACTAGTATGATTTTCTTTTATACATATTGTTTGAGCATTGTTGGAGGGAGCCTGAGAATGAAGAATTTGATTGCCAATGACTGCTTCACTGTAAGTGTTGTCATCTTAACTTAGCAATTACTGTCTTTGGATATGATTTATCAGCAGTACATTGGTGTAACAATACAGAGCACCCTTAAAAGATGAGACAGCTAGTAGAAGTTGTGGTCACGGGAGGGTGTATGTGTATGATGTTGTAATTGTTAATGAAACCATGTCACTTCAGATTTGGTGGTAACACCTTTTCATGTAATGCAGTCCACTGGAGCACTATCATAAAACTGAGTCAACATGCAAACAACTAAGTAGTATTGACAAAAACTGAACATTAATACGTACGTTTACTCCTATTTATGGCAGTAACTTTTGCATTTTTTTTATTTTTCATAATTTAACAGCATCATTCATTTTAGTTGTTTTCATTGATTATTCATTAATTCTCGTATAACCAAAGTATACTGAAGACTGTGTGTTAGTTAGTAATGTAATTTCTAGATAAATTAACTCAGGAAACCAAGATAAATTATCATCAGTTACCCTGTGTTCTTATTCTTGTTCTTATTGCTGTTGTCTTCGGTGTACTGCTTCAGCTGGACTGTGGTTATTTTATTTACCTTTACCTATTCCCTTTTCCCTGAGCTTGTCATCATCTTCTTTACATAGTGTTGTTCAGATATTCTTGTAAAATCAGCTTGGACAGATGTGTGAAAAATGACAGCAACTCACACTGGGTCAGCAGCCTACACAACCCACTGGGCCAGTGACCGCAGCACAGCCCTCTGTAATTTTTCTTTCTTTTTTTTTTTCATTGCATTGGCTCAAAGTACTCCAGATGGCCATTCTGCCCTTAGGTCATGTCTGTCTAACCTTCTGGTCACCAAAGTCTGTCTCTGCTTACACACTGAGGAAACACACAAAGTTTTTTAAGCAAGATGTCTAATTTACTTCTCTTTAAAGTTCCTCTTTCCAAAAAAGTTGACTTACTTTGCTCTTTTTACTAAAATTGGGGTGAGGACATCTCTGAATCTTTGCTCCTCAAGAATCCAGAACGGCACAGTAGCCTATTTTGATTTGTCTGTGCTTAAAGAGCATTTTTATTCAATTGCCCCTGAACTCTTTAAGCCTGCTACAGTTATTTCTGAGTTTGCTTTTTGCACATCTTCTCAGTCTTGTTTGGTTCAACCATGAATCAGAGGCTACAATGCCCTGGACTTCTTCCATGAACTGGACCAACAAGTTGAATCTTCTCTTCAACTAAATTAGTACAGGTGAGGGAGCAGCTGTGTAGATTTTGCCCAGGCAAGGCGGTGGGTCCCAACGCCATCACCCAGAGGGTGGTTAAGGCCTGTGCCACCCAGAAAACCAAACTAAAACCAGCACATCTTCATAGTTCAGAGAGGGTCCCTGTGCTGTGGAGAACATCCTGTCTGGTTCCTGTACTGAAGCTCTGTCCCGGGAGTAGATATTGATTATTTGTTGGTGGTGTCAATGAGGAGATGCTGGACAAACCGTGTAGCATCACAGACAGTGACTCTCACCCTCTGCATGATGTGCTGCTCACGTACAGGAGCACCCTCAGCAGCAGGCCGTTACTACCACAAAGCACAACAGAACACCACAGGAAACCCTTTTTTTTTTTTTTTTTTTCCTTTGGCCATCAAACTCAAGCAACTCACCTACCTCAGACAGGGAGATAGACAGCTGAGGAGGCTCCAGCCTCCATTTCAGCTCTGTTCTGTTCTGCTCCGCTCATTTTACACCATCTCTTCCTCTGGATTACTGTCTCCCTGCGGATTACCACCATTTTATAAACCTCTTACTCATGGACGTCATGGGTCACTTTCTACTTTCTGTGTTAATTGTACATATATAGTAATATCATTTTACTCACATATCTGTAGTCCTGCTATATTGCTATTGTGTAAATACAGACCTGCACCTTTCACCCACTGTTATTTATCACTATAGATCCATTTACATCTTGGTGTTGTGGGTTTTTGTATATTTTGGATTGCTTTACGTAACCACATTTACATCATTCTGTAACCTGTTAATGTATTTAATATTATGACCTACACTGTTAACTAGCTGGCATACTGTAGATATTTTGGATTACATCTTACTGTAAAACAGTTAACCTGTCCATACTGTATACGTCCCTCCATGTGTTTCACCTTACTGATAATATTTATATCATTATACATTAAACTTTACACTTTGCAACTGCTGCATAACAATTTTCTTTCGGTTGAATAAAGTATTATCTTATCTAAAGAGCATTTAATATGGAACATGAGATTTAATGAGGTACTGGTGAGTGTTGTCTACTATTACAAGCTGCCTGCTATTTCAGAGAAGCATTCTTTCATAATGAGAGCAGGTAAATGGCCTAGAAAAGCAATGAAGATTTACTATATCTCTGACATAATAAATGTTATATGTCTGGTGTAATAAATCATTATGGAAATCATAATGATTCTACCGCTCTGCAAACACTGCTGCTCTGGGAACAGCCCTTGTTACTCCACCTGCTAATTCTGTAGTAGCCTCCTGTAGGTTCAGTTTGTGCTCATATTTAGATTGGGTCCAGAGCATCATTCAGGAGTGGTTACAGCATTTTTTCATAGTGGTGGACCATGATGAAGTCCAGTATATAAATATAGCTGCTTTCAAAACACTGTAAAGTCTTGTCCAAGCTGCTGAGGCTGAAGATCAAGAGCTGAAAATTAGCAGGTTTAAAAAAAAAAAAAAAAAAATAGAGCTGTGATGCCGAGAGGCACAGTAAACATTCTAGTCAACGTGAGCTGCTGCTGGACTGGTAAATGTACCGGTGCTATGTTACTAATAAGGGATATGTGCGTAGGCAGGTGATGCTTACAGGCAGTGAGAGAATGACAGGGTTTGCAGAATACATGACAATGAGAGAACTAAAAACAACAAAAAAATATTAGTTGAGAAGAGCAGAAAAGATGCAAAAAACAAGTGAGATGTTGCTGTTGTCATAATAATCCTGATATAGAATACCTGGACCATGTGACTGTACTAAAGCTCTTTAGTTACTGCGGTCCCAAGCTTCACATTTATACCATCATGTCATATCAAGTTTCTTCTATCCACATTAAATACAGATGTACTTTAATACATTTTTCACTAAGCTACATTAGCTGGCTTACATCTCTCTATAAACCAGGACTCGGCAAAGGAAACTGATGCAGGCACTGATGTCATCCAGTTCATTATGTTTATGTTGATTTTAATCCCTCCACATCCACCTCAGTGTTTCCTCCCATGCTGATGCAGAGACGCTTCTGCCCATCCATGTGGTCGGGGGTTGTAAGCTGCTCTGGTGGTCGTGGTCCCCTCCACCTTTGACTCGATGTTTACTCCACTGTTTATATTTGAGTACCCTGCAATTTCTTGTTTCGCATTGAGAAACCTTGAATGGAAAAAAATAATAATCCAACAGCCTCGTTGGGAAAAAAAAAAGTGCCTCTAGCAGCTTAAATACGTAACTGTGGTGTCACTTCAGACAGCTGGTTTACGATGTGTCTGAAACTTCTCATTCATTTGGCTGACGAGGAGGTCTCATGGAGTTCTTCTTACCTGCTGTGTCATTTCTCTTTGCATCCAATGCTCGCTGACAGCATTTAGACCTGATTGTCAAAACCCCTCAGTGGGCTCATGTATGGTTTTGTGAATGTCAAGACAAAGTTTACAGACTGTGAAAAGAGAAAGTGAGAACCTCACAAGAATTAATCAGGGAAAACAGTCCAATAAGGATTCTGCGCCGTGTTGAGCCCCTCTTGTGCTGCGAACTGACACAACAGCCGAGGCATCTCTTGCAGCGGTACAGCTAACCTTCCATCAGCAGGGAATAATGAGGCTGCTTTGTTTCCTTGCTGTGGAGCCTGCCCTCTCACACCCCGCTGTGATCACACAACGCCTTCCAAACACCACAGCTGACAGAGGAACACGCAATCCAGGAGACTTTCTCCTGCATATTGTACTAACACATGACACGCCGTGACTCACAGGCTCAAGCAGGCAGAAGAAAAGCATCAAAGCCTCTGTTTGAAGGAATTATCATTTCATGAGAACAGGAGACATCATCTGCCCGCAGCACAACTTCCACTTGACTCCTTGTCATGTATAAATGAAACCGTAGGATGCCACATTTGATGCAGCGGGGCATACAGTACCAAATGGGGGACCAGCCTGTAGCAAATTCTTACAAATCAGAAGATCTAAAAAGAAAAAAAAATACTGCAAGAGAGATTTTAATTCATGCTCAGCTGAGTGTTTCTGGCTGGATTTAAGCCTCTCTCAGGTCTTCATCTGTGTCATAGACAACAAAAAAGCACATTGAACATTGTGGTAACGTTAATGTCATTAAGATAACTAGCCATAGAATACAGTGTTTGAAATGAAAAAGAATGGGAACACAGCACCTAAAAACGTCTTTTTCCACAATTGCTTGTATATGTGTGCATGTCTGTGTTTCGGACCTGTATGTGTGTGTGTAAAGAGGAGAGTGAGAAGTTGGGCTTCCCCCAAGGGTATTAATAAAGCAATTCTTCTTCTTTTTCTTCTTCTATTGTTTTGCTGGTGGCTACATGAAAAGTTTTCAGATCACTGAAGTCATTAAAGAATTCATCTTCTTGGCACCAGGACTGTCTGTACCACATCACATGGCAGAACCAACAAACAAAATTAAATTATATACTGACATATTCATTAATGTTCTTTTATTGTTTCTTTTATTAAACATGAACTAAATCACTGAATCCCTGTATATGTGGAGATCAGGGAATTCAGTGAACCTGTAGAGCCTGTATGACATTGCACCAATGGTTGTCAGGGAGGGTTTCATTATGTGATGTTGTTACAAGTACTGTCTCCTTTCTGCCACGGCTTCTATTTCTGAGTGAAGGCCTGTTTAATACCTGATCCCTACATATCACTTGCACAGTTGAGTCAGAGATGCTTACGTCAAGGAAGTGTCCATTTATGGTCATTCACTTGGATGTGGCACAGAAGTTTCAGTGTTTTTTTTTCCTGAAAATTAGTATTCTCAGTATTATCAAGTATTCTCCATGGATATCCAACCTTTCAGAAAACAAATACATTATGAATGTTAGATCTCAAAAAGTCAACAGTACCAACATAGAAGGTTTGGGTGGTGGAGGGGAGCAGCTTCAACTGAAGTTGGCATTCAAGTTTTAAAGGAGTAGTCGGAGAGAGTGGCAGGCAAGTGTCAAGTTGTAGGTCCCCTGTACGTTCTGTACATCATCATAAATACGACTGGATGTTACTCGTCAGCTGGTAGTCTAGCCGCTACAGGTCATCTCTGCATTTTGTCTCCATGACCTAAACCATCAACCTATGTGCTTCACCCTCTATTTTCACACACACCTTTCTACAAGATACAGAGCTTGTAGTGTAGGATCAGGCTAAAAATTATTCACCTTTACATAAGAGCCAGTGTTCTCCACTGTACTGCAACATCCAGGCACACCACCCATCATCTTACCATTTTTTTGCTACTGCTGCTCACTGGCTGGTAACCTCAACTTTATGTGTCTTTATCACTCACAATAAATAAAAATAAGAATGTTAAATATTAATTTGGTGCACTGTTGAGCAGGACTTTGACTTCAGACACCAGGCTTGACAAAGTATTGGTATTCACCAACTACACTAGGACTTCTCTAATCTAATCTGTTATCTGTCTCATGTGTCTATAGGGATAAATCACTGATTCAGGGTGTAGATTCTCATTTTTAGCCAGCGCTGAACAGTTAAAATGACAAATGTCGCCAGTCACAGGACACATCATCTGTCACTAATTATGGTTAATTCTGTGTGTAATTTAATGACAAGCCAAAATTAAACTTGGCTGGTGTCAACTTTACAAGCTAGCATACGCAGCCAGAGATGGTTTTTGATTTAGAATAAATCCTCTCTGTAACACCAGTCCACAACTATGTGTGGCTGAACTGCGACACGTCTTCTCACGAGTGGATCACGTCACATTCAGGAGCTGCTTTCTGCCAGTTAAACTTTTATTCACATCATATCACTTATTTAAGTTTTGAACAAGGAACTCCAGCTCATGATAAAATGTGTCTGATACAAAGTCATTTAACTTACATATCCAACTATATATATACAGGTATTATTATTATTATTATTAGTAGTAGTAGTAGTAGTAGTATTAGTTAGTAGTAGTAGTAGTAGTAGTAGTATTACATAGAGTATTTTAGGCATACAAATTTCTTCTGGGATGAACTGAGTTCTAGTTTATCTCATCAGTTTGTAGCTTCATGATGCAGAGGGCATTAACTAAATATTAGTATCAGTATCAGCAAATAGTCAGTATCAAAGATTCAAACAAAAAAAAAAGAAAAAACCTTGATCAGGACAAGCCTAATAAGATCCTTTGAAGATATTCCAGTTCTTAATTTGCCCTCCTCCTGTCCACTGACAGGTATCCAGTCGATAACCGGGCTGACACATAGAGCAATCACACTCTCTTTCACACCCACAGGTAATTTAGAGTCAGCAATTAACCTAAGCTGCATATCTTTGGATTGTGGGAGGAAGCTGCAGTACCCACAGATAATCCACACAACACACGTTTAGCTGTGTTTATCTTCTTATAGTGAGATTTTGTTTGTTAGGTTGTTTGTAACATTGTCTTTGTTGCGCCTGCATATATTTTTTTGTTTGAACCTTTCTCATCCCACTAACTGGGACTTAAGTGCCTGCACTGTGACTGTCACTGTATACTACAGTCAGCAGAGACTTACGCAAACCTAAACTTAAACTACACTCACAGTGTGACCACCACACACCTTGGAGGTAAGGCTGCATGGAGGTGTGGTAATCTCTCAGGAATAAATACCTGGAAGAGAACTCCAGGCGTGTTTGCCGCGGTGGACAGATGTGGGCTCTTGAATTGACTCCTGAGCAGAAGAAGCGTGGTGAAACGGCGACACTGGGACAGGAGCGTGATGTTTCAGGAGCCATTTGAGTATTATCTGGTCTCAGACACTGTCGATGGGTAAAAATGGGTAGGCCACTTTTATTTTCAATTCCATTTTATTTCTTTTATTGTAAAAAATAAATGAAATTAACCTTGGCAATGTGTTTGGTCTCTTGCCCTCCTTAGGTTACTGTGCTCTATACGCCCTCTTTCAGTTTAACCTGTGTACTTTTAATTGCGTTCCCGGATCCCCCAAAGCTTGATGCTGTTACACAGTAAACTACATTAAAGTTTTTTCTCTTTTTGAATAAAAAAGAAAGGAAAGCCTCTCTGTCTGTCCTTGTTCTTTTAACAAATGAAGACAAAGAGTTTACAGGCTCATGTTTTTACATTTAATGTTAATATCAAACTTGCAGCTTTTCTCATTTTATTTCAGGCAATCTCGTTCACACATCACATTCACATTTTCACACAGAAGATGAATTAGTTTAGTTTGTCTACTTTTATTAAGCCTGAGTTCACTGCACCTTGATATGAAGAGTTTTTTTTCTTTGGACAAACTAAGTAATATTCGAATGAATAGAAGATTCAGGTACAGCAATGAATACATTTTAATCAACCAATTTAACCGTAGAACACTAATGATAATGTGCTTGTCACAGTATTGCATAATCAGGTCAATCTATAACCCCATCTCCACTGTCTATAGTGTTTTTCCATTCCATCAACCTATAAAAAGGAGTTCTTTAGCCTCCATCAGTCAAGGCTTTCCAACGGCTGTCTCATTACTTCTACATTAATGATATAATGATTTTTCTTTAATATTCCTCTTCTGGTTTTAAGGTCAACAATGGATGGAGAGTGTTTTTGGGCTGTTTATGGAGTAATTCTTTAACTTTAAAAGCAGCTTAAGCATGTCAGAGTGGGCAGTACAGAGCTTCTGTAAGGCGTTACGCACCAGGAAATGAACAACTGCTCAAGCGTGTACTTTTGCAATTGTAAAGAAAAAAATCCTAGTAAATGCTGATAAAACACACAAATGGTTAAATGTTCATTTTGTATGCTCATGACTAACTTAAGAGTCAAGATACAGTGAAGTGTTCAGTAGCAGGTATGTGATGTTCCCCTGAAAAAGCTCACGTTAAAATATTTGTGTGTAAATGTTTGTTCATGAATGTTTGTTTACCAGTTAACTAAAGCAATCTGATGTAAGGTGGCTATATAAGTTGTGCAGTTTCACAAAAGTGGTCATTGGTGTTGTATTCCTATTTAGTTTATTTAGGAATAAGCCACTGCTGTTGTCTATCACACATTTAACTTCTGATGACTATCTTTAAGAGGAGTGGTCTGCAAGAGATAGTGAGCTGAGTCTTTTGTTTCTTAGTAGTGAGCAGATGACTTTGGTCCTGCAGAAGTACACAAAGTCTCTCTGGTGTTTCCTGACTGTCGTCTATACACTGAAGAAGGAATAGCTTAGCCATAGAATTAGTTCAGTTTAATTCTATCAATTTTGTCTTGTTGGAGTCCGTCCAGAGCCAGGCATACTGTTAATAGCATTCATTTTGTCATAGTTTTTGTGTACTTTTATTGTGGTAGTCAAAGCCAAATCAGGGATTTTCCCATAAATATTTGTTAGGCTTGGTGACAGGTGTTTTTTGTTTTTTGTTTTTATTATGGGGGCCTGTTCAGCAAGAGACTGATGGATGGTAGCACCAGTGGCAGCTGTCTAATATAGGGCACAAATCCCCACATCTTAGACCTTCACTGAATAAAACTTTCTTAAAAAATCATTTGAAATATATATTTTTTGTAAATGAGCAGAGTAAATATTATATGGGCAGTGAGTAAAATGTATACATACATTGTCTCAAGTTACTGGCAGGTCACAGGTTTCCAGCATGGGGAACAAGAATCTTGACTCCTGTTGTAAGTTGTATATGTGCCGTTTATCTGAGTGCTGCTGCTCACACCACCAACCACTAGGTGGCAGGCAACAAAGAGCGAGTCATGAAATGCACCACAAAGGAGACGTTGACGTTGAGTGTAAGAGAGTTGGATGGAGGATCATGAGTATTCTTTTGCTTTTTGTCAAATGGAAAAAATAAACTATTTGTTGTTTATCACTGTGTGTATACAAGAACATTTTGGATGAATGTTCAACATTGTATAAGAAGAAAAACTGGGCAAACAATTCATTTTCCAGATTAAGATGTTTTTATTTGTTTTTTTAAGATACTGAGGGGTAAAGAAATTATCTTTTTTTCTACAATCAATATTATTTTTGGGAAAATTCCACATTTGAAAACCTCAACTACTTTACAAAGAATCTGACAATGTACAGTCTGGGAATGATGTGTTTTCAACAACATCAACAAAAATTAAAGAATTGGCTACTGATTCTTACAATCTTGGAATGCTGAGAAATCTTTAGCAGCAACAAAATAAAAAAAAAAATGATATGAAAGTTTTTGCACTTCAAAAATCCAACTGTGCTGTATCATCTAAGAGATCCACTGTCTCCCATTGACACTTAGTACATTGTGTTTGCATATTGTGTTCTCTCTGCATGAGCACTGGAATATAAAAAGACTGGGTAAATGAAAGCAAGTAAAGTAGTATTGCTGCCATGTTGCTTAAATTATCCAGTATCTTTTCAGATCAGTGCTCATGAAGGAGATAATACAAGCTAATAATATGTAAGTTTTACATTATCAGTACTTGGCTATTATATGTTGACCCGAGGATGGCTAATGGCTAATGATGTTGATTCAGTGGGGCTAAATGTCTTAAAGGAATATCTTTATTACAGACTATTTGGCTTGCTAGCTAAGGTTAAGCTAGTGCAATGGTTCCCAATTATTTTCTGTCATGCCCTCCCTAGGGGACAGAAATTTTTTTTTCACACCCTCCCCCCCAATACTATCAAGAACCTGATAGTATTTATTTATTGATCTGTACAAACCGCTGTATGAGTTGCTGCATTCTGCATACAATCACCTGATTATCAAAATAGATTAATAAAATGAGCTGAGATAACATCTGCAACAACTTAAAACAATTTCCAAGTTCAGTTTATTAACTCAATTTGTAACATTTAAACAAGACTGCTCAGTCTGTGTGATTCTCAAAACAGAGAAGAAAAGTGCAAATGATTCACTGGGATGTGCATTTTTATAGACTTAACACAGTAACATTCAAAACTTTTTTAAACTGTAAACATTGGTCACTTGTCAGCTTCATCAGCTTATTATTTGAGTTGAGAGCTAAAACACGAGTTACGAGCAAGCTTCAGATATCCCACCGTTAGTCTGTGCAGTGAACGCCACAGTGAGCATCCTGAGTCTCACTCACAGTGGAAGCAGCAGTGTTGTGTCGCATTTGTGCTTTCAGTTATTTTGCAAAACTTCGTTTTTCCACCCACCATGGGTCTGAAGAAAGTGAGTGCGAAGGACAGTGCTGAGAAGAAGAAGTGGATGATGTGCATTGAATTAAAGAAAGAAAAATGATCGAAATATCGAAATTGAAAATAATTTTATACTTTATAATATTTTTTATTTATAAGTACATTTTTTAAAATTTATTCATTTAAAAACATGTAACAAAAAATTGCTGTGTTTTTGGGGGGTTCCAGAACGGATTAATGGCATTTCAATTCATTTCAATGGAGAAAATTGATTTGACATACGAGTAATTTGAGTTACGAGCTCTGTCCCGGAACGAATTAAATTTTTTTTTTTTGTGCAAAATTTGCAACAATATTGCTTATATTTGAGCTTATCAGAAGGGATGAAAAGTGCAGAACATTTGCATTTACTTTGTACTTCTGTACTTTTTACTGTGTACTTCTTCTACTGGGTTGAGTGACCAGAACACTGATCTCAGACCTGCTGTTACACTATAGTTCATTCATATTTAAGCATGTTGCTGAGCTTTCCAACCATCATATATGTTTGCAACCATCCCCTCATTGTAACTGTAGTTTAAAAAACATATTAAAAAACCCAAATGCTTAGGCCCAGCATTAATATCAACACAGTGTATGTGCAGTACATGGAAATAGCCAATGTTCTTGCTTTTGGTATTTTTTACTTGTGATTTATGTTATTTGCCTTAAGTGTTTGCTAAGTAATAGTATAATACACTTATAATACAACTTGTGGAATACTTTATTTTGTACCCAGAGATGTTCACCCAAGGCTTTGGCTCCCAAGGGGCAACCCAAAACAAATGGCCATTGTTGGCTGGTGTTCTTTGGCAGAAAATACTTCTTAACAAAATGATTTAGTGCGTGATAACATCTGCGTCATTCTTTCAGGGAGGCTGTGGTTTATGAGGTGGAACAGGTCATCCACTAATAGGAAGGTTAGAGGTTCAATCCCAGCCCGCTTGTCGAAGTGGCCTTGGGTGAGCCATCATTGTGTGCTTGTGTGTGTGAATGAGTTTGATTATCTGCTGATGAGCCTCTGCCGTCACGTCTGAATGTCTGAGAATGTGGTGAATTGTATGTATTGTAAAGCGCTTTGAGTCACGAGAAAAAGGAGGTATAAAGAAAGTGCTCAGCGCTCAGAGGTGTGTCTGTTGCCATCCTCAACGTCTCACCGTCCTTGAGGATGATGACGCCACCATACCATAACATACTAAATGTGTGAAATGTAACTGTTGCGTTGGAAAGGTCCATCTCCTTCTGTGTAGCTCCAAAGCAATTTAGATTTTATTTTTTCCAAGCTTGGTTCTCGATGCTCACAGGTCTCTGAAAACAAAGGTCTCTGAAAACAAAGCGTTTGTTGTGAATGTCAGTGGGGAAACCAGACTCGTAAACAACAGAATCAGTGTGTGGTGTGTTCAATGCTGGTGAATATAGTACATGTGGATGAAGGGAGTAGTGCTACAGTGAACATTAAGTCAATATTATTTTTGTATAGTAGTGAAGAAAATGTATAAATGGATTGCAGTGCTCACATCCCACCCCTAGAACTCCCTTTTAACTTTTAAAATACCTGCTCCACCCCTAAGTTTATGCTAAAATTTTTATGTGTGATAAAATATTGTTTTAGCAAAATTGACACAATAATGATTATATAAACTTTAAGGAAGTATGAACCTGTAATTTGAATTCCCACTTCTGTAAAGAGGAATACATAAAGACACTTTTAGAATCAGACATGATTGTTGGATCAAATTGAGATCTGCTTCTTTGTAGTATTAATTAATATCATCATCACATAAGAACTCATGGAGGCTGTTTTTAATGATGGTGATCATAAACACTTTGATTTTGTTGATTAACTCTACAAATCCTTGTTACACCATACAAAACTGTATGTTCTGTTTCTGCATGAGTGTGTAAGATAAAACAGGACTATTTAAAAAGAGGGCCTTGGCAGCGAGGAGCCAAAGAACAGGTGTGTACAATAAACACAGCATCCGGTGCTGCCTGCACAGTGGCGGCTTCATAACCTTAATGCAGACGGATATTGGATGAACAAAGGCAGCACTCAATTGAAAAAAAATGAAGTGATTATCAGTCAATAGTGTCTGGTTTTGACCTTTGAGTTAAATGTTCTACCCAATTTGTGATTTGGAGAAGAGTTCAGATGGACTGTAAAAGAGTACTCCCTGATTCAGTTCCTCATTTCTACAACACAACATCTTCTACAACAAGAAAACAATCTAAATAGATACAGCAGAACTAGAAGATGTGATCTTTTTTATTACAAACATTCTTCTTTCTTGTCAAAATCTTTAAAAAAAAAAACTACATTAGCAGAGCAGGAGCAGCAGCTTTAATCCTTTGTGTGTACACAGGATGTATTCAGGGACAGTATTGAGTGTTTTGCGCCACTCAGAACTCAACACACAGTCACACACCAAAATGGAAGAAAAATAGACATGAGGCATACAAATACACTTTGGCTTGTGGTTAGGCATAATGCAGCCTGTCTGACAGCTGGATTGAATCAAATACAGTCCTGTCTGTTTAATTGTATTGATTGGAAAAACAGGCCTGAAAAGCCTCCTGTGTAGACACTAAGCAGAGATGAGAAGCAGGACAGGTCTAAGAACACACACACCCAGAACTTGTAGCCCTCAGCTCCAGCTGATAGTGACGTCACTTGAGGACAACTTGAGGAAAGTTTCTCATATTCAGTAGGACTTGACCAGAAGCAGACTTTGATGTGTAAACCTTTCAGAGTTCCCCTTTAATTTACTGAAAAGCTCAACAAAGAGGTCAACAACCACTATTGCTCAGATGTGTAGATAATTTCTGCAGGCTGCTCTCCTAACTCAGAGCACACTATGGTCAGGTGCCGGCCTCCCAAGGGAGTTTATGTAGGTCATTCTCACGGCGCTATACATTCCCCCACACACTGACACCAACTAAGCCCAAGACTGAGACCTCATGGCCGGATGCTGCTTTTATTGTGGCTGAATCTAATGGCATCCTCGGCTTAGCTCTAAAGCTGGATGCAGATAACCAGGTGGATGAATTCCCAAACATTTTCATCTCTCACTGCTCCAGTCTGAAGTCCCCAGGTTACAACAGGACCACCGCTGCCCAATACTGTCTGCCAGAATGACTACTGTCCAGTACCTATCATCCTCACCATCATGAAGTGCTGAGAGCGCTTAGTCTAAGTTAGTTCAACTACATCCATATCTGCTCAGTGATTCCAGTAGATTGATTGCGTTTTACAAATTTTTTTTGTGTGGTTAACTATTAAAGCTACAACTTTGGGGAAAGCCACTTGTGTTTGTGAGAACAACCAAAAATCATATCCTCAGGGGACAGACTGTCTTGGAGAAGGCCTGGCCGTCTGAACCACCACATAAAACCTGACTTCCTTGATTTCCTGTGGTAGTAAAAATTGATTTTGCATTAGCTCAAGAGTAGGATCTCTCATTAATATAATCATGAAATGGAAAATGCCCTGCGACTGACTGGCGTCCAGTCCAGGGTGTACCCCTGCCTCTCGCCCAAAGATAGCTGGGACAGGCTCCAGCTCCCCTGTGACCCTGTGTGCTCAGGATAAGCAGGTTTAGAAGATGGATGGATGGATGGATGGATGGATGGATGGATATGGAAAATATGTCACTCGTTCTTCCTGACAACTTCTCAGCTGCTGAATAATGCATCAAGGTGATTTCTGTGGACCAGGTTAAACGTTTATCCACATAGTGGTTTCCTGTTGTTCAAGGACACAACCGTCATCGGCCTGACTACAGGCAATGATGAGACGGCCCACAAAAAAGAGGTCAGAGCCTTGACATCTTGGTGCCAGGACAACAACCTCCATCTCAGTGTCAGCAAAAGAAAGGAGCTGATTTGAACTACAGGAAGTTAAAGAGAGAAGAGCACAGCCCCCTTTCTATCAATGGGGCTCTGATAAAGAGAGTGAGCAGCTTCCATGGGTTCATATCAAGAAAGACCTGGCTGCTTAGTTAAATGACATCCTGTGCCCTTTCCTAAACACTCTTCCTTTCTTTCACCTTGATCGAAAACATCATGAGGTCAAGGAAAGGTGTGAGGGAGAATCAGGACTTAGGTAAAACAACCTTAGCTACATAATTATGCCACAGTGGATGTTACTGATGTGGGTGTGGGAGTATCTTAACTGTTTGCCTAGTTACACCACTCTCCACTGTATGGTGGGAACTGTTCATCACATCAGGGTGGAGCTGTCATTCATGGAGAACATCTACACCCAGCTGTGTAGAAGGAATCAACAAAGACCCCAGAGCCAAACCTTTCAGCTGGCTGTCATCCAACAGACAGTACTACAGCATCCACTCCCACAGGCCCAGGGTGATGCTGTGTGTGTGTGTGTGTATATAACGTATATAAAAAAGTATTTGATTGCTATATTTTGAACTCTTGGACTATTTTATGTGTTTTGTCATTTGTAACTTCTACTTGTCACACATAGAATGTAAGAATAGGTATGAATATAAAAGAAATGGCTCAAAGCGATGCGCCATGAATACAATGAGCAGGAGGCGTCCTTCCTGAGATGTTGGTACAAGGACAGCTGTACTAAGATAAGTCATCAGGGGGGAAATAAGTTATATGCACACTGTAAAAGCAGAGTAGTGAAAGCTTTGCAGTATCCTAATCTCTCATTTTCAAATTTCACCATGTGCTATTTACCATGTACCATTTAGAGCAGGTGAGCTGATATATGACTTATAGCGTCCAGTTTCAGTGTTCCTTCTGTTTTCTAGTCATTCAGTCAGTTTTGTGTGGCTTTTGAAATAATTGCTATTTTACCATCCAGCTATTAACCCAGGTTAGGAGACCTATGATTCTGAGCTCAGCTTGCAACTGCAGTGTGGCTGTTAGCATTAATGTGGCTTTATACACACCAGTGGATAAATGCTGTTGGACACGAACAACGCATTTATTTCTCCTCAGTGGCACGAAGCACAACATTATATAGAGTATAAATTTTAAATGTCAAATGTGTATCAGTGGCCTCTGATAGCTGGTAGACAACTATTAACAGTACAGGCATACACACCACTAATCCATGTTTGTCACACTGAGTGGTTACAGTTCTGTCATTCCCGACTTTAAGGATAAACAAGCCCTGTCTGGGTCTAAATCCCAAAGGGAGGATCTCTGCAAGGTCTGCATTTTATAGAGGTCTTACCCTCAATATATTGATTTTTATCCACAGAACCAACCCCAAAGATCTGAAATATTAAAACAAAAATCTGTATGTTGAATGACTTAGTGAGTCGTCCCTAACTGAAGTACATTTACTCCTGTGCTTCAGTCAGTCATTCAAGTACGACCATTTTTGTATCCTAGAGCAGAGGTCCCCAACCCCCGGGCCATAGACCGGTCATTTGGTACCGGGCCACGAAGAAAGAATAAAAAAAAATGTTATTTCCGTTTTAGTTAGCGTTTTATTTTATTTACCAGATATTGGTTTACTAACTTCTGTCTGTTCCTCTTGGCGCGCTTGACAAGTCACCTCAGTGGGACCGGCTCATTGCAGAGAAACAAGCACAGGGTTCCCACTGTTTCTTATATTCTGATTCTTCTTATCTTACCATATTGAGATGCTGTACTATACATAAATTTATATTTTATTCACGAGGAGTTTCTATACTTTTAGGCCCCATACCCTGGGGATTATTTTCTACTTCTCTAGAAGCCCCATTTATGACTAGACGTAAACCGTGACAATCCCTTTTCTTCCCGAATGAACTAATGGCTACAACTACAATTCCCAACATCCCTTGGGTGACTATGGCCTTCTAGCTTTCTGTGCCACCTTGGCCGCTTAGTATATCTGAGCTTCTTCCTTTCATACGCTGCTTTCCCATGGTACTCTTACTGCAAAATAAGCAACCGCTGAGTTTAACCACAAGGTCAGGGCTTGCAGGCTGTCAGGGTCCTGGGACCTCCTGGGACCCAACACAAATGCTGTTGCCACTGGATATATACCCTCTTTTAACTATTTATAGAGGGGGAAGGAGGTGAACACATATGTCCTTATAATTTATATATGAAGATGCTGTTAAAGAAGCTCTTAATACTGGGCTTGACTATGCATATAAACACTGTGTCCAGTGAAGATATTTCTCCAAATGAAGTACCAAGGTAAGTCACAAAGTCAGTTACATCCACTTCATTTAATTATCTTAGCACACTGAACAAAAAGTGCCTCTTTTGGATATCAGTGTTCTTTAAGTGTTGTGCTGCAGTTAGGTCAGGACTAGAATTGTTCAGTGACCAGGATAACCCTCAGTAGCAGACTAGCTCTTCAAACAGTGTCGCGGTACATTTGAATTTGTTCCATCTACCAAAAAGATGGCAAAGGATGCAAAGACATAGTAACTGTACGGCTGAGTAAGAGAGAGAGTGTCCATAAAATACAACGCCTTACACACAGATTTAGTCATTTATTTTCATTGATACAAACATGAGCTACAATTGAAGGTAAAGAACAATTGAAAAAAGTTGATATCTCAGTATTATCTTTTGATCATTTTGTTCATTGATAAATTTGAATCAAAATCCATCATATATCATTTAAATCAGAGATAACTGTTGGGCTGCTTTAGTGTGTGGATAGTAAATTTGCTCAGTAAAATGATAAAATTTATAATCTGTCCATATTCACACAGGCAGACATGCTTTTAACCTTAAAGATGACACATATATATGTACAACATCAGAAGCAGTAGTAGTTGCACTAGAGCAAAGCTTCTCAAATGGGCACACTTCATTCAAACTTGACAAACAAAATAAAGCTCACCAAAAACACCTGTAAAAAAATAGTAATAGCAGAATAGTGATTGAACTTGAGTGAAAGCTTCGCATGTATCCTGGGGCCCTGCAGTGTGCTGTGTGTGGAGGACTGGGAGCTTTGGAAGAGAGAGCTGAGGGCAGGAATAAACACCAGGAGTCAAAGCAGCGCTGATCTGCAGGCGTTTTCTGGAGGGAGGAAAGCTCAGTCTGTTGTTTTTTTTGTTTTTTTTTTTAACTTTTAGGATTTAAAAATTGGATTTATCTTCCCTCTTGCTTTGCAACCTGTCTGCAACAGTGAGCTGTGGAGGTGCTGCTCTGCTCTGAGGATGTGATAATGTAATTAGTCTATAGTCATCCATACCGACTGCTGACTGGAGGGGAAATGTACAGAAGAGAGGGGGAATACACTGGAAAGAACTAACAGGAAGAGTACTATGATTAATGTCACTTTCTTAGTCTCTATATAAACACACTCACGTGCACTAACATGCATGAGAAGGGAGTGGGTGACTAACCTCTGATCAGGACACCATTACTCTTAAGGAACTTTAAAAGACACCCAAGTGTATACATCTGTCCAAAATTTGCTCATGCATAAAGACAGAAATAAGTGTTTTTTTTCATCCTATTTAATTTTAATTTAATTTAACTAATACTTGTGCTTTCCCCACTACTCATTAGAACTATAATGAGAAGAACAGCAACAAAGAGGTGTACAGAGCAGAGCAGCCTCTTCACACTATCACACCAAAGATCTGCAATCCCATCTTTAATGAAAATGTGTTAACAGACTCATTTATAATGGGTTATCAGAGAATCAATTCAAAAAATCAATTTGTCAAGAAGTGTTTTTAAAACTATAAAATATATACAACACATACGCTGTGGTACCTTTTAGTCAATTTTGTAAGAGGAAGTTTTACTTCTGCATCAAAAAAAGACAAATTGGACAAGTAGCCAAGCTTGCTCTGGTTTAACATGAAGAAGTCTGGATCTCAACACTAGTTTTGAAAGTTAAGAGGTTGTAAGTGTAGATTCATGTACATATGATGGAACACGGCCCTATAATTGGGTTTGTTATGTGTCCAGGAGAGCAGAAGGCCAGAGGAGAGGCTTTTACTTGTGGTGTAGGGAGAACTAGACAGTAATCCTGCTTAGTGTCCTGTGAATGATTGCTAATGATGGCTGATGCTGTGTTCACATGGAAAAGTTTGCCTTCATATATCTTGTTTACAACAAAACTAGTGTTGGTTGTCTAATACTGGGGCACTGATACTTACCCACTGCTGGAACTGATAGTGGACCTGATAAAGCAGTTCCTTTTCCTGAAATAAAACTACTCACTAAAGTCCAGTTACTCAGACTCATTACCACTTACTACCACACAGTGAGCTGAGGCAGCTTGAACATAAAATCCCACATTAACTTACAAATTGGTCAATTTCAGGAAAGGTTAAGCATAAATTTAGTAAAAGCATTCAACCTGGATGTTGCTTTTTAAATGTGTTACTTTCGGTGAATTTCACACATTTACAGTTGTGGTTCACTGTCTGTTTTTTTTACTGTACAGATTGAAAGATTCCAGACAGTCAAGCAAGTGGATGTATAAAAAAGTGATAAACTGGAGACTGATACAGATACAGTCTACAGTGCACATTAAACCAGCCAATGTTTTAAAAGATTTACTCTTTAAACTCTTATTCCTCAGATTGCAAAGGGTATTGAGTATTCTAAATGGCAGGAGTATTTGCAATGAACTTTGATGCTGGACACTGTTCTCACTGCACATCTACCCCACAGTGGATATATTTATATGAGTCAGGATAACATCTGGTTGTCAGTGTTTGCAGAAACTCAAGTCTGTAGTGGAGCTTATCTCATTTAAATGACATTTAACATGGTGGTGCCATCTAATTACTTCCATTCACTGAAGTCACTGAAGCTAGCCAGCATCCTACTTAAGTTTAGCTTTGGTCAAGAAGAGGAACCACTCCAACACAAATGACTGTGTAAGTCAGAGTATGTAGTGATCATTTAATGGCCTCTTTGATCACATGCTCCTGTAGATTATATTTTTATGTAACTTTACATAAACATATTGGTTTGGTATGTTAAAGTATTAAACTCATACACTTTTTGAATTACAAATAGTAACAGAAGTATGTATTATTATGATAATTACTGTGTGGTTTCATCATATGCTCAGTGTGTCCCAAATATTCATATACATCTTCCATCTCAGTCATCATGTACTGCCGTTCCAGCTCATGACCGTGAATGTGCGTGTTACATCACATACACACTCATAAAAAAGGCGGATCAGTGGGGATAACAGGCAGCAGTTCAATAGAGTTTGCAAAGTATTTTATTGGTCTGTAAAATGTGTGACCTGCCTCAGAGCACAGTTCGGCAGCAGACAAAGAATAAGTGATAAGACGCTTTTATTGGAATGAGTTTTAAAGTAAGGCAGCCCCACGAATACCTTTCCTGCCAGCTGGAGAAACATTTATACTATTACACTTTGAAGGGCTGACTCGAGTGCTGCTCCGATGCCGTTATCTAATCATGTTTCAGTTAAAAGCATAAAATCCAGATTGTATGGAATAGTATGGTGATTAGACAAAAAATGACTTCTTAGAAAGGGATCTTATCCTGAGCACAGCTTTGTAGTGTTAATGCAAGTCCCCAGAGTGGTCTGACAGTGGCGTGGAACAGATAACGGGCTGGTTAGATTTGGAGCTTGAGTTGAGTGCACCTCTCAATTGCTATCGCCCATCAGAGCAGGAACAGGGAGCTGCAGGCAGACTGGGGCCCAGCTCATTCTGGGCACAGTCATGTGGCCATTATCACTGCAGGGGGTGACAGCACGCATCAGTAAGAGCCTGCAGTATTTGTATAGGATCTATATATATGTTTGGGGTTAGCTGGACTTGGTGTCCTTTCTGCAGAGTGGGGGGATGATGGACAGTTGTGACGTCGGGTGAAGCGAGGAGGTCAAGGTCATGGATGGCTGTTGGTGGTGTATCCCTGCAGCAAAGGCATGAGTCACAGCTGGCTGAGGGCTCACAGCCAACGCTGGAGGTGGGAGCGCCAAGGAGGAGTTTCAGGGAACAAAATGGAGAAAACAGTAAGGGGGCAGAAGAGCATTTGGTACAAGTGCTGAATAGTTCCAGGGCCGTATGTAGTGATTTCAGGACAGTAGGCAAACTCGTGGAGTCTCCATTGTTTCTTACTGTCACTTTTGAGTTTTTTAAATTATTTTTATCTACACAGTTTCTTTACTTTTCATGAAAAAAAAAATACAAATGCATATCCCCCCCAGTGTATTTAAGGTTTTCTTTTAACAATAACCTCAGTGTTCAGTCAACATAGCTACATGGTATTCTGCTGGAAAAAGTAACATTGCTTACTAATGGTTCATCTTTTTTATGAGAACTAACTCTAATAAAGTGGTTCCAAATACCACAGCTTCAATGGCCATTAGTTTGGAGAAGAAGCCAAACAAAGGTGCAAGTCAGCATAGACTTGCTGACAGCATTTGTTATTGCTATTATGAAGAAAATTGATCCAGAATCTGAACAGTGAACAGACTTGATCTGCTGAAAGTATTAGCATGATTCTAAAACTTGAAGGAAATTGGATGTCTTAACCAAATATTTTTTTTGACTTTGGGAGAAAGTAGGAAAGAAACTATGACCCCTTAGTATTAACGGGGTCCTCAGTGGATAGCTAGTATTACCTTTGTGTCCACATCACCAGGGGCCTGACCTTGGCACTGCATACAGACTCAGCGATGAGGAAGACCAGGCAGAGACTGTTTCGTCTCAGAACCTTGAAAAAAAAATCCCAGATACATCCATTATTTCTACACTACCATCAATAGCATTCTGTTGGGGAACATCACTGTCCTGTATGGAAACAGACAAACAGGTCTGCATGGCCTTTCAAGGAGTAGCTAGTTCAGCTGAACATAGAGTGGGTGATACTTTACCCTGCCACAAGGACATTTATGCCAGGTGCTGTGAAGAATATGGCCAGGAGAATCATTAAGGATCCCAACCACTTAGATAACTGCATTTTCTCCCAGCTGCATGGAGGTACTGAATACACCAGACCAGCACTGAGAGGCTGAGGAGGAGCTTCTATCCTCAGGCCACTAGGATCCTGACAGTGCCCAAGACCCCCCAACCAGTAAAAAACACAGTCTAAAAAAAAGTATTTTTAATGCACAGTTAGAAAGAACAGGTGGGATTTGATTTTAGTGTAATTCTACCATATATGACTACATGGGACAAATAAACTTTTGATTGATTGACAGTGCAATAGTGAGGTGCTAGCTTGCAGCCGACATTAAAAAAAAAAAAAAAGGAACGTGAAATGTTGACGATGGCTCTCCACATGCAGTTTTTTGCTTTAATATGTTAACTGTCTGTCGTTTTTGTTTGGTAAGGGATTATTTCAGGCTTTCATCATAGCGGTAGCATTGACAAAGCCTCACCGAGCCGGACTGATGGGTCAACGGCTGGCAAAGAAAGGTTGCATATGGATGGATCATTCTGCAACTGACTGACACAGCGGCTGACAGCTGCCTCTGATGTATTGACACCCCACTACCCCTGTTACTGAAGCTGACACACTCTCCTCAAAGCATTTTCCTCTATAAAGGGCAAGATTGATCGCAGGCATTCATATTTTCTCTCCTCTGTTGTCTGTCGGTGTCTGTCGGTGTGTGTGTGTGTCTGCATGGCTTCCCTTTTTCAGTTTGTAAGCTGTTTAAATACTATGTAAAATATATGTATGAATATTTTCCATAAGACATGCCGTCGTCTCTGAGTTTTTTCTACCTGGGTTGAGATGTGTGATGACCATGACAGGTTCTTTGTGATGCTGATTCCCAGAAACCTGAAGCTGTTCACCTGCTCCACCTCAGCTCCACTCAGGTAGACAGGGGTGTGTATCGTCATCTCCTTTATTCTAAAACCAATGATCAGCCCCTTTGCTGGAGCCGAGCACTACAGGAGTATAGTATGTAATGTATGGCCACTATGTGTCACTAGAACAGCTTCTCTGTTTTTTCGTCAGCAGACAGAGTTGGCTCCAGTTTTAGTGCAGCCTAAATGTGGAATATTAGTCATGTGGTCACATATTGTATATTAACAAAACATGTTTCACCAAAAGCATTTTTATATTTGTCAAAATGACAAATGGCTTTTGAATTGGTCATGTGTAAAACTGGTTAGTGGGTGATACAACCCTGGATTAAATGCCTTTTCCTTCATCTTCATTTCTCAAAAGTGCCATTATAAAGTCTCAGAAATAAGAAAAATACAGTGGGTGTATATTCTGTAGTTGTTGTTTATACTGTCAAACTGTCAAAGCACTTCTTTTTTGTAGTTCCTCTCTTTTATTGAAATGTGTTGCTTGTTGAATCATTTAGTTGTCTGTTTTTCTGCTTTTTAAAAACCCTTTTTCTAATCCTATGACCAATGCAGATTTTTCTGTCTGCAACAACCTGATTTCTACACAATTTCATACAGTCTATCCAATTTCTTCTTCTTTTTTGTGTGCCCCGCTGCTGTGTATGTGAGTGTGTCTCACATGTGCATGTGTGACTATGTTTGAAGTGATGCATATTCATCCGTGCATTGCAGATTCTGGCAGGCAAGAGGAATAAGGGAAGATGGAGAGACAGAATTGGGCCAGTGAGTGGCAGAGATCCCCGCAGCCTTAGTCAGGACTGGAGGCCCCTGGGCAAATACTGACATCAACAGCTCGGCTTGCTCACGTCTGGCAAGACAGCCCCATGTGAATATTACATCCATGCCCAAACACACACACATGTGCTCGCAGATATGCCTGCACTCACACACTGTGGGTCTGAGTGAAACTCTTAACTGCTGCTGTGGTAGGATAGAAATGGAATAGAAAAGAACTGTCTGTAATTGCTTTGCCTACTCCAGCAGGTTTAAATTTGAATGGGAACAGAGAGGGCTGGCCTTTCAGGTCTCATACTACCTGGGTCCTATTTTCATACTTTTAGCCGTCATTCCTTTTTGTTATACCCACCAAGTAATTGTTGAGATGTGGGAATATGGCTTTCTAAGAAGAAATCAGGCGAGACAATCAAGACAAGCAATAAGACAGTCAGATATGTAAACAGACATGCGTGAAAGAGACAACAAAGGTGAATGGTAAAATGGTTCCCCAGACTCTCCACTGATGAGTCACCGTAGCTGCCAGACACACTTTCTGGCTCAACTTTCACCTCTTGTACTACGTGTCGTTTTCCTGTGCAGTGAAGAATTATTAGCAACGTTACAGGAGCGCTCACTTTCAGTCCAAATAAAGTGGTTTGGATATTCAGACTGAACTGTTGGACTTTGTTGTAGCAGTGTTGCTGTGTCTCTGGATCTCTGCAGAATAGGAGAGAAAAAGTCTGAAAATGTCAGTCTTTTTTTTCCCCCACAGATGTGCCCCATTTTTAGGATACCGCACAAGGTCACACTGGGTGAACACACCAAATTTCATGACTTAAGGTACAGTAATATTAGACTGCTGCTCAACGAAACTCACCCAAATTCAGCTCCCAAAAATAAAGTTATGTAACACTTTTGATTTGGGGAATGAATACTGGGTGAATAGATGTGATCCAAAATGTGCTCTGTTGTGGCTGTAACCACAGACAACGGTGGTTTAACAGTGTACTGACACACCCTGGAGTACGTTTCTGCATCACTGTGACAAGGTGAGAAGTGAAACCACGGGAGAGCAGCAGAAACAAGATTCTCAGGGCGTGTTAAGTTACTCCTTAAGGAAAGAAATAAACTGTAAACAGAGAAAGAGAGATGCTGCATTTTCTGGTTAGGTGGTGTGGTGTTCTAAACATTCAATACATGTTATAGTGTTTTATTAGCTGCTGGCGCACATTCGCTTAGTCAAAGTTTGACAGAGATTAACTCACCCTAATCTGGAGACAGAGCAAGTATTTGAAGGATGGAAGTGTTTATGTGAACATATCCAAATGGCCATGTCCTGGAAGACAGCGACACACTGCCTCCTGGCCATCACGATGGCCTTAAAACAATTACATGTACGATTCCAGCCAAAGAGCTTTGTTGTGTGTCCTTCCCTGTTTCTCTTATCTCATTTCCTGTCACATCTCTACTGTCCACCTCTGGCAAAAATGCCCGCAGAGAGAGTGAATCAAAAACCACCATGTTGGCTCAGAGGGCTCTAGCTCTTCCTTTGCAGCAATGCAATTTAACTTCATCCGATACTGCTTTGCCAGATCAAATACATGTAAAGGCCTTTACTAAGCTTACTTTGTAATGTGTGAATTAGAGAAATTGAATCATATTAAAAAACATGTAAAATTAGTTGTCACTACAGGCATTACAGGGATAACTGCTTAAAAGAAATTAGTGACTTAAATATCAAGTCATATTCAGAGAGGGCAGACTATGAGCTCTTTAGGTTAAAAACAAGCTTCTATGAATGAGGAGAAAAAGCTGGGAAGTCCACTGATGACCAGTTATAGGGGCAGTTTTGACAGAAATGAACATCAACAAATTTCAGAGAGATTTTGTCAGAAAAATGACATCTCTAAGTGAAAGCATATATCAAGAGATCAGATCAGAAAATAGATCTTTCTATGGTGTCCCTAGCCCAGGTAGAGATATTGTCTACATGCACCTGTCGATGAGTCTGCAGTTAGAGAGGCTGTATTATTAATGAAGTCCTGCAGGTTTAGAAGGGTTTCCAGCTATAATTAGTGGAAGAATATTTAAATAGTAGCACCTATCCTGACCAAGGCAGGACCTTCGACTGGTGGTTTTCATGCCAACTCTGACCTGTCCATCAAGTCAGACCAGCTGGCCAATCAGTGCTGTCTTCAAAAAACCTGAAGAAAAAAAATCACATGAACAACATAAATCTTTTCCACAATGAATCCTTCAAACCAGCAGAGCACTTCTGTGCTGTCAGTAAAACCAAAAAAAGGGAAGCTTGTAGCTAGCTAGCACGAGGATCCTGGTGCCCAACTTTGTTTTTTTGTGTTGTTTTTCGACGGTGAGGAGATCCTGGACCAGGAACAGGAAGGACATACAGCTGGTGAGATCATTTTCAGCAGGGAGAATGAAAGGTCCGTCTCCACGACTGTCTGCTATCACATGATGATGAAATTTGCCTCATCCACCAAAGCGTGCTGTGAGCTTGACTTAGTGCTGAGTTATAAATGACTATTATGAACTTTATTAGATCAACATCCACTCTTCAACATGACTTTCATAAACTAGTTGCCGATGTGCCAGCTGAGCAGGGTGACCTGCTTTTACATAATGATGTTTGATTGCTAGGAAAGGAGATTCTCTCAAGAGAGCTCACGTTGTCCCTTTTCTGCACAAGACAGCCAACGCGTTTGAATGTGTTCATCAGTTTAAAATAAGTGAAATCATTCATTAAAGATAGAGAAGTAGACAGGAGAGAAAACAAGAAACATGCTTTTGAATGTTTACAGGAAATGCTGTGATGAAGCAAGTACGAGATGTCAGAATTGACCACATGATATGTTGTGTTACAAAAGAAATTAAATGAAGCACTTGGTCTAGTTATTTAAGGCAGCTTTTGCAAGGTAGTGTAATAGAAGTTTTGCAATTGGGGTGGCACGTTGTGTTAAATGTACACAACAAAAAGAATATCTAAAGGAAACGTCCACCCCTGGGCCCTTAGCTTTCTGAAAATGTGACCCCCTGAACAATGTAGTTGAGTAGCCCTGGTCTGGAACATCAATATAACTGATAAAGGGGACTTATAAGGTACCTCAAATTACAGAGCTGTCTACAGTCTAAAGGTTACAGTACAGGACAGAATGGAAGTGTATGCAAAGGTGTAGGTGTGAAGCTCCCACATAATGTGTCATATTTTCAGAAATAGCAGCAAAAGCTCTGCATGATGAAAGTGGGAGTCTGAATGATATGGCAAAGGGATGTGGACACTGAGCTTGGACAAGAAGAATATTATTCACAACGTGGATTTGGCTAGTTTAATTTACACATTATAAAATAATTCAGAGATATTATTATACACCAGGCAGACTTGAAAGGCTCAGTCGCCATGGGTACTTTTCTACACCTCATCTGAGACTGTTCTACAAGGTCACTAGACATTCTGGATCACGCACCAATATAATATATAATATTATAGAATTTATTTTCACACCAATACCTCAATCAACAGTCACTCACAAATATAGCCCTTTTTCTTATTCAGAGATCCAGATCTGAAGTGCTGGACTGAACAGTCAACCAGAAACCGTTGTCATTACAGTGCAAAGTTATATCAAATAAAGTAAAGTGAATGTTATTTATAAAGCATCACTTCTGCACAGGGTGTGGGAAGATGTAGTCTTAGTTTACAGTGAAAGCAGAATTACTGCCTGGATGCAGGTTTACCCTGAATAGGTGTAGAGGTGTTGAAGAGACTTCAGCAGTATGGCTTTCAGTGGGTTTACCATGAGGGTTTATCGTAAATTATGTTGTTTCTGGAGAAGATACTGAATGCCTGGAGTGATCAAATCCTAAAGATACAAAATAGCAGCACAACATGAACTACATTTCAGCTTCAAACACAAAGAGTAAGTCTTGGTAATCATTTGTAAAATACCATGAAAGAAATGAAATTGTGGACTGTGCTGCCCTGTTATTATACCTTACACATATATCCTCCCTTTAGCAATAGCATTTAATAAAATGTGTATGGCGTGTAGCCTACCCATACTGCAACACTGCTTTTTTTGTCTCTGTGGCTGGCTTGTTCAGTCACACATGGCCACATATCTAATTTCACATTACAAGTAACAGCACAGAAAATTCAATTTGCTTTTGTTTCCCTGCCATTTAGTGCAATTTCCATAAAATGAGAGTGGCTGACATCCAAAATCAATGGCTGTTTCCAAACCCCCAAGACTAATGGGGTAGATAGCTAAAACCGCAAGTTAATTGTTCAGGAATGTCCTTGAAAATTGTGTGTCAGCCTCTCTCTCCCTCTCTCTCTCTCTTTCCCCTTAACCCTCTCTCTTCTATTTACACTGCACTCTTGACTGCTTCTTGAGGAATAATTTAATGCAGGCTTTGTAATGACATGGATTTGGAATTTTAGCAGTCATGCTTAACTGCTTCCAAACTGGTACCTGGGAATTCCAATATTCATAAATCACACATACTCCATTGCAATTTGCAAGACTCATCTCCAGCAAAGAAACACTGTGACTGCCCATGGACCTGCTGTGTGTACACCATAAGAAACCTGGTCAGCTAGTCACTGGTCTTCTTGCTCTGGTCTTCTTTGTCAAGTTTGCCATCAATTACAGATTGATTAAAGTGTTGTCATAGAAAAAGAAATCTGGAGAGAAGCTGTCAACAGCTTAGTCAACAAACATCATTGTCTTCAAGAAGGACTGACTGAATTGCAGAAGACCTCTGCATTCTGTAAGAGCTTAGGCAATTGACCAGGAATCAGGAGCCCCTTAAAACTGAACATATAAAGACCACCAATCGAGCAGAAATTCAGATATTCAGAAATGCAAATGTACACTTCTCATCTCCTCATTCCTACTGTTGGTGAATTACTTGATGTAAAAGTACATACAAAGCCAATTCTCAGTTCCCCAAATACACCAGTGCAGGTGAGCGCACAGACACAAGCTATCTTGTCAAACATCATATTTGTTTGGAAAAACTCTTCAGACGGAAGCAACCTTGACATCTAATACATTACAGCGCAAGGCAGATTGTAGTGTGAGAGCAGCAGTATTTGGACACAAACACTGTGAACAGATTGCTGTACACATGCTATTGATTGAACTCTGCAGGGCTCCAATAGCTCATCGCCTGCAGAGCCAGACGGAGTTTCCCTGCTTCTCATTCTCAATTGTCATCAGCCTGCCCGGCTCATCTGCACCATATGGAAAAACATGCTGAGAGTGCAGGAAAATTAAAGGAAATTTAAATAGATGCTCTGATGACAGTTGTGCAGAAAGTGGACAGAGGAGAACATGAGCCAGATTAAAGATAATCTGCAGTTCTTCGGTCTGTATTCACATAGCTATGTGTATTTCACTGTGCTAAATAGATAAGAGCAATGGTTCCACAATGAAGGAGATGTAGGAAGTACAAGGTTCCTCAGGCTCTTTTCATGACCCATGAGAGGGGGCCTGACAAGAGCTCAGAGAGCATGCTGCAATTCAGACAAGGTATTTGTTACTACTTGTGATTGATACTTCTAACTACTACAGAAGACAGTGCTGCTTAATCCACACAGGATTTTACTGTTCATGATTTACTGCAGTATACATTACATTCCATAATCATAAGCATCACTCTTCTACTCTGTCATAGTATTCTACTCTTTAGGTTTCAGAGTCTCTCATCTGTCAGTTTCTTTATTTCTTTATATTGAGTGTTGCTTTATTTTTTTTTTATTTATAATTATAAGTTGGGTGGGGTAGTGGTGCAGTAGCTACAGATTCCTGGTTTTGAATCCATGTCTGCTCAGCTGGGTTTTTTCTGTGTGCAGTTTGCAGGTTCCCTTCTGCCTGTGTGGGTTCAGGTTTGGCTTAATTGATAAATATTAAGGTAGGACAATTAATTGAATATAAATGAGAATTTATCAGAACCAACATGACCTCATTTAAGACGGCATGTAGCACAGTCTGTTTCTTTACTTCACATCACTGCAATCATCTCACACTGAGTACAAAATCTACGTAAATCTGAGTACAAAATCTAAGTACAGCATGTGCTGGGAGTCAGCACTGTTCCACCAACACAGTTTTCATGATATCAGTACAGTAACTGGATGGGATGTAACATAAGGATATAATTTAAACTTTAATATTGGTTATTTTAGGCTCAGATGCTAGTTTGCTAGTTTTACTTAGGTGTTGAATATATTAAATAAATGTCACTATGAGTATATTCTGTTTTGTTTTTTGGTCCGTGCAAAGTTTTTTAAAGATGTTAACTGGGAGTATTTTGTCAGGACATTATTCATTCATCATGGCAGAGGTAGATGTGTTTATTAGTGGTGATGTTGACTTTAGGACTTCTCTGCCTTACTCTGAATTGGTGTGAAGATGAATCTATTCTATAGGTGTTAACCTTGTGAGAGACTGTTGACCTTTCCAGGGGGTACTCCACCTCTCACCAAATATCAGGTGGCAGAGGCTCGATCCTCCCGTGATCCTGCACAGGGAGAGTCACTAAATTACAGTCCAACACTGTGGACGCCCCTCAGACAAAGCTGAACCACTGTATCTGTAGGTGTAATGCTGCCAACCCAGTTAGCTGATGCTTGTTTTTTTTAGCTCATATTTGTTTTCATTGTGGTAAAGTGGTACCATTAAAAGCATAATTAATTAGCTGTTAGCAGTTTCTGGTTGTATTGTACCTATGGATGTACAGGCAACTGTCACTGGATTACTTACTTACAAAAGGAAATTTAGAAGTCTTAATCTTCACTGAGAATTTGAGAGTTTTAAGTTAAGTTTAGAGTTACAAGGATCATCTTTTTTCTGTTTTTTTCTAAAGCTGATTTATTGACAGATATATAATTCCATCAGAAATGTGATGACATCTTTGGGAAGACTAAATCACACTGAATAAAAAAAAATCATTTCATGTGTTATGACTCAAAATGTGAGTAACCTCACATTGTTACCTGCAGGTTTTTTTTTTTTTTTCTGGACAAATTTCCAGCTCACAAAAACACTGGAGATGCCACATATGTTGTTCCATCCAAGATGTTGGACTGATGTTTGTAGTATAATCATACTCTGTATAATCTTAAGTCAATGACTGTTAGCGCTTTTGATTATGCAGTAACAGTGTGTTTTATGTCAAAGACCTTGACTTTTCTATAAATCTGAAGACTGGCAGCGTGTAATTGTGTGGAAACACATTCCATACATTTTCATACTCAAAACATCACTCCATCTGTCACGGTGTGACACTCATGGTGTGCTTCTTAGCTCTTTCATAAAAGTTTTGAATAAAACTTCATCCAGCCCTAACTTGCAGCCAGCACCAACACTACAGTATTGTGCGAGACTGCTCGCTCTCTGCTCATGTTGCCAGATATTTAGCTGCAGTGTCAAAACTTTATGCTTTCCAGGACATTTGTAATGTTCTTTTTTTCTGTAGAAACTGAACCCTCCTGACAAATGTGCTACAATGTGAAAGCTGCCCCAACAACTGAACTCAAAACTTACAACAAGTTTGGCAGGAAAATTGCAAAGCTGGCAACTGTGGGAAATCAATAAAGCATGACTGTCACTAAGATAATGCTACTGTGCTACTGGAGGCCTTCTATTTAAGCAACAGAAGGAACCAAGGTATAAGCACTTTGTGCTTCTTGAGAATCACATCAGTTTTTCATTTGCTTAGTTAAACTAAAGTATGAGACTCACAGCCAGTCATTTAACAAACATTATAACATGTACAGAGCTATGACTAAAATCTCTACAAACCTTCAAAACAGATCTCAAAACAGAAATAGGCGAGGCAGTAGAATTCAAATAAAATTCCTCATTAAATGTGGGTGTAGCTTTGTGTGCAACAACCCATGACCAGTCAAGTGCTGTTTTTTTGGGAGGTCACATTTGACAGGAAATATGTATGTTTACAGTTTGGGTTAAAAAATATTCAAACATATTACAGGATACGAAAAGAGAGGCCGATATAATATTTGACATGTAATAAGATTTTTGTATTTCATTGATTTCACTGTTCTCTTCTGCAGTATGATCTCCAAGTGCATGTGAGGTTTTCCACAGTGTGCATTTGCCATCTAACAACTACACACCCTCATTTCAGATGTCTACTTAATGCTCCGATGCGTGGGTGTGTCAGCCTTTAGTTATGATATTTATTATGAAATTTGTTTCTAGTATAACTATTCCTTTTTCAATAATGCTTGGATCCAAAAGGCTGTTCTGAGCAAGAGTGTGGTTTTAGTTTCAGAAGTGGGGAGGTTTTTTTTACTCCTGGCAACAAAAAGTATATAATGTAAGACATCACTTCATTTATATATAATTTAGTAAGTAACAAATTATGATGAAATTGTTTGGGTCATGCTTTCAGTATTAATAGTAGTATACAAAAAGCTTGCTTCGTTATAACACACTTATAAATTCTAACACATATAACCATTAAAAAGACCCGATATGTTTCAAATAATGCTGAATGTGACTGATGAACATTTGAACTCAGTGAACAATGTTTTACTTCTGTTGTACATATAAAGGAAATATTATCATCATCACATGTTTTTACAAAATATAAAAACTAGTAAAAGCTATGTCAAATGGACACTGCAGTTCAAAGAAGATATTTTAGTTCTCTCACTTTGCAAAGGTAAGTCCAGCTGTCTAACATTATTAAGTTCTGTCTGTCAGGGAAGAGAGACGTCTTCTTCCTCACACACCATCCCCGGCTGACTTTGGCTTCTCACCAAGCCTCAGCCTCCGTCCCACCTTCAAACACCCATTATGTCCTCCTGCCCACCTCGCTCTCTCCACTTTCCATAACCTTTCTCTACACCTCATCTATCCCTGTGTCCCTTCATCAGGTTTCTTCCTCGCTGTCTCCTTTCACCTTCCACTCGCTGCCTGTCTGAAAATGTTCTTCAGTAACAGCGGCTCACAGGCTCCACAGATGCTGCTTGGGTCTCATTGTGTGGTCAAAGTTTGAGTCACTTTCCTAAAAAAAGAACCTCTTCTTTTTTTAAATGACACAAGAGGGCCGGCGTTTCTGACAGAGCTCGAGAGGGTCTGATTTTAGTCCCTGGGCCAGAATGTCCTTCGTACTTTCCCCTTCATCAAGTCTGACTTACACCTCCTGTTGTTCATGTTTTCCAAAAATCTGCAATGATAAAAGCCATTTCTGATACACAGCCAGAGAATAAAAGCATCTGTTAATCTCCTTCCTATTTTTAGTTGGAGTTAATTAAGCTACACTTCTCCCTGCATGGGTGTCGATGGGAGGGAGAGAGAGAGCACAGCCTTTACATCAAAGGTCTGTTTGTTGTTGTGTGATTTTACAGACCACCCAGGAACGAGGAAATGAAATTCCTGCATGAAACATTTTAGTGGCTGTTATATATTTTTTTTATTCAAAAGTAACCCATTAATAATGCATTGACCTCAAATTATAACACATGCCTCACCTGCATGATTGTACATTGGTTGCTTTTGATGATGAAGGTATTACTATCTATAGAGGTTATTCAGGCCCTCATATTACTTGGTATAGGATCAAAGCTAAATTCTGTGTTATCGCCAACCCCTATTGCTTAATTAACACCCCAAAAATTGCATAAGTGAGAAATTGATCATAACAACTATGCATCTGAGCAATATTCTGTTCTGTTCTGACATTAATTATGTCAATCTAACCAAAATAATTTTAAGGTTTATATAGCATGACAACATTTAGCATATTTGTCCCATTATTACAATAAAAACATGGACGCTAATGGTAACAAAACAGGCAAAACAGAGAGATGAAAACAGCCCACAGGGAACAGTAAACAGTAACAGAAAACAGGGAACAGCATGTGCAAAGTTCGCTGAGATGGATAGTCCAAGCTTTTACAGCTTTTCCTCAAACCCTGCCCAGCCCGATGGGAGCCATGTTTTCTATCAACACTGCTGACCACATGTAGAAACAGCCTGCCTGCTGTGAAGTGGCCACAAAACTCTGCTCTGCACTGAATCTGCGGCCGTATATACATCATACCAGAGAAACTTCTGCTGTGCTAAAATTCTTTTACCCAACCATTTACATGGTCTTTTACTTAAAGTCAAAGAAAAATAATAATAATAAAAAATAGATTTAGTTTAAGTTCAAGTGCTGTAAAAGGGTGAACACTCTCTCTTGCCTTGAATGAAAACCTGTTTAGGGTCACACTGCTCGCACAAGTGTTCACGTTGGCGTCACCAACTGTCATAAAAATGAGATTACATGGAGTATATGATCCAGTAAATCCCTCTCTTCCTGGCTCACCTTTCCCAGTTTCTCAACAAAACAGATTTCTCTAATTTTGCCTCAGTTTTTCCCTGTATGACGCCGTCCAGAAAACCAATAAATGCCTCCAGTCTTTCTTCAAACACAGCAGCAGTAAATATGTGGTGGTCAGCCAGTGATGCAGCCCCTCTTTGACCTGTAACTGCACTTCCTCCCCTCGGGTGAATCAGTGTAAATCTGAATTTGGCTCACTGTTGCATCTCTAGGCTTGTCTCTATGCATTTTAGTCAGCAGTTGCAGATTAAATAAAACGTGTAATAAACTTGAAAACAGATGATACACTGCTGCATGTTTTAATGCACTAAAATAAAAACTGACCGCTTAATTTGCAGGAGGCTTTTTAATCACCTGAAGATGTTGATGCAACTTGACTTGATTAAACTCTGACATCAAATCTGCCTTAAGCCTGTTAAATTGTGATGACGCTGAGAGTCGAGCTCTCTGTGCTGCAGGGGGGTCTTACACTAATGTCCAAGGGGATCAGCAAAGGCTGTCTGGAAGCATCATTAAACATCAGCTGCGATGATGTTACATGTTTCAGTGCCTCTGCTGGAGCTCTTGCAGCCTCATCCTCCTACAGGTTATTCATGACATCCCCAAGAGACTCGCATGGGGAATCAAAGAGGATAGAGGAGCTAAATCCTCACACATAGTGCATTTCTCCTCCTCCAGCAGTTGCAATATCTGTACAAGGCCTTCAGCATATGCAGCTGAGAGTGTGGCTGAGCCCCTACATCCATTTTAGTGCCCAGAGCAGTGACAGTTTCCACTCCGACATGTGAGGAATGTTCACGTCTACTTGGTGTGGGCCTCCGGAGATGTCAGGGAGGGTCCTCATAGGTCCTGTGATGTTAGACAGTAACCGTATCAGATTAATGTACAGAACCACTGATGTTGCATATGTTTAGGGTCAGTCTGAATCAAGTGTTTTTCCTTTCCTTTTCCTTGTCAGGGTATGTGACCATGATGATACTTTCTGTTTTATTTGCCAAACTTTGTGACATTAGTTTCTGAAATTTCCGCCTCTGCCTCTAATGATGGGTGTGTATGTGTGTGTGTGTGTGGAGAGAGAGAGTACGTGTAGGGAGAGAGGGGGATATTACTGTTCTGCTAAGATAGTGTGTAGCGTGATAAGTTTATAACTCTTATAACAAACAATGTATGTATGTTACTGAGAAATAATGAACCTCCTCTGACTGCTGGTGCTGTTTTAACTCAGTTGGATCAACCCCCCAAAACTCCAGGTCCACAAACTGAACATAAAACATGGCCTTACCAGGTGACAGAGAAAGCCTCTAATGGAATTTGGGAGTACACATGCTTAATTTATGATAGTCCTAACAAAAAGAATCCCATCTCATACTGATACCTGGAGCTTTGATTTGAGAACTCTGTGATTTAATAACTTTCTGTGTAATATAGGATTGACTTTAATTAGACTTTCATTTAACATGTCATGTTTAATGACCTGTTTGACATAAGCACAACAGATCTAGAATTTATAGTAACAGATGACATAAATCTTAACAATGGCATGTTTGAGCTTGTTCAAGAGACAATAAACCTGTCAGCGTTAATATGCGTGTCTTCACCTGGTAAACTAAGCTTGTTAAAAGAGGAAATGTTAAGTTAATGAGAGCACATATAGAGAATAGACAAATACATATTTAAATATTTAAATCTAAATCTAAATGGAACAGTAAGTTTTTGTGTCATTAGCTGTCATATGTGGACTAACCTTCTAACAGCCTGACCCCACAGTCCAGCATAGATGAGTATGTGTGTGTAAATGTGTGTGTAATGTGTGCGCACCTACCTAAGAGAGAGTAAAAGACTTATTTGAATTGAAATGATGTGTGAAATGAGTGTATTTTCAGATAGATAGATAGATAGATAGATAGATAGATAGATAGATAGATAGATAGATAGATAGATAGTTGTGTGTGTGTGTGTGTGTGCATTATGTGTGTGTGTGTGTGTGAATGACACATATGTGACTAACATGTAAAGTGAGTTCATGCTGTCTATCAGTTATTAACCTTATTAATAGACATATTTAGTGTCATTCAACAGGTGGAGAATTAAAACTTAACTATGGAAGCATTAAGTATGTCATATGCTTCAGTAATTCTTTAGAAAGGAAATAAGGAACAAAGAAAACAACTAAGTGAAGTAAAAGTAAATAAATAAGTAAGAATTGGATCTGAGGTAGAGGGAGGGCTGTTGCTAGCTGACCCCCGCCCCTTCAGCACCGACAACCATAAACAAGTTTATTTGTCTTAGCTCTTCCTCTTCTCGGATGCCTCCCACCTGTTGATCTCTGCTGATCCAAACTCCTGAAATCCTGACCTCGTTCCTCAGGAGCTGCAGCGCTCCTTTTCACGATGTTAGCGTATAGCTCTAACAATAAAACCTGCTCAGAAGAAATGAGGTATGTATGAATAGAGGAAGTATTTCAATTGTTTCATTGCAGCTTCCAAATACTCCTCTAAGCTTTTGAGTGATGCATTAAGGTTTTATTTTCAAAATTGTTACTCAAGATTTTAAATGATTTTACATTTCCATGCTGTTTGAAATCATCAGACAGGAACATCAGACATGCAGCATTATCAGAAATGGTATAAAGGAACCCAATAAAGTGCAAATATGGCTGCCATGCCGCATCATCACATTTGATGCTTAAACATTTTTTTTGAAGAAAAAAATAAATATGCAGGACTTAGACTGGAGGAGATGACGTGGATATGACCAAATACAGTCCATCACAGGTGATGTTGCACTGTATAACAAGCAACAACAAAAACCACCGGTGTATGATTACGCCGATGATGCAACAGACGTCCTGAAAGTAGCAACGCTGCAGTGTGAAAATACTTCACGAAAAGTAGTACACTGAAATTGTCATCTCTTAATTTAGAAAAGTGCTATACTATTATTAAGAAAGTAGTATTACTGCGGGTCACTGCTGCAGGGTCACTGTTAAGTAGAAGCCCCAGCATATCCACCAAGACATCACTACAACACTCTATATCGAACAACTTTCGGACAAGACCTCCATTTCAATTTGTGGTATGAATCATACTACATATATACAGTGGATATAAAAAGTCTACACACCCCTGTTCAAATGCCAGGTTTTTGTGATGTAAAAAAATGACACCAAGATAAACAATTTAACCCATTTAACGTGAGTTTGAATGTAATTGGTTAAATCCGAACACAGCCATACCCCCAGTTATAAGAGGGTGTGCACACTTGTGCAACCTCATTATCTCAGTTGTTTATTTTTACTTTACCTCCCTAAAAGATTTCAGTTTGTTTTTCAATTGCATTGTACAGGTTATAGGTCACATTAATAGGTGGAAAAAGTTGTGGAAATTATTTATCTTGGTGTCATTTTTTTACATCACAAAAACCTGGCATTTGAACAGGGGTGTGTAGACTTTTTATATCCGCTGTATATATGCAAATGTCAGGATGTAATGTGTCTGGAGACATATCTACCATTTGAGCTGTGGGGTGATCACCTCCATGCTGAGACAAATTGCTGCATGCCTGCGATACACGACACCAGGTCCAGAGTGTTGCAGAGGTTTTATGAAGTGGCCAGTAAGACACAGCCATGAATCTGTAAAATAAAATCTCCTCGTCCAAATGTCGATGTGCATAGCACTGTGGGGCTTTTTCCATTTTTTCTTTGACCTTTGCTGTCACCTTTTTCAAAGCTGTGGCGCATTTTTGCAGGAATTATGTAAATGAGAAGGTACCCTGTAGTGAGGACAAACATAGCTCACGGAAACCTTTGTGTTCCACCACTGAGTAAGGCACAACATCAAGGCAAATCAGGTCTCCCGCCCTGTGTGTGTGACTCACGGTGGGGTGGTTTGGAGGAAATGCAGCTTCAGATGTGATAGGTGACATAGATAAGCAGTTGTACTTTTGTGACGTGGCTGTGTACTGGTTGATGTTGTGTTTGGGGGGCTTGGGTACATGTCACAGTTGGATGCTTGAAACACAAGTGAGTATACAATGCAGATGTTGACAGATGTTTATCATCCTCATCGCTCCTAACTCGACTCACACACAGTTGGCAGATGTCCTTGGTTGAGGCTGCACTGACAGTGAAGTGCTCTGCTGGTATTCTGCTGTTTGTCTGGTAGAGAAGCAGTGATGAGCAGAAATGATTCGTATACATCTGCTTTAAGTGAAACTGCATGCAAACTCACAGGACATGAAATGTAACAGAAAAAACAGCAGCTATGGTACAAATCCATTAAATTATTATGGTACAGGTTGTTTGGACCTCAGCATACCTTTATTGTAACACTGCTCCAGGAATGTTATTAGATAGTTGCAAGACAGGAGTCAGTGGTTCAAGATGGGTGACAAATTAAAGGAAAGTTTGACCCCCACAGTGAGGGGGTCCAGTGCTTTATTATGGTATTCCACTTGTCTCCTTAGGGTGAAGGGTCAATGCAATTAAATACAAAGTTGTGCTGAGCAATCATGTTTACCAGTGATGAAACATTTCCATCCTGATGGCAGGGGTCTCTTCCAGCGTGACTGTTTATTCATCCATAACCTAACTCTAACCCTACAATAGAGTTCAGAGACTTGGAGAAGCAATTCCAAGAAACACTGATTCTTAAGCGGTTTTGGCATGTTTGTAGAATAAGAATTACTGAGAATGCTCAAGTTAGAGACAGTAGTTTAGCAGGAATTGTATTTAGTCATAAACAAAATTGATAAATTTGATAAACTGGTGCCACATGGGTAGAAGTCAGTCAGGCAGTCAGTAACAAACTTTTGTCTGTGCTGAATATTGTGGCAATGTAGTAGACGCTGAGATATTTCACAAAACCGGTCAAAACTTTGACCTGCTACAGGCAACTACCAAAGGAAAATCACCAAAATCACTTGAGTCATTAATTTAAGTTTCCTTCAACCCAACCCTCAGCTCTGATGAGGGGAAATTCCTTAAAAGATTGGAGGGGAAAAATGAAAGAAAGAAGTTCTGAGTTTCAAAATGTCGGGTGTACAGACTAAATCAACAGGAGAGTGTCAGTGTGTACAATTTGATGGCAGACGTACAGAGTGTACAACAAAAATGAAGTGAAGAGGATGGATCTAGGAGGACATGGAGCACGGACTGCGGCATTCACAGCTTGTTTTTTTTCTGGGGAAACAAAAAAAATCATCAGCATATGATCAGAAGAATGCAGTGATTCAAATTTTTTTAAACGTTTATAGTTTATTTGTTATTTACAGATACACTGAGAATGAGACTGACCCTCATGAAGTAAATTGGTGACAGTTACGAGGCCTGAGGCATCAAACCATAAGGGCTCAATAGAGACTGACTGTGTGATGTCAGCAAGGAAGATTATTCTGGAGAAAATGGACACGATAGGAAAAGTCCCAGCAGCCATCTAACTTAGTTTTAACTCTGGGGACACAAAGGAGCCCAGTATGAGATCCGACAGATAAGAAGAGGTGAGCCCATTTAATATTTCATAAGTCACCAGAAGCATTAAAGTCTGATCTGGCATGGACAGGAAGCCAATGAAGGGCTGGTGTAATGTGATCAAATTTTCTAGTTTTAGTTACCGTTCACACTCAAGCATTCTGAACCATTTGACCATGAACCATGAAGACTTTTAGTGCTCATGTGCAGCAGACTAGATATCCAAAAGTTACAGTAATCCAGTCTGGATGAAACTAAGGCATGAATTAGGATCTCTGCATCAGCCACAAACAGAAAGGACATCATTTTAGAGAGGATGCATAAGTGGAAAAAGGCGAGCTTTATGATTTCTTTAACATGCCAATCAAAAGAAAGTATCAGCAGGATTTAATATATCATTAGGTCTCATCTTCTGGGCACCACAGATATCTGCATGGATAACCATCTGATGGTCCAGGTGCTGGTGGCACTAAGTGAGATCACCAACGTTCATCCTCTGGGAATGGTTTTACAAAATATCATGGCAATCCACCCTATGGTAGTTACGGTGTTTCTGCCTGGACCAAAGTGATTAAAGATGGATGGACAGACTGATATTGCCTTCCTTGAGACATGCTGGCCTCAAATTGTATGAAAGAGAATGTACCTTTTATTTTGGTAGGTTAATTGTAAGCAAAGGTTAGCATCATGACAGAATCAGAATTATACAAAAATATTCAATACATGGTTCATTCCTGATAATTTCCACCTGCAGACTCCCACATTATAAAAGATGAAGTTACTTCCCATGAGGTGGCTTACCCTTCTGTGATCGTGATGTGTTCACTTGTGGAAAAGACGCTTCGATTCCTGGAGAGATAACATCTTTAGCCACAGACAGCATGTTTTCACCTGTCACTCTCACATTTCTGCCCATTGAAATACTGTTTACACCTGCAGTAATGACGTTTCCACCTTCATCATCTCCAATTTTTTACCATCAAAGTAAAACACCCGATAGTGGCATTTGTTGCGATGCAGCCATTAAATCTAGAGTTACATTTTTTTTCTGTTGACATTTCTATTCACAAAGTTTCCATCTGCAGGAGTAACATTTCTCGACCAAGAGTGGATAACGGTCATTATGGGTTCCATCCAGGGTGTACTTGTACTTAAAGCAGTGACATTTCTGTGTTTACGGCAGATAATTTCTCCCTCCCCCCCCAACCTGTCTTATCCCACAGAAACACATATAAGGTTTTAAAAATGTAACTGAATGATGTGTCAAAGCTTTCCCAGCAAATACTGAAATAATAAATGGTCTCATTGAAATATGTGCAGTGTCGCATGTTTAGTGGAAACTGTCACATGACTGGAGCTGTTTATTTCCTGGATGCACTACGAGGATGTTTAGTGTGGACACACAGAGACACACACGCACACACACACATATACTCTTGTTCTACCTAACTTCTACTCTGTAATTGGTTTTATTTTCCTTTTGAGTCAAGTTCAGGATATGCTGGATGTAAGTGACCTCCCAGACAACACGCAACATTGTAGTTATCCCTCAAACTGAGAAAGGTGCTGTGATGGGTCAGATAAGAGCTCTGAGGGGGACACAGGCTGTTTGTTGGCCAGGCTGCTGGATGCATATGCTGAACTTAGCACGTCAAGATGCTGTGCTTATGATACTGAGTTTTAAGCAGGGATGTGAGCTTGTTATTTTATTGTGTAAATTTCTTTTGTTCCCATTTGCCATTTGTTTTTTTCATACACATAGTATGTATTTCTGTTCATGTCCAAATTTTAAAGGTAATTCAAAGACAGATCAGAATGAGATGAATTTAGTTTTATTGATTTGATGGAAGACTACATGCGGTAAATGTAGTGGCACACAGTTACTCAGATGAAGGCCCTGCGAAGGACAAGTGGGCATGTAGAAACCCTTCTTGTAAAGTTGCCGTACTGATGTTGTTGTTTTTTACACAACCTTGAGAGAATAAATCCTCCAGGCTGGGAAGGGTGCAGTTGTTCTTGAGTGCCGGGCTTAACCGAACCTACACGAAGAATCAGTGCGAGATATACAAATCTCAAAATACAATCTCAAAACAAACACATCCACACACACACACGTTAGTTATAGGTGTTGAAGTCAAGAAAATGTAAACAGAATTGTCAAAAATGTATGGGCTGTGATGTTTCTAAGTCTCAGTCATAAGAACATTGTGTGTCTTGCATGTCAGACAGTGTTAGTTGTAGCTGTAGATAAATGTCGTGTAGTGGAATATAAGTAGAATCGCACTGCATTGTGGTATTCAAGTGCGAGTACTTCAGAATTGAACTTATAATTGCCACAGGCCTACTTGAACAAATGTACATACATTATAGACACTCTTCAGTGCATTTCCACCTGGCTGACTCTGTAGATTCAGTCCTATTCCAGGAGTGAATGTTTGCTCTTGTACTTTGTATTAACATGCAAGATAAGCTGTCCTGATACAGATGGATTTCAACAACAGGTGTAAATGGGGTCATGTTGACAGGAGCAATATTGTCTGGGAAATACTGGAGCTGTTTAGCATACACATTGTCGCTCTTGATATCTGTTAGCATACCAATTTTTAGGCCTTTTTTTTAGACGGCAGTACACATTTGTAGGAACTCAAGGGGAATCAACAAGCATTCTCTATCATTTCTGTCAATGGAAACTCCTGTTTAGGTTGTTGTGTCAAAGAACAGCTGAAAATAAAGAGATAATATATTTACCCTGTGAATATGCAGCTGCACTTTTAGAAGCTTTCTTACAACACCAGTGTTACATGTGTAGCCCCACTACATGTTAGCGCATAAATTGTATTTCAGTGGATGGTGGCAGTTATTGAATATGTGTTGGATATAATAACTATGTAGCCTATGGAGTGGGCGATGACACTTTGAAATCATTCACATCTAAGGCAAACACATGATGTGAAAATCATGAGTCATTTATGTATGCACAGCACATGCACATCATGTAAAATGCAGGATATTTAAATGTGCATTGAAGGATTTTTTTGGACCACTTGAAGCAGTTTTATGACTCACTATCATCATGTTTTAAGATCACGTGGCAAACTGGTTAGCAAACAGCTGCTTATTTGTGTCTTCATTTATTATAAAACTTATAAAACTCGTACAAAGCTCCATAATGCTGAGGGGAGCTGCAGGTTCAGGTCATAATAGGTTCATCCCTCCACGCAGCCATTTTCACTTTGTCACACTGTTTTGTCTTCTGACTTATTACTATTATTACACACTCAGCACTCTCTGTCCTTTGCTTTAGGAAAAAATACCATCATATAAACACCGTTAAATTAAATATTAAGACATCATTCAGACCAGAGCCATTTCAGGGGTACAGGCGAAGCCGCATCAGACCTTGCTATTTTTACTTAAATTTTTATTTAGAGTTTTAACCAGTTTAATGATAATATTGCTCTGTGTGCTAAATGTGAACAACAATGTATAGCTCAGTGAATGGCAACATCAGCCTGTCAGTCAGTCAGTCCGTCACTATGGTGAACTGAGATATCTCATTTATACTGTTTGTAGCAGGCTGTGTGACCTTGTATAACGTAAACACTGCCATTCAGAAGTTTGAAATCCCTCGCTACAAAAGCTTGATTGGGTTCAGTCAGGTGACTGAAAGGACCACTGTGTATTTCTGTATGCTCTTTCATGCTTTAAAATTGTAGAAAGTCCTCTGTGCAAGTAGATGTTTTCTTGTATGAATGGTTTGTTTTGTACGTGGCGAACAAAACGCTGTACAATGGTTCAACCAGACTGACAACTGAGAGGGCAGAAAAGCAACACTTCAATAAGAATAAAAGAAATCACTAGTTATTGAAAAGAAAAGAAGTTCTTAGCATTAAAATCAAAGAAACAGGTTCATGTCTCAGTGTACAGTGCACAGTAACGTCAGTAAATAACAGGCATGTTGGTTTAGCAAAACTATTCAGAAAACTTCCAAATAGAAACAGAAGTTTGGTGTGTGGTTAGCACTGTTGGAACTGGATCACAAAATATCAGCTAAACATACTATGGACTGAACTCAAATCACAAAGACAAACGGTTCCCAGAGTAGTTAGAACTGAGCTGCACTGTTGTGGTTCAGTCAGGACTGAGGGAAAGACATGGAAGTTTTAATCCTAGAATTCCATTGTTTTTGAATGGCATTACTGGACAGCCGTTATTAGAGAGAGAGATAAAGAAGAGAAGCTTAAATAGAACAGATGATTCCAAACCTCTGAACAGTAGTGTATGTCAGGATGAAGGTTAGCAGCATCCAGCTGAAGAAAGAGGGCAGAGCAGCAGGGCAGAGCGCTGTGAATGGAGAAGGAGCTGCCTGAATGAAGTGAAAGACTAATGAATTCTATCAGACCTCTCTCTGTCTGCCTCTCTGACTCAGACCCCACTCACTTGATGACCTGTGGAGCCTCTGACAAACAGCTACGAAACCTGCCTTGATCTGAACATTCAGACACACCTCCTGTCAGACGGCCTCGGTTGACTCCCACTTCTGCTACACCGTCAATCTCGCTGGAGTCTATTTGCCATTCGTTTTGATCTTGAAAGACACAGTAATAAATAAATATATCTAGTGGAACAGTGCATAATGCATGGCAAAAAGAGCGGGTGGCACGAAGACTGAACCCCACTCAAAGGGATACCGGAAGAAGAAAAGATAATAGAGCATGCACAGATTTGTACACGCGGGCATGCCTGAGACACACACACACACACACTCAAGCTGATTTATGCAGAGGTTTGGTGGCCTGTAGCATCTTAATGTACCAGAGTATCGGCCACAAACTGCGAGTTGGAGCCGGTCCTATAGGAAGGAGATCGAAGACACACACACACAAATGAGAGCCTGTCTTCACATTTCTAAACTCCACTTGACAGAAATTAAGAAAAAAGTTTTGTAGTGCATTTTATGTAAACTGGCTTGATCCCAAGTTTATGGAACGTTTTAGAGACAAGCTGAAACATTTGCGTGGGGCAGATTCCCAGCTGTGTTAAAGGACCATACCAGTGATTTTACATGGTTCAACAATTTATAACGCTCTCTCCTCAGAGTTCTTGTTTATATCCTTGATAAGATTCCCTATTTCAAATCTGCCGCATGATTTATGTGGACTGCCAATGTTTTTTACCAGTCAAGAATGTGATATGTTTTTAACTGCACACAAGTATTAGGAAAGTGTCAGGATGTACACTTCAAAAGAAGCACTGGCCTTTAACACAAGAGGTTGGGTTTCATGACTTGGCCTCCATAAATGGTTATAGTTAAAGATGCCATATGACTGCACCCTAAACTTTGATTCAAATCATCAGTGTGAAAACCCGGAGTCCAATTTCTCATTGTCAAATTATTTTACACAGATCAGTGTAGATCAGTGTAATGTGCTGAAAACCAACTGTCTTGTGTCAAAAATGACCAAACTACAAAACTGTGATGGAAACAGAGGGCAGTGCCATGCTCTCAGCTCCAGTGCTGAATGTTAGTGAGGACTTTAAACTACTTCTGAACCAGACGCTGGTACACCCTCCTCTGTTGTTCACCATGTCAGAGGAATATCAGGAGAGACAATCCGCAGTGCAGCAGGATTTTATATCCAAATTATGACCAGAACACCCACTTTTATTTCTTCACTGTGTGGAAATATTATGGTTTCATATCACAGCTGATGACTGTTATAAGAATTTAGTTCTGTGCAGCTGCTCTGCAGGTGAGCCTGACTGCAGTGTACCTGGGTGGAGGAGTAAATAATATGTTTCTCATAAATATAATTAAAGTATATTGGAGAAAAAACAGTCTGCTCATGGGATTTGTTGATAATAAAAACAATATATAATGCCAGCACACCTATGTTGCCTTAGCATAAACCTTAAAACACTTAATGATGTTCAAGTGTCTGTGAACATTTTGCTGAATCTTTCATTCAAAACCTTTTCTCATTGTGTTATTTTAATGCAGGTGGCCTCATGTTTCTTTCCAAACATGTGCTGTGTGTGTATGTGTGGTGCCCCACAACCATTACCTTCCATTTAAAGTATTGAGTAATTTCTGCTTTATTGACTCTTTTCTCAGGGAGAAATAAAAAAAGAAAACTGAGCCAGAGTTAACAGTTCATTGTGTGCATCTAAGCCAATCAGTGTATAAGTAATTTACCTTGCACTGAATGCCAGCAAAACTCCATTATAAATACTACATTATGCATACTACATTATGAAATTCCAGATGCATGTGCAATATCCTTAAAGTTAGTATTTGTGCACATTCCTTCCTTCAAATAAAACTTGCAGCCATTTCCCTGAACAAATTGTTCTCCAGTGTTTCACACACATACACACACAGTTGCATCTTCAAGCTGACACGGTGTATCACCGGTCTATTGTTTGCCTGTGATTATCAAACCCACTCATGTTCTATTTCTGCCATGCATTAACCTTTGAAATCATAGCGTGTCCCTCAGACACACACAGCTCTCTAGTTACATCAGAGAGCAATGCAAACAACATAGTTACCTCGTACCACTTGGCAACACATGGGGGTGATTTGTGTGTCACACACTCAACTTGTCCTTTATCTTGCACTGCACGGCAATTTGTTTTGAGGCTATTCTTGTAGTAGTCTCACTGTAGGCTTGTAAAGGCACAGCATGACAGCCAGTGCATAGATTATCAGATGGGCAGAAGAACATTCTTGAAAAGACAGAAGATAGAAAAAAATAAAGAAAACAGGTAAACAGAAGCGATAAATATCAGATGTATATGCATCTTGAAACAAGAAAGGCTTCAAATATAAAAGACAGGTGGATCAATCCAAGGAGTAATGAAGAAGAAGATAAAAGCAAAAAGTCTGAGGGTCACTAGTGGCTCCTAGAGGTTGCAACATTAACTACAACCCCAGAGCAAAAGTGTTGGACAAGACAAACAACATTGATGATGTAATCTGCCATTACAATTTGCCTAATACATGATGAAACCTCTTGTGTACAAAGATGAAATTCTGGAGTGAAGTTGGCACATGAAAACACTCATATTATCAGACAGTACGGGGGGGGGGGGGTTCAACATGGACATGATCTCATGATCAATCCATGACCTCCCCAGGCCTGTGAAGGTAAGTAAACATATCTCCTAATGTTTTTTTTTTTTTTTTCCAGTTCCCATATATTATGTCTGTGTACATGTAGCACATGCTGTTAGTGGTAATTAAATTTGTTTGCCATAACATGTAAAGAAAAGCCCTGGCTGCAGCATCCTAGTAACTGAAAGGCCATGTGTTGTGTTTGTTGCCACAGAAATGGAAAGTCTCTGTTCATGTAAAGTAAGCCGAGGGTCTTCTTCATAGCAGAATTTTTCAGGACTGTGAAAAACTGGTTACTGGACTGGCTGTGGACATGGAAAAGTCACATTAATCACAGGATTAGGCTTCGTGGGTAGAGTAGTAAAAGCATTACACAACAACAACAACAAACATGTCTGTTTTTGCAGTGGCGGCAAAGATTTGGTGGTGGCAGTCCACCAGGTTACCAGTGGAAACACTGATCATATAGTGTCTAAGAATGAGGTGGTCCTTTCTCCGGAGAACATTTATGTCCTTTCTAAATTATATGGAAATCCGCCCATTGAATCCTTGTATTTCTAGTGTAGACTAAACTAGACTAAAACTTAGATACAGCAACTGTCAAAGGGTCAAAACATTAGCACTCAACCTCTGTGGATCGTGAATATCCACAGCAAAAATCCATTGACCTGACTTGATATACCTTGGTAAAGCTGTCACAGGGAACTATAGATCATTTTATTTTCTTTCAGTAAGTATTACAAATAAGGATATTCTGAACTTCAATATTTGACCAAGTCTGATATTTACCTGTATAAAATTGCTATTACTGTTCTTTGTCTGATATCATGTTACCTGGTGATATTACCATGGTGACCTGCTAGGACTGCAGAGGTGCTGGCTTCAGAGTAACTTAAACTAAAATAGCATCATAATTTATACAAGCTACAGCAGTTTAAGGGCCTCAGGTCAACTCCCAGATTTTAGCTTTTGTTTCCTAAACTTAACCAGTAGCTAACCTTGCTCTTAGTATGTCAGTGTTTCTGCACATTTTGTCATGTAAGATATATCATGTAAACTTTATATTCCTACTGATCAAGGCTAGATTATGTATTGAGCAATTAAAGGAACTTTGACTCCCAAAGCTCTGGGGGCTCCTAAAAATTTGTCAGAGATTTTGGGTCTTTAAATTGTGCTTTTATCTCTCAATCCTGTGGCCCCATCCTGTAGAGGGGCCCGCTGCCAAAACCCATTTTTAAGACCTAAATTGTTAAAGCTGTATATGCACTTACGTACTGTATATTGTTAAATATGTGCTGACATTGTGTATATTCCTACATAAAATGTGTCTTTAATTAATGTACTGTAATGTAAACTAAATGACATGCAGAAAATCTTCTACTTAATGGGAACGTGGAAGTTAATATATATATATAGACAGTAGCCCTGCTCTGTACGGTCTGCTGGGGTGTGCAAACAAAGATGACAACCTTCTTTTAACACTGTCACATCAGGAAGCAAATAAGCCAAAAATAAACATTTACTCTTGTCAGTTTTTAGGACAACAAAACAACAATAATATTGGCTGTGGGATGGAGGGCTGAATTACATCAGCTTTGGAAGCCGGCCATCATAATGCAGCTGCTCCCTTTGTCACAGCGAAACATACAGACAGCAGCTCTGAGAGGAAATAGAGTGGATCGGAAAATAAAAAGAGAGAGATTTCCCTGGTGATGAGGGACCTGTAATAGTGCATATCCCTCGTCTTTACATATGGCAGCTGAAACAACCCACAAAGCTCTGTCTTCTTCCCAGCTCAATTTTCCCACAACCTTAACTGAAAATCATTAACTAAAAAGGCAGCATTGTGTGAAAGCCATTTATAGCTACATTTTGTTGAGTAAATGCACCATAGCAATGGAATGGCCTACTCCATCTGCACAGCAGGTTAAAAGGAACCATTGAAAAGTTATTGCATTTAATTTAGCTCGGTGCTATGAATGATTTATTTGAAAGTCCCATTACAAGAGGAAAAAAGCCCTATTTTGTGAATGCCTAACGACCGGAGGTGGGGTTACAGGCAAATTTTTGTCCATTAGTCACCATACAAGTGTGGAAAAAAGGAGATTCATTTTAGTGTGGTAATGAAACCACAGTCTCCTGACAGACAAATTTATTTGGAGCTTTTTAAAATGTAAGCTAGATAGATGATTTACTGTGTCTAAAATAATTGCCTGTATCATGAGAGTTCATTAAGTTAAAGCAGGGTGTGTTTCTAACCATCACACTTGGCCTTCAGCTGTTGCAATCATAAAGCGATGGAGCTCTTTCACTATTTAGTAATCTCGGTGACAGATTTAAAAGAGGGAAGTTTGTTTAAATCTATCCCCCCCACACACACCACCCCCTCCACACACACACACACACACACACACACCACTTCATACCTCCAGTGATCATAGACGAGCCCTGAATTATTAAAATTAAATTAAAACTGAGAAATACACTCATACAAGCTAGGATACAAGCTGCTACTGACAAAGTCACGATGGACACTGAAGCTAGTTACAGGTGCTGTTCTGCTGATGGCGGCTCAATGCTGGCTCCAGCAAAACTGAATTTAGCGAGAAAAAGACCAAGTTATCTGAACATTATTGTCTAGTTGGTTGCCTACTGTTGCCACTTGAGTGTAAGACTTGGTGGAAATATTAAGAAATGCATAGAAAAATATGTTCATAAAAAACTTGGCAGTGGTATGACGAGACAATCATGAACACTGCTACACAATCTTTCACTGTGAACTGAAAGCTATAGATAACCTATACATAACCTTCAGTAGCTTCAGTTGCTACTGACTCTGTCTTTGGTCTCAGAATAATTTGAAATACAGTCTGAGTGTTAAGGAGAAAGGGGAATGCCACCGATTTTATACATCCAAGTGTGTTTCTAGGTGTTGGAGAGTCTTACTGTATATGTGAAGAAGGCACATGAAAACCATGTGGGGGTGTGGAGTTAGACATAAGTGAGCTCACCAGACCTGCTGCTCATCTCTGTTTGAGGTCAAAGGCTCCAGGCTATGTTGGCCACCACTATAATAACACACCTGCACCACACAGCTGATCACTGGGGGCCCACTCATGTTTTTCGCCAAAGGGCCCCCTAGCAGGTTAATCTGGGCAGGCTCACAAAGTTTGGGAACTGCCCTTGTCAAAACAACTTTTTATTTGATACATTTATGAGTACATTGATGTTAACATCCAAGAGTTTTAATGCAATGGCTCTTCTTCACCTGTGTGTGAAACCGTGGACTGTTTTGTCTTATCTTTTCTAGTGTTGTGAGTAAACAGTTACTGTGGCCAAATGAAAAAAGAGAAGACTGATGCCTACAGACAATGAAACTGAAATTGAGGTGAGGTCTAAAAACACACCTTCAATTATCGCTTGCTTGTGTGCTGCGAAAAACAATGCGATGAAAATCTTTGACATTATATCTTTAATGTTCCAAAGAAAATTGGACAGACATGAATATATATTTTTACCTTCAATTTTTACTTATTTGTTTATAAAACACTGCCCTTCAGGGTTTGTTTAATCTAAGCCATTTCATTCTTCAGGTTTCATTTATTTTTTCATTCATCAAAAAACTTGAGAAGGTTTGAGACACCATAACGTCCTGTTATTCATAGAAATGGCTTCAGAGTTGCTACATGAATGTAGATGATACAGGCTCCGGTTGAGTATGACCTACAGGGTGCTTTGCAAAATGTCAGTCATTGTTCAGTTCATCTGCGTGGGTTGATTTAGGTCTTGCTTATAGATCAATGCTGCAGGCAGGAAGAAAGAGTGGAGAAAATACATCAACATTTTAAATGCATTCCCAAAGCCAAGCCTTCAATCTCACCTCCCCCCGTGGGGGCAGCCACCACGTCTCATCTTCATGTCAGTTGGCTGCGTCGTTCGGCTTTGCCTCGTTTAACTGCTCAAATTGGTCACGGTGGCATCTCGTAGAACTGTGTGATGCAAAGGAAAGGTCAAGTGCTAGAAATACTCTGGATACCAAATCATAAGCTGTTTCTTCGATTGTTCTCAGAGAAAGAAATAGACATGATATTACCTCTGTTGGTGTCATGAGACTTAAATGATGTTGGCTTGAATTTGTATTCATAACCTGCCCGCGACACACACACGTGTAACAGATACAAGAGAGGACATAATGGAATATTTTTGGTCTCTGCTCTACAAAAAGATAGAATAATAGCAAATGGTGAGGGCAGAGGAGGGAGCTAAGGAGGGTGAATTCAATAGTGGGATTTTAATATCTGAGAGAAAAACAGTAAATATGAACCCTGCCAGTTTTCAGAGGCCGCCTGCGTATAATTTCTTTAATGTGGCACTTAAAAGAGCTCAACTTCAAGAGGTTTTATATGGAAAACACCAGCAGCCATCTGAAATGAATGAATGAATGAAAGGACGAAGGGATGCTTTGTCAAAAAATCTGACCAAACTTAAACCAGGGTTGCAGGTGAATGTTACAGATAGAGTTCAGTCTATTCCCTTATGCAATTTTTCTCTCTTTTCCTTCATTTCATTTGATGGATTAATCCTCTGCCATACTGTCCACAATGCCCATATGGAGAGACACTGAACAGGTTAAAAAAAAAAAAAAGGAAGCTATGGACTTGGTGTGAAATGTGCCATCAAATGGGACTGGACACGTCAGGGTAAATGTCAGCAGGCTCTGTTTCTGTAGCATTTATGGGGTTCACTGTTCTTCATCATTGAGGTTAAGGGTAAGATTAACTTTATTGAACCATGAGGGGAAATTGTGTAACAGTGTGACTTTTCTAAATCTCTTTTAACCCAATGGTGAACTAGGTTATTAAAAAACAGGAAGTAACACTTTTCCTCTGGTCCACAGATGAAGGATTCCAAACGAGAGTTCATATTTCATTTGTGGATGGCTTCAGACAGCTGTTCTCACCTGTTAGCCAGCCGGAAAGGAAATTGGGAGGAGGGGCGCACCTGACACCTGGAGTTAACCCAAATTGAATGGAGGTTTATCGATATTTACGCAGATGACAAATATAAGCATGGTGACAAAAATGGAAAGGTAATCTCATCAAAGTGAGAAACCCTAACTTGTTCTGCCAGTACCATGGGAAAGCCTTGTGTCATTTGAAAGTCTGTGAAAACTTCATGAGTAGCGTAGCACCAGAGATGTCACTTTGGTCCAGACTGAAACATCTCAACAGTTATTTGATGGCTTGCTATCCAAATATCGATGTCTCGCCATGACTGTAAACGTTGCTCTAACTTACGTATACATTGTCTCATCTGCCCCAAATTTCATTGGTTTCATAAGACTTCTGCCCTGAACACATCTATATTAGAATTTTCGTGGTGAGCAATAGCACCACCTGGATAAATTTAATGAAGCAGCCCCGCCACTGCGTTTGACCTACATATCTGAAATTTGGCACACACGTGTATCATGACAATGCCTACAAAAAAGTCTCTTGGAGCTAGACTCCCCGACGCTTAAAACGGCTCTGTAGCACCCCCTAGAATTTTTCTAAAATACAGCCTCCAGCCAGGCTTTCACCTATGTGTTTCAAATTTGGAGGGTTTATGTACACCTCCAAGATCTACAAAAAAGTCGCTTGGACCCATATCCTAAACCTGACAGGAAGTCAGATATTTTGATTTATGTGTCAGATTTTCTGAACAGGAGAAATTTACAATCTTTGTATTTTAACACATTCTGCCCCGGGACTATGTTTCACCTATGTGCCTGAAATTTGGCACAAATATGTAACATCACAAGACCTACAAAAAGGTCTCTTGGAGCTAGACAGATACGCAAATTGGCGCTCCCTAGAAATGTTCAAAAAAACAGCCCCCGGACTGTGTTTGTCTGATATATATGACATTTGCCAAACATGTGTATCATCCTGAGCTCTATAAAATAGTCTCTTGGACTCATATCCTAAACCTGACAGGAAGTAAGATTGTGAAGACTAAATTGAAGACTTGTGAAGACTAAATTGTGAAGCGTCTCCTTTTTTATCAAAAACTGCATGTGTGTGGCGGGGCGAATTTCGATATTTGATTTATAATAGGAAGTTCGATGTCATTTGCAGGTCTCACACTTTAATGAACTCCTCCTAGAGATTTGGTCAGATTGGCTTTAAATTTAAACTGTAGAATCTATAAACTTGCATAACGTTAAATTGTGAAGCTTTTTAGTTTTCATCGAACGGCGTGTTTGTGGGGGCGTGGCAAAGTTTGATGTTTTGCCATGAAACAGGAAGCAGCTGCTGAGGGGCATGTGACGCTCAGAAAATCACAAAATTTGGCAAACTGATCAGAAGTGGAAACATCTTACATTAAACTGGGGTCTGAGGACAGTGTGTGATAAAATGCCTCTATAGTGCCCCCCAAAAAGATTCGAATAAGCAGTCAGCAGTAAACATTTCAGCTACATGTTTGAACTTCACAGTCCATGTAATAGCTTCTAAGGCTCATGTGTTTTCCGCCCATCCGGTGTCCAACTTGTGCCCCTGACATGCCAGCCCCCCCCAAAGGGCGTCAAGGTGCGAGGGCCCGTCCAATGCTGCTTGCAGCTTTAATTTCACTTTATACCACTTAGTCTTTCTCTGGGTTAGTTCAGTTCTCGTGTCATATATGAGTGACATCATCACAACACATTACAAAGACGCACCTTAGTTCATCACAATCACTGAACATTTGAGCATTATTTAGTGACTGGGATAAATTAACGTGTGTCTTTGTAACTTCCTGATGACATCACTGACTATGAATTTCCACCAGGTCTGTAGTGTGTAGTTTGAGTTCAGTCAGGTGGCAGAGAGGACTATATCTGAATGTTCTTTCAGGCTTTTAGGTTATAGAAAGTCCTCTTTACAAATAGATGCAGTTTTGTATGTTGAGAACAAATCACTGTACAAGGGTTCAGTCAGACTGACAACTGGAAGGGCAGAAAGAGACACAGTCATTGGAAAAAGAAAGTGAAAGCTTCAGATTAGATTTAAATAGGAGCAGGTTCCTGCCTCAGTGTACAGTGCACAACAGTGCCTCTAGCAAATTGAAATTAACAGGCATGTTGGTTTAGCAAAAGTATTCAGAAATCTTCAAAATAGAAACAGAAGGTTGGAACTGGATCACAAAATACCAGCTGAACATACAATGAACTGAACTCAAATCACAGTTTAAACCTGTTCAGTCAAAGTAGTCCACAGAGAGCCCAAAGACAAACGGGTTCCCAAAATATTTATAACCGAGCTGCACTGTTGTAGTTTAATGATGATCGAGGGTCACTTCTGCTTTGAGTTCTTCTTTTGGGGCCCAGACTTTTTCAGATGTATATTTTTTATTTTATATTTTTATCTCTGTTAAATAACCATTACTAAAGAAAAGAAGAAAAAACATCAATGTAATAAGTGATTTCAAACTTCCGTGTTACTGTATGACAAAGACACAAGTGTGGTTGAAAGTGTGCAGTCATCTTCTCTTCAATCTATGTCATTGCCATGACCAGCACCTAGTTTTTTTTCTACCTGCTGTTAGCTGCTACAAGTTACCTCCACCACCACCATGAGGTTGGCAGTTCTGGTTTAGCTTTAATATCTAAACAACTATTGAATAGATAATTGATTGTCAAATATTCCCCTGTGGGATCAATAGTTACATTTGCATTCTTTGTAATCGATCAGAACTCAGTGGGCCTCATGCATGAATGTTTTCTCTTACATTTGTTCATACACAAAGCAATAAGAGGATAATCATAAAAGCCTACATGGGATTCATGAAGCATGTGAAGTCTGTTTTTACTCACCTGCTTATGTTGATGAATGGTGTTTGATCTTAAATTTGCAATTGAATGAATAAGGGCTATGTGCAAACCACAAACCAGCAAGCCACAGGTAAATGTTACATTCAAACAAAAGAGGACGAGAGAAGAAGGGCAGAAAATGCCTTCTGAAGGCAGCAAAAAGATAATTTCTGCAGAGATAGTTACTGACTAAAGCTTCCCCAAGAGAGAAAATCTTATTTTCAAGTGTGAGTGCTGTCACCAGTCCAAAAAAGCACAAAGCGTGGTAAAAGATCACCAGTGCAATTAATGGTGTGCGAGGGGGAGGAAGAACTCTCAGTGAAATAAAACAGAAATGGTTTGATTTGAAGATGGATGCTACATAAGGACTGTCTGCTGCCAGGCGTACTATTACACCCATGGGGGGGTGGAGGGCAGGAGACTGTGGAAACAACAGACATGGATGAGCGCATTGGAGCCATCGTTGAAGAGGATTCACTGTCGGGGGTGCAGTCTAATATTCCACTGGACAGTGACCTACCACAGCCAGGAAACATCCCACCAGCACCAGACAGCACAGCCTAGGATCACCAAGCAAGATCTGAAGACAGTGGTGAGCATCAATTCATCTTTTTATCTTCAAGGGGAATTAACTTGATTTCTTTATTTGATTCTTCAGTAAACATATTCAGAATCGCTTTAATTTGACCTCATTCCATTTACCCATTTTTGTTTAAAGCTCCATGTCCATTTTAAATCATTGGTAGATGAATACATTAAACAAATAATGTTAAGTAGCGGTCTTTATTTAATTTTTTGTCACCATCACAGGTGTGGCGTCCTGGACATTTGGTTAAAATTAGTTACAGAATTATTATGGTATTAGTTTGTGTCATTACAAACTAACCATTAGTTTATGGTTATGCTTATTTGTAATGCTTGTGATATTTGTTTTAAACAAGGGGAAACTCACGTGATTTCACCTTAAAGAATGGTTGGGCGTTACACAGTTTTGTCAATAGATGGTGTTAACTGCCTCAGTATGCCATTGACTGGCGCGGTACTCTTTTGTTTTACGAGAGTTGACTGTGACTGTCTAACAGAGCCATCCATTTTAGGTTATCCTGATTTTGAGGGTCCCTGAGGGTCATTGCATACGGTTCACGGACATTAACACCCCCTGCAAAGAATCATCACATGCATTCCGGAAAGCTAGAATTTCTGGCCTTAAAGTGGTCGATTTGTGAACGCTTTCGGGACTACCTCTATTACGCCCCACATTTGGTTGTTTACACCGACAATAACCCCCTAACATATGTCCTCACAACAGCAAAACTGAATGCTACAGGCCACCGCTGGGTGGGTGAACTGGCTGACTTTAATTTTACAATCAGGTACTATCCAGGCCGAAAGAATGCTGATGCTGATGGCCTCTCCCGGATTACCGCTCGACATCAACCAGTGCATGGCCCAGTGCACGGCAGAGGTGAAACAGGATGTTATGGGGGCTGTGGCAGAGACAGGGCTACGGGGGGGAGCAATTTGCCTGAGACCACTGTAGTAAGCCAGAGTGCCATCAGTCTAGTACAAGACACCACACCAGTGTCTGCCGGGAAGTCTCTCTCACAGGGGGACATCAGGGGGAGTCAGGAGCAGGATGCTGTAATTGGTCGTTTCCTACAACACAGAGCCAATGACTATTTGCCAAAAGGCCGTGCCCTGAAAGCAGAACCACCTGAGGTCAGAATCCTGCTGAGACAGTGGAGGAGACTGTATGTAGATGATGATGGAGTCATCTACAGGAGAGCTAATGGCAGAGATCAGCTCCTCCTCCCAGAGGAGCATCGTGAAGCATCGTGTTTAGAGATCTCCATAAAAAGATGGGACACATGGGGGTGGAAAGAACTCTGGGGCTGATAAGAGATAGATTTTACTGGCCCCAAAGCAAGAATCCAGCAAGAATCCACCATTTAAATATTATCCACTGAGCGAGTATGAATCAGTTTCTGGTTATAGGCCACCTCCTGCTGGGTCTGAGGCTTCATAGGTGAGCTAAGCCACGGTAGCAATGGATAACCCCTGTCACCTACATAAGTTAGATTTGTGTTGAAATGTAATAATTCTTGTTAAAATAAATATAAATATAATCAATAAGCCACCCATCAGCTGCACTGTGATCATGTGTATGAAATGATTAAGTGCATATCCACCATACTGCTGTACAGCACAATAGAGCCTGTGCTCCTCGGGCCAGGGGGCCACTAAGATGTGATTAAGATGTGATTGTGGACACCACATATTATCTGGGCATTGATAGAGTGGAACTGTTTTCTGTTGAAGAAGGGGAATGGATTTGGACACGGCGCTTTGATTGGCACATGGATACGGTCTATTGCTCCAATAGTATTGGGTTCTCCAACAAGGGCAGGAAAACACCTGGGTCTGTTGAGCATTGTTATATGAATCCTGAATGTATCTTTGGAGAGCGCATGACTGACAGTGGACTGGGAAATGCCAAACCAATCACGAGTTTCTCTCTGGAAGGTCCCAGTAGCCAGAAAACTGATAGCTGTGAGTAGTTGCACATGAGGTGGAGTGGGATTAGATTGTTTGGTCTCCGTTCTTAGTTGAAGCTTCAGAATTGCAAACAGTTTTGAAGAATCTGCCTTGTAATCAAAAACAGCTGATGAGCCACAGATCACTCTCAGCAACAAATCTGCTTGATCTTTAAATAAATGCTTGGTTGTCCAACTCATCGAGCAGTAACAAACGAGCCATTGTGGATTTCGTTGGGCACTGCATCATAAAATCCAAATAATGACGTGCTGTCACCATTAATGATCAGACAGGTGTGTGTGTGTGTGTGTGTGTGTGTGTGTGCGTGCAGGCATATTGGTCTAATTTTAGCCATATTGTTAATTAAGACTAAACCAAAAGATCTTTTGATTTACATGTTTAATATTCTTTCATAAAAGCAACCTCTACAATGACACACTGTATACTGAACTGAAAAAACAATGAAAAGAAATGATCATGTTAAACCACAAGTAGTGAACAGAGCCACTGAAACATGGAAACTATTGGAAAACTGTTATATAAGTGTATAGCCATAGCTATCATGACAAGAAGAGGTATTGTTGACAATTGCCAAAATAGCCCTTTCAATGAATCACTCCTGCACTTACTGTGAAATGCACACATTGTGCTCAAACACTGCAGTCTTTTTCATTTTATACTTCCATAGCAGTTTCTACAGTATCATAAAACATTCATATCATTCAACAGCGTACGGTCTGAAAGCAAATAGCCGAGGAGGCACTGTACAGCGACATTTTTTTCCTCCCCAGCCAAAGTCACCCTGACCTCCTCTTGACCTCAGCGCGGCAAAACAAAGAGCAGCACAACTGAGAAAATTACTGCCGCAGTTCAAACGTCTGATTAAAAATTTACACTGATCAAATCAGCCTTATTTATTCCCAGCGCCAGAGGCTAGACATGATTGGCTGAAAACTAGCATCAAGCTGTACTTGATTAGTGATGTCTGATGAGCTTCTTTGCGCTCATTTCGGGAGGGGGAAGGGTGCTGTTGATTTGGGCTGATGAGACTTAATCATGCTAATCAATGGGCTGGGGGGAGATGGGGGGTGTTGAAAGATAAATACAAAACTGTCTCTCTGTTGCTAGAGTGGGGTTCCTTCCCAAACAACAAGAATCAGCTCTATTCGAATAGTTCAGATTATGCATTATGTTCATAGTGGGATTTTTTTTTTGTCTCACTCATATTGTTAATTCTGTAGATGCAATTTTAGGCATGAACACTTTCATTTTTTATTCCAGAATGCTGCAAATTGCCTGAGGAATATTCAGCAGTTGTCTTTGTAATGGCTTCTCAATTTTTCCTTGAGCTGCTAAAGATGACATTCACATGAGGTTTCACCGAGCACTGGCCTCAATTGCAACCCTTTTTAGATTTAGACACTAAATTAGTATACACAAGATGCCCGTGCACGCACTATGAGGAACTTTGTTCTTGTGGGAAACCATAAAAAAAGGTAAAAAGGTAAAAAAAAAAGATTAAAAAAAGCTACACTTCACAAGATTGAAAAGACTTATTTAGTGGTGAAAACAGCACAGGGGATTGTGGGAAGTCCTCTTCCAGACCTGGACTCAATATACGCTGGCCGGATCCAGAAGAAGGCCCTGACATATTGCCGCCGACCCTACCCACCCGGGAAATGGACTGTTTGTACCACTTCCATCTGGAAAGCGGTACAGAAACATAAAGAAAAACAACTACCACACTGAAAAACAGCTTTTTCCCAGAGCTGTACAATGCATTTCCCCTTATTGAGAACTTGAGACATGCACTTGACTGCACTTGAACAACTGACCCCCCCCCTCCCCCCCTCCCCTACTGTGCATTGCTGCTGCAACTTTGGACTTTGGATATTTGTGTACATATTACATATTTTTACTATTACTTACTTCTTTTTTTTTCTATATTTACGTTTAAAGCTGGAAGTCACCAATATTAATTTCGTCATTTGAAAACATGATGACAATAAATGATTCTTGATTCTTGATAAAAAGCATAATGTTAATTATTTAAAGCAGGCGTGAGTAAAAAAAGTTGCTGACCCAGATATTGTTTCCTTCACTCCTCCATGTTGCTGGGGTGTGTAACGTACATATAATTATCACAGAGATCAGTGCGTGTGTTTGATGTGGAATAAATGTTGATGAAAGACCCTGCAACACCATTATAGGGTATGGTTATTTGCATAACCCCAGTTCTCTGAGTCGTGTGAGTTGTAGTTTCACAGTCGGGAACGCCCCCCTGTCTATTCTTCAAAGCATTTATTTTACCACGTCAAACCTGGATGGTGAATGAACCTCCTCCTGTCCCATGAGAACTTCTCACTTTGCTAATCAGACACAATTCTCTTGAAAAAGAACATTGGGGGCTGTAATAAAGAGTGGAGGGCAGTGTCAGTCTAAAGTATCTGAAGAGAGGGAAGAAGTTTGGCTGAAGGGGTGAGGCTGTGGAATTTGACTATTTCAGTGGCTGAATTATTTATTCAATCCCATAACTGAGGCTCTGGAGAAGCTCTCTCAAGTGCGAGAAAATAACCCTGATGATATTGTCTGGGTTATCTAGGTTTAGGATGAAAGACTTTTTAAGTTAATTCGTTACAGAAAATCTGTGTTACAGCCGGGGAGTGCAGCACTACCATTCAGGGAGTCTAATGAAAGATCCTATCAAACTGCATGTGTAGGGTCCAATGGTTTTGTGGCTTGAGTCATTCTAGGCCCTAAATGCTTCTTTCATTTTAACCGTGCTTTTTGTGATCTGCACCTTTTGAGTCTCCCAACTGCATAGAAGCGCTCGTTAGTGGAGTGGCTCATTTAACACATGAAAAGCAGATAAATAACAAATCATTTATCTTGTTTTTTATGCTGTCACTTTGTTATCAAAGTATGGAAAAAGAAATATTAATTGCCAACACTGTCTTCTCAAAATGATTTTCATACAGTACTAATTCCTTTCCCAATGATAGTGTGATGGGAACTATAATTGCAGTTCAAAGTGCAGGACTTTGACTATGGAGAGATGAGTCCCACTTATGATTAAGTTTAGCCAACAAAAGCACTTTTTTTGGGTTGAAGTTTGTGGTTTTGGTTAAATGTCAGTTAGGTCAACTCATTGGTTCTCATGCTTTGAGTCACTGCAGGGTTTTTCTGTGTTAAACCAAGACCATGATGTCCCTACAACCTTAACCAAGTGCTGCAAATGCCTTAACATAATCATAGAAACGCTACTACATACAGATATTCTGGCAGAAAATAAAATATGCATAATGTTCAATTTTAAGCCTTTGCAACTTGCCAGGTAAAGTAATTAACATTTTCTCATGTTGATGTCACTGTTTTAGAAAAAGTTATATAACCCTCTATAATACTGCAATTTGACATTTCTTTGAATTTGCGTTGTGACTTTATGTTGAAGTGGTAGAACACCTGACAGAATAAATGCTTTTGGCAGATCTCCTTAAAATTATTGAGAGTTTTCAGTATGGAAAGACTTTTTCTTCTTTAGATTATGAATGTGCCAAGTACTTAACACAGCAATATGCCCTACTTTGGCCAGATGGTGGAGCTAAGGAAGAGGTCGGAGAACCATTAAAAACTGACATCAACAGCATTTATGTTATCGATGCTGTTACTATTAACATGAACTTAAATAAAAATGTGGTCATCAGCCATCAACCAAGGTTTTGTATGGTCAGACAGACCAACTGATGATCCAAGGCCCCACTGCTGGTGAAGCATGGACGGAGTTCTTACATAAAGCAGTGAATAAGGATGGGTTACAGAATGAGCTGCTGAAGTGTGCTTACAGATTCAGAAGATCAAGGTGGAACTGCAGGTGCACTCTCTGTCTCACTATTCCGGCAGATGAATACCAAGATCAATCCAAATGTGAAAGTGAACTTTGAGGTGTTTCTTTTGTGATGAAATGATTAAAGAAACCCTGCATTGACTTAGCTGACATATTTGGAAAATTGAAACTGAAGAAAATAACATGACATATTAACTGTGTAATAACTAAGTGCTGGAGCTGGATCCATCATCTCTTTTTTTTGGTTTCTCTGTGCCTCTGTCATAAGAAAAGGTTACGATCACAAAAATATATATATGTATATGTATATGTATATATATATGTAACACAGTGAGAGCAACAAACACTTGGGGAATCCTATTTTTGTGACTGCAATTAGATACCACAACACAGTACAGAACATAGTGTGGAGCAAATCCTAAAATCTTTAGCAAATGAGCAACTCTCACTTTACCTAGTACTATTGCTTCTCATTGTAGAAACAGCATTATTGTGTGAAGTCAGAGATTGTGACATCAGCCAGTTGATCTGCACTCACCTTGAAAGCTCGGCCAGGGATGCCATCTGGTCCAGGTGCCTTGCATGGAATAATTCTTTTGAGGGCTCTGCACACATCTGCCCTCCATATGACTAGTGACCAGTGCTCCTGGGCCTTTTGTATTAAAAGCATGTGCAAGATACACTGTGTCTCTGGCTTTGCTAATGATGTAGCTTTAAATCATGTATATCACAACAACAAGTGATGATCCAAAGAACATACAGCTATTTTGATAGGAAATCATATTTAACCGGTGATGTCATCAAACAGAAAGACATAAATAGCATAATATAAATGATAAGTATGACATTCACTACCACTAGTTGTCACACTAGAGCACCAGCATCTGAGAGCAAAACAAACACCTACTATATACACTCCTTATAACCTGTTCTCATTAACCCTGAAGCCCAATGCATTTCAGACAGACATTAAAGGGTGCCCTGTGCAGAGGTGTGAGACTGTGTCTGTATTTTGTATTCAGGTTAAGGAATTTTCATTCAATTGAGCCTTTAGCTACCCAAAGCATATTTGGCTGGATGTTTTGGATACCTAGCCTTAACTGGATCACCAGCAAGTTAATAATTACATTACATGGATTCAGGTGACTCTGCACATCGATGAAATAGCTCCTCGTTAGCAACTAGAGGCAGCAACTGACTAAACTCAGTACTCACCAGAGACTCTTTTTCTTTTGATGTTATTTTCTGTTTGTTTTGTGTGTTTTATGATGACGTGAGGTAAAAGTAATGTTTTTGTCAGTGGAGTCTAGTGGCTTTGGGCAGAGCAGTATTCAGCTGTTTCTGGTTGGGGAGAGTTGGAGGTCACTTTCATTGTCAGGTTGTCAGACTCTGACGCTGTGTTGCTCACGTGCACTAACATGTACATGCCTCTGTCCTCAAAACAAAGACCAGAGAACCCCAGATTACAACACACAGAGGGAGTGTGACTTCAGTGTCAGATCAGGACACCATTACTCCACTACAAGTTCACATAGGAAATAGCTGTTTGTGTGAGTTAAAAAGGAAATACACTCCATAAGTAGGAAAAAACCATAGTCAGTTCATATCTGTAAGAATGATAAAATATGTAAATAAGTTAAAGGGATTATATGGTAATTAGGAACAGTTCATAGACACTGACTAAAAAAATGTGTGTACAATGTGATCAATGTTGGAATGTGATCCATGTTTTCAAAGGAATAAATGCAAAAAAGGTGTTTATATTCTGTCATGTATTTTTTTTGTACTGTTAAATCAGAGCTGGAACCGCTGATCTGTTATCTATAGAGGAGTCTTATTCTGAAACTCTGGGATCAATTGCTCATGGCTCTGCCCACATACCTGGGGAAATCGCGGTCTTTTCCTCATTGCACTAAAGTTGCCGCTGAGGAAACATCACCCGCTCACTATTGTGATTATGTCTCCCTGTTTTCAGGTATGTTGTTGGTATTAAACAGGGTTAACTGTGATAATTGTGATAACTTGTTAATGTGTTAAGAGTGCTATGAGTGTTTCGGGTTACATTTTGAGCAAGTCTGAGCTAAGTTTTGTAAGTTATGGTAGTGCATGTGTGCAAGTCACTGCTCTGCAATAGAGAGCAACATGGAGCCGCACCAAGTGTAGCGGGAATTTTGTGTTGATTGTGGACTCATGTACATATTGTGTGGTGTATTTTATCTGCGTTTCATGCAGTTGGGAGAGTTTTGGTGAATGTGTGCGAATGTTTAACTTACTACTGAAGAAAAGGGATATTTCAGTGAATTACTGTGTTACAAAGTTACATCTATTTTGTGGGTCTGTTTATGTGTAAATTGTTGTATTTTGGTGAAAATTCATTGCAGTGAAGTTGCCGCTGAGGAAACTTCACCCGCTCACTTTTGTGATTATTTCTCCCCGTTTTCAGGGGCACAACATTTGCTGCTACATTAATGTTCAGAATGGCATAATTATATCCTTAGAATTTATAATTTTGTTTCTTTTGCACCACAAATTTGACTAAAATGTGACCAATTTTAATCAACAAAGAATAAGTACTGTTCCTCCCTGCTCTCTGTCAGTATATTATTTTCTCTATTGTTAGTCTGACTGCAGTGCTTCAGAAACCTTCAGAAATGTAGATCTTTACCTCCCTATTTATTATCCCTCTGGTCTTAAAGGCCCATAGGCTTCTAGCAATGTTTGCCAAATAAGATGTCTCTGGATTCAGCTCACAGGAGGTCATTATGAAAATACATTACAAAACATAATTTCTGTTGAGCCAGGGGGTCTATTAATTTGAGTTTAAAAGTGAATCCATTTGCAAGAGCCGCCACTACAGCTCTTGCCTGTTTCAATTCACTCGCAGCCATTTGTAATTGCTTTGTGCCGTGAGTGGAATGGACTCACGCCTATGATTGAATGCACAGTAGGCATTGATCAGAGTGGGAGATATCTGGGGTTTTCACTGCAGAAATAATACTTCACTGATGCTAACTGGGATAATTCCCAAAACTAAATGGTCAACAATTTAGATTACAGCTCTCAGCATTGACTTCCTGGTGTAAATCTGTCGAACAACTGGAAGCAATAAGCTGCTTGATCTTCCTGGAGGGAAAGATTCAGTGCCAAATATTTGCTGTCTAACCTCTGCTTAAGCCTGTATTGATATTCAATGTAGATATTTCTAGCTTGCTAAATTTAGTGCTTCATTGTGGTGCAACTAATCCACATCCGCCTTTATCTATGTTTTGGTTGCTGTAAGAACATCTGTTAAGGCTCTGTGTTGTTGCATGTTCTCCATGAAATCAAGTTCCAACATTTGCACTAATTGTTCCTAGAAAAAATCCGAACAAGAGGAAAAGTGCAACACACTAATGCAACAAGAAGACAAAAACAGCTGTGAATTGCAGCTATGGTCACTGTGACCATAACTAGCTTAAGGTTTGCTTGTTGAGAAAGCACAGATGTTTGGGTCAAAGGCTTAATTTCCACACCTCCCCTTCACCTTTCAGAAGCATATTTTTGTCCACTTTACTCTTTTAGTTTCAGTTGTATTGATAAAAATGTTGATACAATTTGTACTGCACTCTCACAACCAGCAGACTTTTTGTGGTCTTTTTTTGTCCTGTTCAGCCTCTCAGGCTACATACAGTCAGTTCATCATCTTTCGGTTGTTCATATATATTTAGGGCTTCAGTCAACTTTAGTTTTAGTTACAGTTAATAGTCTTCTAAGACAACACTAAGACATCATCTAAAGGTAAGGCAGTAAAGCACAGGGCGCTTTGTGTATGTGATGATATAGTAGTTTTCTTTGATAGTGGTTGACTCCACCATTCCCATGCTGGATTTAAAGTGCCTTCACGCGCAGCATCCACAGGAAATGACGCAGTAATCCAGTATTTAACTTATCTCACTAATAACTTTCTCTGTGTTCTGTTTTCAACTAAGGCCATATAAGCGCTGTATTAAGTGAATGCTGATGCAAAAACACTGCTGCTGCAGTTTAAAAATGTATTTGTTTCTCTAGTTAATAGTGACTGTGATACAAAACAAAGGTTACTTTTATCATTTCTTGACAGTGGATCAATTTTAAATATGTAAGGGTTTAACGGAAGAGTCAGGCACAATGAGCTGTTAGATGAAGGCAGGCAGATGGCAGCACACATCGTTTGATATCACTGTAAACCATGCACTGGTTGCTCTTCTGTTACATATCTTATATCTGCACCTGGACTCATGGACTCATTTCCACTTTACCTGTGATACCTTCACACATGGAATATCTTTTCTTGCTCCTCTATTACCATGGTAACCACAGGTATCACCTGACAAAGCAACAAAGCATATTAGCTGAGGAACTTTAAGGTGTAACTTTGAGTGTATATTTATATAAACCTAAACTGAACAATGAAAAGTGCCACAGTACCTGCCTCTCTTATTATTCCATGTATTTTAGAGTAGAGTAAGACCTATGCAGCTCCATTCTTCTTTGCAGACACTTTTTATTAGATTATTGTTATTGATTCAGAAACATGTTTGATTAAACTGACGCCCCATTGACTCATTTGCTATTATGACATACAGTACATACAATATATTGTATTATATACATATGCCGTATGTATTTTTAGCTCTTTATATGACTCTGATTCTGATTCTTATAAGTGATTGTATAAATGGTTTTGGCACCACACAATCGATGTTAATAAAATGAATATGGACTTTAAATGTAAAACATTTGTGCACATGCGTTATTTATCACTGCTTCGCCAATTTCCTTCATTATGAATGGTACATTATTTCTGGGATTTCCATAACCAGTAGGATGGATTATATTGGAGTCACAGGGCATCAATGATAAATCACACTCATGTTTTCTTGGAGACTCATAAATAATAAAAATACTCTTCATCCTTTTTTTTTCCAAATATGCACATATGGTGTGTCATATCATCTATGACAGATTACTTCTCTCCACAAACACCAGGCTCTGTGACAAATACAGAAACCTACATACTGTTGGATCTTAAAAGATACAGATCAGCCAAGTCAGCATCACAGATGTGGGAAAATGGCATCTTCACATTGTCAAGTCTCAAATCTTGTAAGTATCTGCATACATGAAACCTACTCAGGTGTTGAAGCTGGCAAGAACCCAGTATCATTATATTCCTCTTTATATTCAATGATATGCAGATGGCTGATGCTACAGAAAATGTGTTGATGCGTTCCTCCACATCTGTAATGTCTGTGATGTGTAGTACTGGCATTCTGTAGGATATGGTGTCTCGTCTGCAACAGAAGCAGCTGCTGCAGTCCTCTGTCAGTCTCTACAGTGGAACTATTCATCCACAGTACTGCTGTGCGCTCACAAGTGTTTGGACAGAGCTCACAGCCTTATGCATAATTATGCACTTATGCACATAAGTGGATAGAAAATAGATTTGAAGGCTAAAAATTTGCTTTAAGTCACAGCTGAATCCTGTTTCCTAAAATATTTTTTATATACTACATGGTTTTGCTGAATACGTATTAGAGGAAACGTAATTGCTGCATGGCAATATTTTTTCAGCCCACAGGGTGCGAAAATTCTTGCACCACATAGTCAAGTCTGACTGAGGCTGACTGAGGTGGTCAGGGCTACTTATGGGTGTACAAAATGAATGCTGCACCAGAGACTGCAGACTGATGGCTACACAAAAAAGGTTAATTCCAGGTAACACATACAAAACAATAGACATATCCTTCTTCATTTTGAAAGTCACCATTGAACAATATTCATCCAACCTCTTTCATTAACCTTAGCCCAGTTTCCTAAACATATCCATAAAAAGTTTTTCTGCAACGAGTGAAGTGCAGGGAAAGAAATGAAATATGTCAGTCAACATTTTGCAGAAATGTTCATCAGTTTTCTTTAAACGCCATAAAAACTTGTTTTGAAATGTTCACCATTTTTCTAACTAACTAACTAATTAGGCAGTAATCAGTATTAGAGTTGGAAAAATAAACAAGTCTTTTGTTAAATGTCTAAAACTCAGCTAATATACTTTGTCAGGACTGTATGATTTGGTCGATCTGCCTCTACCAACAGTGGACTGAATAAATATGCAAACAACCCCCCAACAGAATTTTATATGATTTGACTATTTTTCTAAGGGTGCGTGGAAGTCAGTAATATTCTATTTTCCAATGCATCCCCACCCACTTCAACAGTGTAAAATCATCATACATGTTGACACTTTGGTGCTCTTGTAGCAACCCACAAGCTGTTAGATGACCAGTCTATAGTTTACTGTTGTGTTGGTAAAAATGGAGGCAATTTCTGAAATGGGAGACTAAAATGTGGCAAAAAAACACATCAAGTAACCACACATAACATTATCAGGACAATAAGTTGTATAAGCATGAATCTCTGTGAATTTTGAAGATTAGATACAAAACTTGGATATAACTCAATTTTTCCGCATACAGTTTGTTCATTGTGAATTTTATTGGAGACACTCATTTCATATGCATTTATTTTTAATGTACAGTACATACTATAGTCTCCATTCACACCTCGTCAACTAGCTTTTAATCATTTTAGTCACTGAGGCCTCTACAAAAGCATATTCTCAGGGCGTGATTGGAGAACTCTCAGCTGTAATTAAATGATAAGGTGTTTATGCAAATATATCAGATTTCTGTTGGAGGCAAGCGGCAGCTATTTGAATGAGGAGGTTGAGATAGTACAGATCATTGATTAAATAGAGAGTCTGTTAGTGTCATCCCACTTGCTCTCTGTCTGTAAGACACTCACTTCCTTACCTTATCAGTTTGGCAGATTAGCTGTGAAAGTAATACCGATGCTGTGAATGTCATCAGTGCCACCGTTAATAGGAATAGTGGCAGCTTGGAATTTATAGCCAACCTCTACGTGGATGCACGCAAATATGGGAAATGTAGCCAGTGCTTTTGAATAGCTCTCATCAGTCATCAAATTATCTGCTCTCTCCAGCAGTAAAAACATCTGATGTTTGTGCCATTAAAGCAGCAGAGAGAACGTGCCATAAAATGAAATGGTTGAATGCTCAAGTAATTACAAATGTAGGTCATCTGAATCACGGCTTGGTGTTCAGCAAATGCAGTTTCTTTAAATTTTTAGAGTTTAACATAATGGCTTTACCTTCATACTGTAAAGGCGTAATAACGTCCCAGTGATCGGGGCAGAAGCTTTTAATTGCATTCACTAGAGTCAGGTGGTGTCCTCAGGGCTTGAAGAGGCTCATTGTGTGAGGATTTATAGGCTTGAAACCAACTAAGATGACGCCTGTTTTGCACGAGTACTACTTCAGTTATTGTGAAGATGTAATTTCATCTGTTTCTGTGACTTCAGTAGAAGTGGTGGTGGTGCTGACAAACTCATGTAAGCGGCGGAAGGAAAATGGAGACAAGAAGCAAGCTCAACACAAAGCTGGATTGTCAAGTCTTGGATCAATGACCTTTGATACAGTAGACCATTCCATCGATCTATAGTGTCTTGGGACTTGGGCTGGCTTAAAAGGATCTTCTTTCAATTTACTATGATACTATAGGTCAAATAGAACATTTTTCTGTTGTTGTTGGAAATATTCCATCTTCTTTCTCCTATTTCACCACAACATTCCTCGAGTGAATCTTGGGTTATTAATGTTCTCCATTTATATGCTGCTCCATCTTGTTTACCCCACCCAATTCTCTATATAATTCTTTATATAATTCTCAGTCAGATCGTCTGCAATCTTGGAGCCCTGTCACAGAATATTAAGCCAACTGCAGTTTTTAAGAGTTATAAGAAACTCAAATGGACTTGCTTGAGGACATTTCACCTCTCATCTGAGAGGCGTCTTCAGTTCTTCAGGCTGATCCAAACCAGACAGTGATGGATGTCCTGAGAACAGCACTTGAACTTCCTGAGCTGGTGCTGATGATGCATTTCCCAACTGATCCAAAGAGGGTTTAAATAGTTTATTTAGCTTAAGAAGACAGAGATTTTCTTCAAAGGAGACACATGGAAAATTGTAATCTGAAAAGTAACTAAAGTTAAGTCAAGTAAATAAGTAAAGAGTACAATATTTCTATCTGAGATGTAGTATAGTATAGATATAAGTATAACGTTCTGTAACATTGAAATATTCAAGTAAAGTACAAGTACCATGAATTTGTACTTAAGTACTTAAGTAAATGTACTCGGTTACATTTCACCACTGCTGACTACCACAAGCTGAGTTGAGGCAGATTTTTCTATATTTTCTATATTTTTCTATATTTTCCCTTATATTTCATAAAACTTATAAATTCTCCATAAAATATCACATGGTAATTTTCGGGAAAGGTTAAGTATAAATATTGAAAATATTAAACTCATTTGTCTCATACTGTACTCCCTTGACAATATTTCATCTCATCAGTACCTTTAATAATGTGTGTCCACCAAAGCAGGCCCCTGCGATGTTTAAATGCAGAGTTGCTTTCAGTCTGAATCCCATTATGACACTAAACAAAGATGGTGACCAATGTAAACATTACCTCCTAAATTTTGCATATTAACATTGTAATAGTGAGCTTGTCACATTTTCACATGTCAGATGTGATGTGCTAATGTAAAGTTGTAACTATACATCAACACTTTAATGTTCATAACAGGTGTAGCATCACACTAGCCAATGACTAAGTTAAGAGAGTACTTCTAACCAGTGGAAGAGCAAACGGTGGATGTTCTAACATGTTCAAGTCATCCTTCATAGAGACTTCCACAAGCTTGTGAATAATGATTGAAACAGAAGTAAATAATTTTGCAATATTTTGGTTATGATAAATAGTTAAAAATTTGTTGGAACATAATTATCAATCCACTTGGTAAGTGGAGGAATGGGTTAAACCACAGGGTTTGTTCCCAAAGTTTTCGTGGATGGTTTCTGAACTTTATTTGGCTGTAAAACTAACCACTGGATTTCATTGGAACTGTTCTGAACTAAAGCTGTCTACAGTTGCTGCCCTTTGCAAATAAGCAAAATACAAACCTTGTACAGCCTCAACCTTTTAAACTCAACAAGAGTGGTATCTTTGATATAAAAACAAAATGGGGTCAAAAATTGCTTTAAGTTGACATAATAAATCTAAAAAGAACTGCCGTATGATTTAACAGAGAGCAAAAGCAAAAAGTGGAGCCACAAAGTTGGATCATAGAGAGATATAAAGACAGACAGAGTGTGTGTGGTGACTTACTATATATAATGCACTTGCTGCTTCTTTGCACTTCTGATTAGATGCTAAACTGCATTTCGTTACTCTGTATTTATATATGTGTAATGACAATAAAGTTGAAATTAATCTAATCTAATCTAATCTAATCTTAAAATCATGCTGATACTGATGTAACATGCAAGCTCAATAGGTGGTGGTTGGAATCACTGTCGATAAGAACAAAGCTGGATGGAGACGGATAATTTTCCACAGCAATGCTTTACTGTCTTCCACACTGTCACTTCCACACTAACAAAAAAACACTTCCTTGTTCCTGGGTCACATGACCCTCAATTAACCAATAATAAGTCAGAACTGGTAAACTGGTAAATGTGTGAGAGAACTGCAGAAGCATATTCTGGCTATTATTCACCCTGATCCAGACATATATGTTTGAGGATGTAAATAATAATTATTTAAACATAAATATGTAAATAGTTAACTGTACAAACATTCAAAATATATTTTCATAAGTTTAAATGTATAAATTTACTCAATTTATAACCTTACACTGACATCATGCCAAATATAAATCAGGGAATGGGAAGACTTCCACTGTGCTTTGTATTGTGTAACTGTGTCAACTGACTCTACAGTTGGTTTAGTTCTTATCTAAAAAGACTCAATTTTGCTGACCTCTTATCAGTAAGAAAGAACACTGACACAGCAGGTTTAAGTTGTTGGCTTACGCACAAATCAATATTTTTATATGAACAGTGGATCAAATGACTTAACTTAATGTGAGAGCTGTCACTCTTGACACACCCACGGAGTATATTACAAGCTTTAGGCCACAGAAGCATTTATTTTTGTTTTTCAGCTCATTGTTTTGGTTTTCACAGCTCACAACTTTACTTCTCCGGTTCATTCTTAACGCTGTCATCAACCTGATGTACAGTCACATCCTGTTGTACACAAAAGGTTGTAATGAATCCACTTCCCAGAAAACTGCAAACAGCAGTTAGTGAGTAGCTTGTGAAGAGACTGACTCACTGAGGACCAGAACAAAGAACATTCACAATGACATTCACACACAACTCTGAATGAATGATGATGTTGCACAATGGATAATGTTTAAATAAGGCACAATAAATGGCAAGTTATTCGTCCTGGGATTGTAATGGTGGACATGTATTTAAGGAACCTCCGGGCAACCCTTGAAGTTGCTTGATGTTCTCCTGGATCCATCCTTTTCTCTTTCTGTCATGAATCCGTATCCACTGTTAAGTTTAGTTTAATAGTATTCCATGTATTCCATACATTCAACATCGACATCTCTTGCATGTCCGTCCTGGGACAAGAATCCCTCCTCTGCTGCTCTTACTGATGGTTTCATCTATTTTTTCCTCTGTTGTTTTTCCTCGTATGAGTGGAGGGTCTAAGGACAGAAGAGTTTGCATGCTGTATAGATTGTAAAGCATCTTAGACAAATTGTGATTGGTGAGACTGGTCATTATAAATCAAACTGACTTAACTTGAGGTGACTTGCTTGCACCATGCCTACTTACCAAGAAAAGGCCATGTGTAAAAAACTTGAAAACTTATTTATCTATCTCATTAAACAAATGTTACATTTTTAAATATCACAAAATACAGGAACTGAGCCTCCAGTTTACCTGTTGCATTGCTAGATAAGACATAAAGAGGAAAATATCACTGCATTCTGAAACATGATATGAATAAAGTCTTTCCAGTGAAGATAACAATAAGAATCTCTCTCTCTCTCTCTCTCTCTCTCTCTCACACACACACACACACACACACACACAAGCTGTCTCTCTCTCCCACAGCCTTTGCCTCACAGCCTCAAACACGTCTCTCTCTCACTCTTACCTGACACTTTTTGTTTTCTCTCCTCTCCCCTGCTGCTGTCCCTCAGACTCAAGTTACCTGCTTCACCATGGCTAACATTATTTGGGTCCTTTTAAGTCCTCTTTTCTATTCCTACAGTTTGTTGCTTTGGAGGTCAAATTAAATTTGAGTGGCTCTCACTGAGATTTGTCCTAGAGGTGGTTACGCAAATAACCCCAGCTCCAGGCTTTTGCTGTTGACATGTATCTGTAGTTTAACACTGGCTTAGAGCTGCAAACTACCTTAACCACAGGTGTCTGATTAAACTGTCTGTTTACTAAAAGTTCATTCATACCTTCCAACCTTTCAGAATAGAGAGTTTTAAGTTGCTGTGGTACATAGGTGATAATATGTTGTGATCTCAGCTTGTTTCCCCTCCTCACAGGGGCCAAAAAAAATCAATGATTGCTGCTTTAAACCTAGAAAATATAAAACCTCACAATGCACCATAATTTTTTTCAAATTTTCATTTGATCTGATTTGGCTAAAACATCTGAGATCTAAGAATCAATCTAACTATATTAACCAGGTAACAATTACGATAATCATAATCCTCTTTTTATTAAAATCACTCAGCAGGGGCATGTGCAAAGCAGTTTCACAGTCAGGGTATTACCTGGATTAAGACTTTTCATTTTTCCATGTTTGATGTTCTTACTGGCTAGTTTCTGGCCTCCTTGTCTATTCTGTGGGTGGGTGCGAGCTGTAATGCAGGTAAGCTGGCTCCAAAGCAAAGCCCAGCACCTTAATCAGCACAGCCACAGCATGGGAGGTGTATTCACAATGAATCCATGCAAACATTTCATCTCCAGGAGCCAGGAGTTTACCGCGGCTCCAGAAAGACAACACTTGATGCATCCAGCTCCAGATGACCTTGAGGTGTCCTAACAGGCATCACTACAACAACCATGAGGGAAATGGAAGCTGCTGTGGCATCTAAAGAGGCAGAGAAAGCCAGGCTGGAGCAAAAGCAATGGCTGAGGGAAGAACTTGTCTGGGCAACATAACACCAGTTCAGTGCTGACGTGCCCGAGGGGGAAAAAAAAAAGACAAAGAGTGTGGTGGAGTCAAAGAAGCGGAGTGATTCCAGAGCCTGAGCTATGCATAAACTTGTTTTCAGATAAGTAAAGTTTGTGAGGCGGCTCTGGATAACACTCTCACTCCAAATGTAATTTTCTTTTGTCACTTTGACTAAGAGTGGAAATAGACAGATCAGAACACCACCATAATCAAAGTTAGCATAGATGAAGATGTTTTCCTTAGCCTTACCAGTATATCGTCATTCTATATTTTATGTTTGAGTTGAATTATATGAATTCTTTCTAGACATATGAATTACATAAAATGTCAGGCAGCAGGGAACTATTTGATTCATCAGCTAAAAGTGCAAATGGTTAAAGCACTGCAACCAAAGTCAGAGAAAAGATAAGGATAAGGATAAGTTATTATGTTTTTTTGTTGTTGTGCAACTACCATTGCAAACAGAGCAACAGTTTGCTATTTTCTGCCCTTGAAACTTGCTTTATTCATCTCTGTGGTGATTACACCAATCTAAATTTCGCTATGTGAAAAAACATAATGACAAATAAAGATTCTAGATTCTTGAGCACTGCTACTGCTCAAGGGCGAGAGGAGCAAACAGGTGGCAGGTCCTTTATAATGAGGCAGCGCAAAGCAAGTTGTTGGTAATTTGGTAAAAAATTGGACTTTGTGTTGAGAGCAGACGGTACTATGTGATGTTATCGGATAAAATGTGCTGCAGTAGCAGAATAATGTTAAAAATGTAAATAAACTTTTTAATGAAACATTTCTTAATAAGTTGATGCATTTAAATCAGCATAAAGAAAGAAAATGAGTCTGTATTTATATACAGATTATACTGTATAAAAAGCTTCTCCTTAGTTCTTTAAAGCCTGAAGGCCATCTGAAGGCAGCAGCACACGTGTTAATGATTTTTCTCTCTGCTTTGAGCTGGGTTGCGTTAGCCTGCAGTGCCGTTACACATGACCATTCACTGTTCACCTTCATCATATCACGTGGAAATGACACCAGGCAGCCACATAACCACATAATATAACTACACACACCATTTTTTTTGGCTCTGACTCTGGATTCTTCCTGTTTATGTGAGAAGTGTTGTGTTACAGCTCATCATCAGTCCTGTCACTACCTTCTTTCCAACTTTCTCTTTAGCAAAAGTCATTTTATGTTTTATTTTTGAAATGCTAACAGCATCTTACAGTATTATGTAACCATTTATTGTGTGAGTAAAAACTGACATAGCTCTAGATTGATTGATGTAAATGGCTACATCAACATTTTTTAAGTATTCATTTCTTTCATCATTGTACAAGTGGATTCTTAAAAACCCACACCATCTGCAGATTTCTGCAGCTGAGTGTTGACGTAGTGCTGCTATGCATCATCTGGACAACATTATAATGTACTGAAGAAACGTTCCATTTTTTTGGCTATTGTCAAGCACCACTGTGATTGGCTCTGTTGTTTAAGAAAAATAATTTTACTGGCTGAGAGGATATTTATTAATAACCACACCCATTAACCTATATTCACCTTCACCCAGGCTTTTTGCACCTCTGCACCTACATGATCCAGCAAGTGTTCGCACAGCCTGCACACACTCTTTGTACTTGTGGATGTAATTCAAAAAGGTCCTGAAAACCTTCTCCTTACAAACACCTTACAAACCCTGGCTGAGCACTGCTGTGTTGGACTTCTCCTGGCGGTTTCTTCCATTTTTTTTTCGGAAAGAATTTTTTGGAAATTCTTCCTCATACGAGTCGGGGGTCTAAGGACAGACAGATTGTACAGATTGTAAAGGGCTACACTTGTACTGGGCTACATAAATAAAAACTGACATGATTTGACTTGACACTGCTCGATCAGTGTGGAAGAAACAAAACACAAGGGTTTCACTGTAACTTCTGTTGTGTTGTTTATCCCCCCATTGTCATTTTAAACAAAATCTCAACTGACCTGCAATAAGTGATTTTTTTGCTTCTTGGGAATAATAGAAACCAGGTGTAAAAACAACAACAACAACAAAAACAAATTTTAAGGAATACTTCTGCCTTGCCTGTTCTGACAAACACCTTCACAAAATCATATTTCCCAATGTCATATACTACTGAGAATTACACAGTAATGGCCATGAACAGTACAATTGACAACACAAACTCCCCTGAGCAGACCTGCAGTTCCAGAGCAGCCTGAAAATCCCAAGTCACACACGGACCTCTGCGCAGGGTAAAGAGAAGGGGAGGGGAGGGAGAGAAGGGAGAGCCATTCTTCTCTCACCATGCCATGTAGCATGTGAAAAGATAAAAAGGTGGCGAGCCTGGTATATGTTAAATCTTTCACTGCCCTTGGTCTCTTCAAACTATTCTTATTGATAATTCATGCAAATAGCTGTAATTTAGGGAGATCTGCTTGAAACACTGTTAGGGGGCATGTATTATGAATAGCCTGGTTCTCTAATGCCTCGTTACATAGCACAGACACTGATAACTCAATATATTCTCTGTTAATGGCAGGATTCGGGCATTTTTTAGAAGATAATACAGTGAGTCACTCAATTGGTCCCAAAAAAAACGCTCTGCATATGTTGTTCCAGGACAGCACAGAAATAATTGCTGCATCACTTTGAATTTGGCTGCATTTTGGCTCTTTGGTATTGCCTAAAGGGGGTGCCGAAGTCAGACCTTTCCAAATTTCTTGTCTATATGGTCCCTGTTTCATCACCTCCTCAGTATATAGAAATGTAATATGTTGGTTTGTGGGAAATAACACCCCATATATAAAGAGAGAGAAGTTGAGAAATGTCCCATCAGGAAAGTTTAAAATGTAGCTTTCGGGTTCCCCCTGCAGGCTCAGAGCTTAGATGCCCCCTCCTACATGTGGGAAGGTTTGTAAGTGGATTTGATGATCATCTTAGCTTTAAAATACCTTCAGGCAACAAGACCCTGACATATTGTCTTACTATACAGAACCTGCATTATGTGAAAGCAACAATTGAAGAAAGTAAGGCAGGAAGAAAAGAAAGTAAAGAAATAAGGTAAAGGGAACAAAAGAAAAGATTTGAATAAGGAACAGAAAGGGGAAAAGAAAAACACCTGTATCCTACCATTCAGTCATACTCAACTGCATTATAGTCTTAAAGTAAAAGTAACATAAAGTAAGTATAAGGTAAAAATATATTTACTAAGTTATTAAATAAAACTTACATATCTTACATATACCTCTGAAATAATGTGAAATGTATGTGACTGAGTAAAGGAATTATTCTTTATTATTCTTTTCCTTCTACATTTTATTATTATTATTATTATTATTTCACCTCATGAAAGTATCTAGTAAACGTATCTAGCAATGCAGAAAAGACTAACTACAGTTAGCGTTCGATCCCAGAAACTCTGTGTCTGAAGCTACGGAGCGAACCACTGAGCCACCCTCACAATAGTCTATAGATAAAAAAAATCCATTTGATCTGAGTGAATTACCTCTCTGCCTGTGCCTAATAATAACTGTAACCTCAGCCAAAGACAATCTGCCTGTTCACTCTCATTTGCTCCCATTGTGCCGCAGAGCCAATGCCCGCCAGCTCCAATCCAATTAGCAACAGTGGCAACTCTCCCTCACTTCCACTTAATATGCTTTCTCAACTTTTTGTGGGATTAGAGAGGGGGATACACTGTGTAATAAGAGAGACCAAGCTGTAAGCGACTGACTAACAGTGAGCCCAGCTGAACGTTAGACGTCAGCAGTGTTCTCAGGGGAAAAGAAGCATTTTCTTTAATGGAAAGAATACGTGCAGACTTCAGTTTCTGTTCATTTGCAGATGGGTGACGAAAGGAAAATCCTGAATAAATGAGTGCCTTGACAAGTGCAGATCCATGTCTCGTGTATGCTGTGGGGGGCATTTTGCTGGCATGGTTAGTCCCATGATTCCCTTTAGGGTCACTGCAAATCAATACAAAGTTGTTCTGAGTGACCTTTATCCTTTGATAAAACTTTTCTATCCTTTCAGGAAGGGTCTCTTCCAGCTCTTCCAGGATGACAATGCCCTCATCCATTGGCAAGAGAGGTCACTGAATAATTTGAAGAGCATGAAAATGATGTGGATCATATGCTATGGCCTTCACAGTCACCACAGCTTAAAGGTATAGTTGGCAGCATTGAGCAGAGCCTCTCTCTGTCTGAACATCTGAAGCAGTACACTTTAAGCTTTAAGGCCCCTCCCTCCCCCACACAGGTCCAACGTGAACACACGCGACCGACAGGCCGTCCAGGTGAAAACACACACAGAGGATACACAGGTAAGAAACATGAATTAAACTCCGTTATAGAGATATAACAGGCTTTACAGTGACTTTAGTCTGACTGACTGAACGTTAGCTAGACGTTTGGTGCTCAGTTCGTTAAACAGTCGAACTTTGTGATAACGTGACGTGTTTCTGCACAGTCAGCTTGTTTACATGCTAACTAACGTTGTTAGCACTGTTAGCAGCTGTTAACTTTTTATTTCATGGTAACCGAGATGGAGAGCCAGTAAATTAACTGCTTATTTACGTTTGTGTCTTTGCCCAGACGACGACGGCGACGACGGAGCCGAGCAGAGGAGAGAGGAGGCCAGGCGCGACGTCTGACAGAGAAGGCCGGCAGAGAGAGAGTCCGCTGGGCCAAACACCGGAGGAGCTCGGTGCTGAGGACGTCTGACAACAGTCTGAAAACTGTACATTAACAAATAACCTAATTATTTATGATTCAATAGAAAAGGTAAGTTACTGCAGATTAAAAATGACACATTCATTTATGGTCAACATAAACTTTGATTAGTGATGAAAACAGGATTCTTGATTTCAAAGTACAACAACAAGAAATGAAGAAATGAAATGACAGTTTCATTTATGAATGAAGACATCTTGGAGGGACACTCATTTGTTTTAAAATAATCTAAATGAAAATCCCTGGATATAATAATAAAAGTCACACTGAGTAAGAAAAATGAAATTCTGCATGAAAAATAAACACTTGTCTCTTCAACATAACACTGACCTGGATTCAACCACATCATAGACGTGTGAATCTTCACTGGTCCAGGATTCAATAATGATTCACCTGTCAATGACCACAGAAGTTATTCTCAGGTCTCTAATTACAGAGTGTGTTTTTATAACTTACTGATGCTCTGACATCTCCCAACATAGAGTAACTACTCATTTTAGAGTAGTTTGCTCTAAAATGATAAATAAACCTAAACTAAACAAAGATGGTCCAAACGTTTGTAAGCTGGCAGTTTTTATCATCAGTTTACGGATATTTGAAGAATCTGCAGAAGCTCCAAGAAGCTGTGATAATTTTGAATTATTTTAATATTTCACATTGTCAGATCAGCTGCCACATTACTGTTGAGAACACTGCTGACCAACAAACGAGCAGAAATAAATGTTTTCCACATGAAAAGAAATCTACAATGAAATCTGCTCAGTAAAACAACGAGCATGCATTTCAGAGTTTAGAACACGTGTCTCATTTTATGTGGCCCGCGAGAGACTCATGTTTCCATCAAAAGTACCAGGAACTTTTAGTCCCAGGAACCATTTTCAATAAATGAAAACTCTGTTGTCTGCGTTTCCACCGGCAGATTAGGCAATTTAGTCTGCTGACATATAACAAAGCGATTGTTCTCACACGTCACTCAACTGTAATTCAGCATAAGAAGCATTGTTTATTTCAAGCTTTGCACCCTCAGCTGGTTTAAATATGGATCTTACTGCTGTGTAATGGTCAAATTTACAGCTAACCCCCTCAGAGGAATGTAAATATTAGAATATGATTAACAATGAACAGCCACGATACAAACACACATTTGGTTCCACCCACAACTATTTATTGATCAAAAATAAAAATGTCTTTAGTCCGGTCCTGTCCAGTAGCAGCTGCAGACACTGATCCAGCTGCAGATCCTGATCCAGTTCCTGTCTGCTAGAGGACAGGTCAGTGCTGTCATGGCCCTCAGTGCGACCAGCAAGTCCCAGTGTCGGTTTTCCTCTTTCTAAATTGAAAAGTAACTTCAAACAGACCAAAATAAATAAATATGATATAATATGAATGATAGGCTTACACTAAACTGGATAGCTAGGTAATGAAGTTGAATGATGACTGAAATCAGTGGCGTCACCAGGTGATTTAGCTGGGGCTTCAGCCCTGAATGTTTTGAGCGTAGCCCCGAATGTAATTTGAAACATTCAATGACAATCTGAAATCTCATAATCATGAGACTAGAATCATAACGTTACGGGCCTGGCCTGTCACTTACGGAAGCTGATGTGTATGTGTCTGACATTTACATCCAGGTGGTGTTGTGTGCAAGTGTATAGATTAGCTCAGGACAGCTGCTGAGACATGCATGTTTTGCCACTGTGTGTGGAGAAATAAAGCAGTGAAGGTTCCAACTGAATGAAGTATGTGGAATATTTCAAGTTGTGTTGAATGAAAGGCTTACACTAAACTGGATAGCTGGCTAAAAAGTTGAATAACTCCTGACATGTATGGAAGGAGGAATATTTAAAAGTTTTTGAATTTTTATGAAGAAGCAGTTGAAAAAGTATGAATAGATGGAAAAGTGTTAAAGATGGTAACTGACATGAAGGAGATTCAAAAATTAAAAAATACCTATAATACTGCATTAAAAAGGTCCTGTTTAAAATTCTGAATGAGTGAATAAGACTTTGAAAATGCCTGATAAAGTGCGAATGTGCCTGAGTACTGTGTGTGTGTGTGTGTGTGTTCTTTAATTCTTTAATCTGATGCTCTGGTCATGATGGCAAAAGTTAGTGTGTGTGTGTGTGAGCACTGGCATTTCCTCTTGTCAGTGAACACACAGTCAAACTGCACTAATGAGCTCATCTCAATCAGCTGTGTGTGAGAAGCTTCAGTTAAAGGTTCAGTAAGTAACTTTTTCAAACATTACTTTTAGTTATATTCACTCAAACGGTCACCGTGTCCTGATAGAAGAATGAGACAGATCATCTGTGATAATAATCAGCCTCCTCCTGGCCCCGCCCTTCTGCCTCTAAAGGCCATTTGTTAAAATCCACCGCACCTGGGTGAAAACAACCAATCAGAGCAGGAGGAGTGTCTGACACAGTTTGTGAACTGAACGCGCTGCGGCGTCTTGGTCAGCGTAAAGGAGCTCTGGTGGTGACACTCACGAGGAGCAGCAGAGAGAGAAAAGTGAGCCTCCCTCCTCTGACAACTACTGCTGATACTGAGAGAGAAGAAACAGCACAAGATGAGCAGAGAAGAAAAGAAGCTAAAGAAAAAGGATCTGACCGAGCCGGAGATTAAACGAGAGGAAACAAACGAGAGACATTTCTGCTGGACAGGTAATTATCTCTGTTTGATTTATGTTTGAATTCCTATAAAAAGTAACCACAAAATAAGAGGCGTGTTACAGAAACAGTCCGCGGTGAATCTCTGATGTTGAAGCCAGAGCTAACGTTAGCTTCCCGAGGCTAATGCTAAGCGCTAGTGCTAAGAGTTAGCTTTGTTTTATCTGAAAAGTTGGTTAAAAATCTCTTCATGAAGTGTCCAGACAGTCATATCAGTTTGATGTTGGTCCTGATCTCGATGTGTGTCTGTGCTCTCACAGCTAAATGTTCTCAGAAGAGCTTCACTGCTTAGTTAATATGATTCACACTGCTTATTAGTTTCTCTTATCAAACATCTGAACTCTGAAATACGTGTGTGCTCATTGTTTTACTGAACAGATGTTACTGTAGATTACTTTTCATGTCGAAAACATTTATTTCTGCTTGTTTGTTGATCAGCAGTGTTCACAACAGCTGATTTCAGGATGTGAAATATTTAAATAATTAAGTGAAAATCACCACTGCAGCTTCTTCAAATGTGTGTAAACCTGCTGATGATTAAAAACTGCCAGCTGACAAATGTTAGGACCATCTTTGTTTAGTTTAGGTTTATCATTTTAGACAGGTGAATTAAAATGAATCATTGAGGTCAGTGAAGATTCACACGTCTATGATGTGGTTGAATCCAGGTCAGTGTTATGTTGAACGGACAAGTTAATGGTGTTTATTTTTCAATGAACAATTTCATTTTTCTTAATCTGTGTTACATTTATTATATTCTGGGATTTTAATTTGTATTATTGTAAAACAAATGAGTGTCCCTTCAAGCTGTCTTCATTCATAAATGAAACTGTCTGATCACATATTCATTTCTTTATTCTCTCCTCAGGTCTGACAGAGGCTTGTTGTTATTGCACTTTGAAAATCAAGAATCCTGTTTTCATCACAAATCAAAGTTTATGTTGACCATGTGCATTTTTAATCAACAGTAACTTACCTTTTCTGTAATTCCTATGCAAAACTAAAGCTTCTTAATATTTCTGAAGTGTTATTAATTTTTAATAAGTTATATGACATTATATATTTTTGAGAAATAGTGTGGTGTATTTGTGGTGGAAAGTGGAAAGTTGTGTATTTGTTTTAACATTAATGCATTTAGACACAAATCACTGTAGAAAACACACTTTATTGGATAATAAATAATTATGTTACTTGAATATGTTAAAATACACATTTTGAAGCTCTATAATAAATCGATGCACAGCAGTCAGACTGTTGTCAGACGTCCTCAGCACCGAGCTCCTCCGGTGTTTGGCCCAGCGGACTCTCTCTCTGCCGGCCTTCTCTGTCAGACGTCAGACGTCGCGGCCTCCTCTCTCTCTCTGCTCGGCTCCACGTCGTCGTCGTCTGGTCTAAGGCAAAGACACAAACGCAATAAATAAGCAGTTAATTTACTGGCTCTCCATCTCGGTTACCGAAATAAAAAGTTAACAGCTAACAGTGCTAACAACGTTAGCATGTAAACAAGCTGACTGTGCAGAAACACGTCACGTTATCAAAGTTCGACTGTTTAACGAACTGAGCACCAAACGTCTAGCTAACGTTCAGTCAGACTAAAGTCACTGTAAAGCCTGTTATATCTCTATAACGGAGTTTAATTCATGTTTCTTACCTGTGTATCCTCTGTGTGTGTTTTCACCTGGGGACCGGCCTGTCGGTCGCGTGTGTTCACGTTGGACCTGTGTGGGGGAGGGAGGGGCCTTAAAGCTGTACTGCTTCAGATGTTCAGACAGAGAGAGGCTCTGCTCAATGCTGCCAACTATACCTTTAATGGTTGCCATGGTGACTACACACACTCTTGCCTCCTGTGGCCAGACCATAAGTCCTATCCTCAAAATGAAGATACCGTCACACAGACAAGAGTCTCTTGAAAACAGTGATGTAGATTTTATGTGTGTGTGGGGCTGAAAAAGTGATCATGAGAGAGTTTGAAAAAGTGGTACTTTTTCCATTCTTCCAACTTTTCAGGTCTGATTTTTAATGGGTAGTAGATGGGGCAGTTGGTTGGTGCTGCTCTCGCTTGGAGGAGTCTGGAGCCTGTTTGCTTAGTCCATTTACTTAAATAAATACATGTCTGTGATCAAAACAACATTTCCTGTAAAAAGATGTAAAAATAATCTACGTAGAGTGAAAAATGTGGGAATGAGAGCGAATTGAAGAGAGAGGTTTCAGAGGATTTTCACAGCTCCTCTCCACTCTAGCTGATGATGTCACCCACTGTAGTTTTGAACATTTTGCCAAAACTTGACCTCAAACGAAGTTGAATATTTTGAAAAGTTTGAATGGGGATGGGAAACACTTGTTGAATGACATTTCTAGCTGAAAGAATGAAAGAATTGTGAAGAGCTGAAAAAGTGTGAAAAAACATATTGTCCATTCATTTTAATGGGAAAAAAACTGGAGTATTTTGGAAAGTATGAAAGTGAGGAATGAGAAAAGTAACAGCTCCAATGTCCTAATTGAACTGAACTTTTGAAACAAACCTACTTTTTTGTGAGGATTTATTTTGAAACAGTGATTCCTCAGTTTTGGACACAAGAAGCCAAAAGCATGTGTGTCATTTTGATTTGGCTTTTGTAATTAGAATGGAACCTGAAAAAGGATGCCATGGTTGCTTAGCAATAGTTGCTAAGCTGTAGCTGCTGGGGGTGGGCTTAGATCTGTGACATCACAAAAGATTTCCTTTGATCTGTGACATCCTGTTCAAGAACACCTCTAATGACATCACATACCTTATAAATAGAGCTGAATTCAAGCCACCCACACAGTCTTCACTTCTGCGGGTACAAAACTTGCACAACAGGACGAGAAAACTGATCCCAGTTCACATGATGGATAGCGTGGACACTCCACGATCATCAACCATGGTGCAGATACCAACAGTTACCATAGATACCATCCTCGTGTTGATTGAATCTTTTTTTAGTAGATTTTCAGCAGAACAGTGGACAGAGTTGATGGTACGTTCACCGATGATGCCACTAAAGTTATTTTAGTAGAGCTGCTGTTGGACATAATTACATTTGTGTCCAAAGATTTGTTAAAAGCTCTTAGCAGCACACAGGACAACATCTCTGAGGAGCATGTTCTCGGCAGTCTGGGCGACACGCTGCCTCAGAGTTTTGCTGAGGTGCTCAACATTGATGATGAAGTCCTGTGTGTGAGCTCAGAGCATTTCTCTGACTTAATTGCAAAGGAGGTTGCAGAAAGTTTCAACTCTGCCCTTCCCACTAGCGTGCATACTGCAGATCGGTCTGGAGGAATTCAGCACAGCACTTCCCCTGGTAGACTTAACGCCATGTTGTCTCATGTGCGCAATGTTAAAATCATTCATGGCCAAAATGAAACTTTTCTGCACAACTCAACCATGTAGACACAGAAAAAGTCAGGACACCTCCCAAGAGGAACTCTGCATGGAAGAAGAGGAGTCATCAGACACTGAAGACACCCATCAGTCATCAGGTAGAAAAACTGATTCAGGGACCCTGATAGAGTTGGACTCAGGTAGCTCTGCTACAGAAACTGTTTCCTCTGACTCATTTCAGGTCCAAGTCCAAAAACCAAGAGAAAAGCAAAATGTCAACAAGGGAAGTGTGTCTCAAGATAAAAACCTTTTTAGCTAAATACTTTGCCAAAGCCTGGATATACAGGCTGGTGGCACAACTGAAGAAAAAATTCCACAGAGATTCCAAAGTGGAAAGTAGAGAGTCGATTCAGTCACTTATAGCTGAAGTGGACTCTCTGCTTCTGACTGAGGATGGTAAGGAGCCACAGAAGTTTGAGAGGATGTCATCTGCTAAAGCCCTCATATCCACAGAAGAACTTAATGAATGTCTCTTCCATCACGTCGTGGAGAGTGTTCCTATCAAATCAAATTTATTTTTTTTAAGCCCAAAATCACAAACATCGTTTGCCTCAGGAGGGCTTTACAATCTCTGTACAGTTGTGACACCCTCTGTCCTTAGACCCTCAAACCGAGTCAGGAAAAACTTCAAAAAAATCCTTTATGGGAAAAAGAAGAAACCTGAGGAAGAGCCATGCAGATGAGGGATCCCTCTCCCTGGGACGGACAGACGTGCAATAGATGCCACATGTACAGAGAACATCATTATCAGTCATCATATCATTAATCATATATGGAATTATACATGGGTCGTAATAAACTGTAGATACACTGAGTTCATAGCTGAGTTCAACCAGCAGGGAGGAATCTGGCAGACCAGTGTCTACTCCTCTGTCACGCGTTTCTGCGTGCATTGACATTGAAAACAAAGCGTGGAGTTTCCCAGGACTGATGAGATGGAGGCTGATCACTCAGAGTGGCAGCCACAGTCAGAGGGTGACTGCCACCATAATGGACACTGAGGCAGAGGCACCAAAGGAGATCATTGTGGTCACCTCGGCTGAGGTACCTGTGACCACTCCTGCAGTGTCACCTGCCAAACCTGCTGAACCTGCTTGAGACACAATCACACGGACTGACAGAAATGAAGAAATTGTGACAATCTTTATAGAGAAGCTGGTAAAAAATAAAAAATTTTCTTTCATTTTATCGATCTAAAGGATATAATCAGATGTCTCATTAGAAAAATACTGCCCGAAGTCGAGGGCTTAGATTTGACAATCACCCCTAAAACATTTACAAACCTTGACAAGACTGTTTTTAAGCACCTCTGTAAGAGGTGGAGGTGTGCTGAGATGGTGCTGGGTGCCATCATGTTAGAAGAACCAGCACTAGAAAACTGCATAGTCCTCTTTTTTTAAAGCTCACCTCAACCAACCAAAACACAGTAACATCATCAGCAGGTTCTTCTGTGCCGCGGGTACAGAAGAACCTGCTGGTAGAGTCCTCTTAAGGCCCTTCTACCCAAGACATTAGCTAGTCTAGTTGACATAATTTAGGTGGCATGTAGGTGGCATGTGTCTGTGTTGTGGAGAGAAGGTCGTCAAAGTGGACCAGAGCTCCATATGAGGACATCTGGAGATTCACACAGGGACTGAACCCATGAACTCAGTTAGTATAGCTACAGTTTATTAAGACCCATGTATAACTCCATATATGATCTATTGCATGCTGTCCGTCCCAGGGAGAGGGATCCCTCATCTGTGGCTCTTCCTCAGGTTTCTTCTTTTTTCCCAGAAAGGGTTTTTTGAAGTTTTTTTTTTGAAGGTCAGAGGGTGTAACAAGTTAAATAAATACATTTGAATTGAATTTTGAAAAATATTCTGACTTCCTATTTTTTCCCTCAAAATGAATACAATGAAGAACTCAAGTCCTGCCTCACATCCAGGTTACCTTCTCCAGGAGGGTCCCTCGACATGGGGCAGGACTTGAGTTCTCAAAGCCACCTAAGAGTTAGACTGAACAGAGATTAGGTTTACTCTGGGTGCTCCAGTTCACCTACCTTTCAAAGCCAGGCAACAACTGGTTTTGTACAATTGAATAAAAAAAAAAAAAAAAACATTTTTCTTTTGCATATCATTCTTATTATTTGATTTTTGTTTGCTTATTATTTGCTTTCAGAACAAAGATCAATTGATTCAGTTTCACTCTTAAATTTCACTTGTAAATAAAACACAAGAAAACTGTTAATAGTAAAACAAATATAAAAAAAATCAAAGCTCATATGATATCTTGCTTTTAAGATAAATGTCTCAGTAGAACACATTCATGAAAATTAGGATGTATTGTAGAAACTCTCACTCCAAATGTGGAGAACATGTCCGAAATTATTTAAAAAATATAGCCCAAAAAAATTTCACAAAACAAAATGAACAGATCAAAATATGACTACAGATTTGTGAACTAACAACAACAAGAACTTAAACATAATGTTCTTTTATCTGCGTAGGATTCAGAGTGCAGGATTCTTACATGTAATGGACTTTCAGAGTATTGTATCGTCATTTTCATTTAAGTAAATAAAATGGTAATGGTCGCATCTCAGTGTCTTGCCTAATATTTCGGCAATTAAAACACTAAAAAAAAAAAAAGAAAGAAAGAAAGAAAACCTGAATTGCATTAGATGGCATTTCAGTCATAATGTAGAGGTCTCAAAAACTCATGTATCAAATATGATACATTTGGCATTAAAGAGTTCAGTCCAATCCCAATTCCATTTAGCTTGCTTACTGTGTTGGATCCAGCGGTTCTTTCTACTTGTGTCCAGATGTGTGAAAGCACATGTAGCAGTCACTAGTGCTGACAGCAACTGTGGTTTGTGCTGGTATATTTTTGAATTATGTGTCTGTAATATTATTATTATTATTACTAGAGAATGCAATTTCTGAAGAAAAGACTATGATATGAATTTCTGAATTTCTGAAGAAACTGTGGTGTGAATGCTGACAGCTGAAGGGCTAAACTGACGCTAAACTGGATAGCTGAAGTAAAATGTTGAATGAAGTGGGCTGAAATGTATGAAAGGAGGAATATTTGAAGGTTTTTGAATTTTTTTGAAGTAATATGAAAGATGTGAATATTTTAAAATATGTTGAATGAAAGGCTAAACTGGATAGCTGAGTAAAATGTTGACTAATCAGAAATCACCCTGAAATGTATGAAAGGAGGAATATTTGAAGGTTTTTGAATTTTTTTGAAGTAATATGAAAGATGTGGAATATTTTAAAATATGTTGAATGAAAGGCTTACAATAAACTGGATTTGTGACTAATAAAGAGAAATCACCTTGAAATTGGTTTTAAGTTTTTGAATTTATTATCTGTAGAAATGTATAATTGGAAATGAATTTTGAATAAGTGAATGAAGTTGTTTTGAATGAAAGGCTGGTGCCTAACTGGATAGCTGGAATGTCATTAAGTTGAATAATAGCTAAAATCTATGAAATGTGGAATATTTAAAGGTTTTTGAATTTTTGCGAATGAAGAAGCAGTTGAAGATTAAAAGCTGGTGTAATGAATAAATAGAAAAGTTGGGAAAGAATAATATGCTAAAATGACTATGAAATGTGGAATATTTAAAGGTTTTTGAATTATTATGAAGAAGAAGTTGAAGAAGTATGAATAAATAGAAAAGTGGGAAAGATTGTAAATGAAGGAAGGGGATTCAAAAGTTGAATAATAGGTGAATTATATAAGTCCCTGTTTAAAATTCTGAATGAGCGAAGACTTAAAAATGCTTCATTAAAAGTCCTATTTAATAACAAAGTGCGAGTGTGTGTGCGTTTGGGTCAAAGTGCTCGAAAGTTAGTTTGTAAATATATCTAAAAAGTCTAAGTATATTCGAATAAGAAATCATTCCTTGAGTTTGATGACATTTGTCTTTGATCTTAGTTATAATAACACAGAGCTGTGAGAACGTGCGAGCATCTATTTTTACATTTATGTAAATGCATGTACAGTATTTGTACACTTGAATGAATAATAGTCAAATGCAAAGACGTATTTAAAAATATGTTACGGAGTAGCTCCATTAATACGGTCTTAGAGTTACAACCGGCAGCCAAGTCAAACTGATAAACTCTCATGAACAATGTTAACGATAAAAGCAGTGAAGCTCTTCTGAGAACATTTAGCTGTGAGAGCACAGACACACATCGAGATCAGGACCAACATCAAACTGATATGACTGTCTGGAACACTTCATGAAGAGATTTTTAACCAATTTTCAGATAAAACAAAGCTAACTCTTAGCGCTAGCGCTTAGCATTAGCATCGGGAAGCTAACGTTAGCTCGGCTTCAACGTCACAATAACATGAAATTCACTTTAACACATTTTATCTTTGTGTTTAATTTAATAGAAAATCAAACAGAGATAATTACCTGTCCAGCAGAAATGTCTCTCGTTTGTTTCCTCTCGTTTAATCTCCGGCTCGTCAGTCAGATCCTTTTTCTTTAGCTTCTTTTCTTCTCTGCTCATCTTGTGTTTCTTCTCTCTCAGTATCAGCAGTAGTTGTCAGAGGAGGGAGGCTCACTTTTCTCTCTGCTGCTCCTCGTGAGTGTCACCACCAGAGCTCCTACGCTGACCAAGACGCCGCAGCGTGTTCACAAACTGTGTCAGACACTCCTCCTGCTCTGATTGATTGTTGTTTTCACCCAGGTGCGGTGGATTTTAACAAATGGCCTTAGAGGCAGAGGGCGGGGCCGGAGGAGGCTGATTATTATCACAGATGATCTGTCTCATTCTTCTATCAGGACACGGTGACCGTTTGAGTGAATATAACTAAAAGTAATGTTTGAAAAAGTTACCTACTGAACCTTTAACCCCAATGAATGGAGCGATGTGTTAGACAGCTCTCTACACCGCCATTATCAAGCCACCAAAATCTTTTGAAAGAATGGTGTTCATCATTCAAGTAGAGTATAGAGACTTTTAAAATCAATGCCAAGGAGCATTAAAGCTGTTCTAACCAACCTCACAAAGAGACTTACATTGGTTTTTCCTGTAATTTGTCACCCCTCATTTGTATATTTGATTGTGTATCTATACCTATGTAAAAGCTTTTGACAGAACTAGATGTAATTAGTATTACTGTCTAAAGTTGTTTTTTTTAAAGCATTTATGTAATCTCCAGTTTCAATGGCCATATGAAGTTTTAGATGGAAATTTGATGCCCCTCCCTGCCTTACAAAGCTGCTACAAATCACTGTTGAAAACTAAATCAGCTGAACTATGTGACAATACTATCGTTAAAGTCTGGTTGGGTTTTAGCACACACATGACTTTGTTCGTTCATTAATTCATTAAGGTATCTGGACATTTGTGATTATGGTAATGATGCTAAATAAGTGCTAAAGGTATGCAACAAAAGAAACAGCTGATGTCTTTGATATTTTTGATGGGACAGTGTCTTCCTCCCAGTGTCTTATTTTGCAGTCATGGCATATTTGAGTTGCTGTAATTAGAGGCTCAAATGAACTTGGAAAAAGCATTCACATGAACTTCAACAGGATTATTCTGAAACCTGCAACATACATGGCACTTAATAACAGAAAACAAACATGGATGCCTCACATCACCCAGCGTCACTCATTCAAGGTTATCAAACCCAAGTTACTGTTCACTTGTAGCTTGTAGTATCTGTAACCCTCACACATCATACAACCCTCACCAGTCATAAAACTGCCTTGAAATGTCTGATGATGTGTAATTTGCTTGTAAACAGGGCAGTCTTTCCCATCTTTACCATCCATTGCATACTATGTTAATGGACCATCAAGTGTCATTGACACGTTCTCCACATTAATCAACAAGATATGTTATTTGGCATTGGCCCCAAGAATGACACATATAAATGTTTTCTTGGTAGAGGTTTTGCACAGAAATCCGTGTGCCAAGGGCCTGTGTTGTTGTAATAGAGCAAAGCTCAGGAAGAAGCAAAAAGAAGTGAAGAAGAAGTGAAAAGTTTCTGTCTGCGCTGACTTTACTGACACTTTGAAAGCAACTTATTCCAACCCTACAGCTATTAAGCCATCATACCATGTTTAAGTAGTTCTTCAGTGTGCTCATAAAAGAGAAATTACATGTACACGATGAGCTATAACTAACATGTAACTAATTTTCTTTTCGCTATTTTTGTCTGACCCAAGTGTTGTCATGTGCCTGAATAATGATCCTGAAACACCAGCAGAATCCACAAAGCCCAGCAAGTGCCCTCTCTTGTTCTTCAGTGATGCTTTTTGTCTGTGTGTGCTCTCTCAGATCGCCAAAGTCTGTAAAACTTTGCCATAACTGTGAACACAACCCTCATGAGTGTTGCCTTGAAGAGAAAACACTCACACAGCTCAGACTTTAGGTCCTGTTTTCAATGTCACATCAAAGACAAAGCACTGGGCCTTCAAAGTGTTTAATTTCAAAAGTGAACACTGTAGTTTATCTTTAAAAATATTAAAATAGCTTTAATAGGCATTGTCCTATTCTGTAAATAGAACAAGAACTTGCGAGTTGACAAAGAGTGCCACCTACAGAAACGTATCAGTTGATGATCTGAGCTGCTACAGTGCCGGACATACTGCTCAAGTGATCAGTCCACTGCGGGGAGGATTTATTTATTTATTTATTTGATTGTACTTTAAATACCAAGGAAAAAAGTATTTTAGCACAGGGAATGATTCATATTCTCATTATAATACATAGTAGAGCCAAAAAAGGTTTGTATTTATGCATGAAAAAATAGAAGAAAGTGCAATAAAAAACATGAAAAGCTGCTTTAAAAATGTCTCTGCTTTGTGTCTAGTTAGAGGACACGTCATAATTCTGAGAAGGGAAGTGTGGTGGTGAGCCTTGCAACCATAGAAACCAAAGAAAGTTAGATTCATTATAGAAAATGTTTGTTACTGTAACAAATGGATCTCTGCTGATTGGGGGTTACATATCCAGGGGACTGTTGGAGATTGTCAATTGGGTGTCACCTCCAACTGGCCAGCCACTTCCCACCTCTTCAGATAGAACACACAGGGAAAAAGTACAGAAAAAATTCAGTTCTTTTGAACATAATAGCGCTTGGCCCTGTGCAGATGTGTGAGGTCTGTGTGAATATGTGTGTAGGTAAGAGTCCTTTGTGAATAACTGCATAGGGCCAATGGTCACGATCATCTTTTCATGCCTTATTTCTCCTCTAACAAACACAGCCCTTATCAATATGAAGACTGTCGCATTAGTTTCAGCCTACACTCTCTGTTAGCTGGTCTTTGTACCTACTCATTGTCCATTAATCACGATTACATGAGCTATTATGTGTTTAAAAAGTGTGGCACTGGTTATTACTGCTTTGTCCTTGTGATGGAACAGACATTCTGTGTGGGTGACAAAAGTGTTGGACTATAGAGCATCTTAAAGTCATAGTGTTAGAAAACTTTCAGAAACAAAATTTAGCTAATTTTATTTAATTTTATTTAGAAATCTATGTACACATCAACTTAAGTACAAGGTTAGGGCTCTCTAATAAATAAATAAATACCATTTACTGTATATTGTAACAATATGTTACATTTATTTTATCTTAGCTGACATTTTTATCCACAGCAACTAAGCGGCATCGACATTGTAGTTTTGAACTCAGATCTATTTCCGGCAGCTTTTTCAGTGTGGTCCTTACTATTAGACTATTGTACTGTTAACAGTTAACTTTGTATCCTTGTAAACTGGTAATGTTAGTCCTTAAACCTACATTATTTTGAAAGTCATGCATGTAAATCAATATTTGTCACAAAGAGAACTTAACTATGTAAACTTATGACTGAGTTCATGTGAAACTTAACCATACTGCCTTTAATTTTTTGAAGTGGCACTGAATAAATAGTGCAGGACCATTCCTGTGGGGCTGGAGAGACCTGCTCCACAGAGCCTGCAGCCACAGGTGGAGTGAGCTGGACTTTGGCTGAGCTGAATAATTGAGGGAGAGGTGATGGAAATGGTTATACTGTGCATTCAATGTACATGTTTTAAGCTTCAACAACAGGCCTGATGGATGTGTTTCTGTTATCAGTTCCCTTACTGGGTGAGGCTGTGTATATAAATACTGTTTTTTTCTTTTTCTCTTATTATTACTATTTACTATTTATTGTACATATTGTTTTTTGTGTTTTTGTGTTTATTTTGTCTCTATTATTTAATGTCTCTTTTAAATTGTTGTTTGAGCTGCTGTAACGGTGAAATTTCCCCACCCTGGGATTAATAAAGGATCTTATCTTATCTTATCTTATTTTATAGTGTGAAACAGCATGAACATGTATCTATTTTCAAAATAACACACTTCACATGCAGCCTGTGCTTCAAAAAACAAGTGTCGTTTTTCTGTCTGTGTGTGTTGCCTTAAAGCAACAAGCCATCGAACCTGAAACAAAACAGCATGATATTGTTACATTTCATATAAAAATCAATGAGAGCTCATGCCCTCATTTTACCTTATAACCTCGAGTGTCTGCACCTCCAAGTCAGCCTCTGGAGAGTGACAGCGTAGTCTTTTCAGAGCGTTTATATCATTAAATACTGATAAAATAATAAAACCGTACCTCAGACTGAGAAATGCATATGACAGCACTTTAGCGGTACGAGTCCAGCCAAGCTCACTCACATGGGGATCGAGCTGAGTCAGGCTGCTCTCAGCCACCCGCTAATCCCTACTGTATTGTTCAAACACTGAAAATGGTGCTCATTCCTGTGCTAAGGAGTGGGCGAGCTGGTCACAACATGACAGAAGAAGGGAGAAGAGAGTGATTCCCCAAGACAGTCATTTTCAGCAGGAAAGACAACTTACAGCACAGCCGTTGTTGCCTGGAGAGCTTAGAATTTGTCCTTGATGTGTATGGATTCAGATACACTGAAGTGGGGCTTCACTTGATTCTAGACAGATTACTTTGTAAAACTGTCAAGTCCAGACAAAATCCTTATCCTTCTCTTAAAAAGACAAAGTGGCCAACTAAAAAAAAAACTTACTGTGCAGTATTGAAGTTTATGAATAACAAGCTTTTGATATGCATTAAGTGTAAAGAACTTCTTTTTTAAGAAACACTGCCAAACTCTGTTGGAGAACAAAAGGACCAGGACCCCAGCCACAGTCACATCCAGGACAGACGTGTGCAGATCCTTCAAAAGGGACCACTAAGGACACCTGGACCTGATGGCAACCCTGGCTGAGTTCTCAAGGTGTGTGCAGATTAACATGCAGATGTCTTCACAAACATTTTCAATCTCTAACTGCTCCAGTCTGTAGTCCCCTAATATTTCCAGAATCCTACCATTGGCCCCTTCCCCAAAATCCTCTACCTGAATGACAACCATCACCTAGCACTCACCATCACCATCACAAAGTGCTTTGAGCAGCTGGTCAAAACTTTCATCACTCCTGATGCTGGCTGGCCCCACTACAACTTGCATACAGGCCAAATCGTTCAACCGATGATGCCTTCCAGACTGCCCTCTTCCACCCAGATCAGAGGAACACTTTTGTTTTGTGCCCTTGAGCTCATAATCAAGCTCAAAGACCTGTGAGGATAGTAAGCACCACAACCTCCACCTCAACCCCAGCACCCCTCAGCCCTCTCCTGATCTCCCCGTTCACTCACTACTGCATGGCCACCCTCAGCTCTAACACCTGACGACACCACCGCCATCGGCCTGATCACCGGCGACGATGAGACGGCCTACAGAGAGAGAGGTCAGAGGTCAGAGCCCTGACATCTTGGTGCCAGGACAACAACCTCCATCTCAACATCAGCAAAACAAAGGAGCTGATTGTGGACTTCAGGAAGAGGCAGAAAGGAACACGCCCCCCTCTCCATCAACGGGACTACGGTGGAGAGAGTCAGCAGCTTCAGGTTCCTCTGGGTTCACATAAGCGAGGACCTGACCTGGACTCACCACACTGACTCCATACCAAAATCAGCCAGACTATGGGGCCAGAATACTGTTTTACAGCAGCACAATAGAGAACATCTTGACTTGGCTGTATTACTATCTGGTATGGAAGTTATACTTCACTCAGCCCTAACAGTCTAACACTCTAGAGGGGGTGGTCACATCACTATGAAAGGTCATGAAAGACTTCTGTGCCCAGCGGTGTGAACATAACCTAACCCTAACCCTAACCTAACCCTAATTATTATTTTATTGCATTATATTTATTTTATATTCTATTCCTATATTGTAATTTCTGGCCTATTTTTTTTTTATATGTCTTTTTTATATGGTCTCTCTGCACTTCACAATTTTCATTTTTATACATATTGTTTGATCATTGTTAGGGGGATTCTGAGAATTAAGAATTTCACTGAAAGTGACAGCTTCACTGTAACTGTTGTGCTTAGGATAAGAAAGAACTTGACTTGACTTTCAAAGCTTTGTCAATTTTTCATTGTGGATTAGAGGAAAATGTTGCTCATATACTGAAACTATTAAAAATCTGCTATGTTTAAGATTGCAGTGGATGGCCTTAGACTTCTTAACCTTGTTATTATGCATCTTCTTTTCACAATGGTAAATGGTAGAAGTGATAGAAGAGGGGAAAAGAATAAAGTCCCAGAGGACAGGTTTCAAGTTGACCTGCTCTTAGAAAAAAATGGCTTGTTAAGTGCACTTTCAGCCTTGCTAGTCTTCAAAACAAAGACCTATGACTCATTCAGCCCTTTTAGACATACATCTCTTTACAGTAACGTCATACTAATAACACAAGTCTGTCATGTCTGAATAATACAACCTAACCCTCTGAACACACATGGAGGCTCAATGCAAGTCTTTTTTCCTTCTTCTGAAATTGTGAATGAGCCACTTTCCACTTAGCAAAGAGGTTATTCTCAGGTCAACTCAATCTGTAAAAGTGAAAGAACTAAAAACAACACAGTGACAATCAAGAGCATCATTGCCTCCTTATATGTCTATCCCTCCATGGATGAATAAATTAATATCCAGGATAAAAACTTTACATACAAAATGTAAGCGAATAGAAATGAATTGAGACCCAACTCAAAGCTGCTTTGTCTTTTTTTTTCTTTGAACATCAAAGAACACAAACAGCAAAACCAATCCAGTGCAGCACCAACAACAAGTAAGCCTCACAAATTACTGTAGAGCTGAATCTACACCTCTTTGTCATTCTGAAAGATGGAACATAACAGAGGTCCATTTTGTTGGATTTGTTTGATAGGATGCAATGGTTATTACATTATATTGTACAGTTGTTGGTTTTACTGTGCGCAGCCTTGTATTTGCAAGAGCAGTAATGATCATTTTGTGCTGTATGAGGGTAAAATTTTACTCACTGTATAGGCTTGGCATTCCCCCCAGTGTCCTCAGTGTTTCTGTGTTAGAAGATTTTTTTGGCCGGGGGCTGTGTCTGTTCAATTAAGTATCTTCAATCTGACAGTCAGACTTCTGTAAAAATTGCCAAACAATGTCTGTTTTGTCTTGGAGTACATGTAGGGAAAGTGGACAGAGGTAATTGCCCAATGATTGCATTTGACTTACATAATCGCACAACAGGGATTGTGCGTGCAGTACTTTGTTTGGAGAATATTGGTTTTGCGTTACATGTGCTGAGAAACAGAATAAATTGGTTTGCCTGTTGTTCTGCTCCCTTGTTGGATAATAAAGGCCATTCAGTGTTTTCATTAAGTTTTCTTTTTTTCATGCATCAATCTCAACTGAGCTGCACCAAACTGAACATTCAGCCACCACAGCAGTGGGAATGAGCATGGGGAGAAGAAAATAAAAGAAAAGCAATTTGTTAGAAGCCCTGCTGCTATGGTATGCATTGCAAGATTAGCACTCAAGTCAAGTCAGTCTGAAGTGCATATAAATCTTCACCAAAAACATATTTATCAATATATGTAACTCTACAAAAAATAACCACTGTTATTAAAGTGCAGAGTACCACAAAGTATTAACGAATTCATCACCAAACACACTCTTGTGTGCTGAGACCATCATGTTTCAAAACAGCTGAAATCTATACAGTTCTACTTATTTAGTTAATCAGAAAGTACATATTTTAACACTTTAATGCCTATTTTTAGATTACAAAAACAAAATACTCAAAATCCCGTTAACAGGTCAACAGTTTGATAAGATTTCTGTCAGTAAAACATTACTCAAATGCTACTACATTACTGTGAAGTAATTCACTTTTTTTAAGCTTTTGTTAATTAACTAAAATCTTTACATTAAACCCATTCAGTTCAGCCAAATACATGTTTGCTATTTTTCAGTGCTGATAGACATGACAGTATACCCTGTGAAAACATAAAATGACCATATGTGTGGACACCCACTGCACCTTTCCTTACTGTTGTATAATGTGCATTGTGCCATAAAGGCATTTCCTTCTTGCTTTAACACATTCTAAACCCAAGAGATGATTGAAATTGCTATAACCTCACTAAAATAGCTGATATTGGCGGAGTGGAGTACAGAAATGGAGACAGCTCTCTTTACTATTCTATTAGCGCGTGATAATGGTTTGCCCTCTTCTGACCCCATCTGGGCCACAGCTGATGTCCCAAGACAGTGAATGTTGTGACATATTAATAGTCACTTACAGTGCTACATGTCAGGTTCCCATTATCAAGCATTCCTCTTAAGAACTCTCGAGAAAAGTCATATTTTCCAGTCTTTACTTACATTTTTAAACTCCCTTAGAGTTTCGGGAGCTAAAAAGAGGAGAGAGATGGTGGTTTCTGGAGGTGAATAAATTTGAGGTGCTGAAAAATTCATCCTGTAGTCTTTATCCTGACTGAAGGCTGGCTGACGGCACCTTAACTATTGATAGTGCATATTTCAGATAACTGCTGCTGCAAGAAAAGCAGATAAATACACGTTAACCTGCTGAAACTCCTGTGTGTCCAGTTCTGTGAGTACCCACATAGGCATCTAACAGACTTTGATATTTATGGCGGTAAATCAGCTGGTAGCATGTTGTCTTGGCCCCATTTTGATGTTAGTGAAGCAAGAACAATGGAAAGAAGAACTGGGTGCACAGGTGGAGGGTAACACATCTTTTCATGGAATGTCTTTTTCATACATGCTTCACCCTCTTATGAACCTCATTGGTGTGTGAAACTAGTGTGTGATGGACTCTCAGATGGAACTGAATACATTACTGCATTTTTAATCAACATGTCAACATGAAAAATGAGGACCACACAAGGAGCCCCTGCTGATCCCTCTGCCCAAGAGCCAAAAGGCAGCAGGGGTGTCTCGGACAGAGCTCCCACTGAAGCTGCAATAACCGCCTGATAAGCTTGAGACTCGATGGCACAAAACGCTGAGATGGAAGACCACAATAGTTAGATCACTGCGCCCCTGTCAATACAGAAAATGAGGCTATACCCCCAGAGAGGTGTGCTCCTATTCTCTCTGGAGCAGTGTGATCCACCATCTTTCCAGGACGTCGTGCAACAAATGGGCAAGGCTTGAGACTGAAAGGCCGGAGCACTCAGCACGCAATGGATGACAGATAAATAACTGTGCAGAAAACCTCAGCAAGGCCGTACAGCTGCCACACTAAGGTATGAAAATGGATGCCTTCTAAAACACATATTCTAAACCCACTATTTTGGCTAGCAAGTTTTCCGTGAGGGCATTGGGAAGTCATCCACAAGTGTTTCTGATGATGAAGGAGTAAGATGAATCACTGTTCTGTTGACAGCTGTTCAGAAGGTCAAGGAGCTTACCAAGCATGGTGACTTAAAAGCCCCTTAACAAAGAGGGTGTCGGGCTCTTCCTACCAGCCACTCCTAATGGTTGCTGTGAGTGAGAACCACTCTGTGTATTCTAAGAGACAGGCGGGGACGATTGCTTTTCCTGCCTAAAACTCCTGAGAAAAATGATTTGACCAACATTAACTGCCAAATGCAAACAGAAAGAAACTGCGAGAAACAACAACAAACAAAAACAAGGAGTCTTATATATATCTTATATAGGAGTTTTATATATTTGATTTGATATTTTTCATCACCGGTTAACAGAGAATCAGTGCTGTGCAAGATGATTCTACAAAATCTTTCATAAAGTGAAGTCGAACCAGCATATAGAAAGCAGTGTTAATCGTAACTCTTGATATTTATAATAATATTTTCTTCCTATTAACTAAATTGAATCTGTTTTCAATTGTCCCATTCGAAAAATAGCAATGGGTTTAAGGTTGTGTCCTCAGAGGCTCAGGTTGAAGCTGCTCCTGTGGTTTAGTCTAAATTCAGCTACTGTGTCCTGTAGAAATCAATTCAATGCAGTTGTTCAATTGCAATTAAACATATGAGAGGTTTAACACAAGTATACTGCAGAAATGGTTTAAGAGAGGTTTAAAGGAAGTTCTGCATTTCTCTAATCTTTAGAAGAAGAACTACATTATTATTCTCCTTGGGGTAAACTGGATTTTCTATTCTGACATCTTTTCAGTTAATCAGCATATTGTAAGTATAGCAGTAAGATCATAAGTCTAATATTAGATACATTCAAAATATGTGTAATTAAAAAATTAATCAGTGCCAAGTTGACATAATAATAGTTCTTGTCTATGACGACCTTTTCAGCAACAAGACAAGACGATAACTTGAGCTGATAACTAACTGATAACTTGAGGTCTAACACACCCACACAGCCTGGATCACACATCTGAACTTGTCAGGTGTGTGTCAGTGGCGCTCCAGAACCACTGCTCTTTGCCATTTGGCCATTAAGCTGTAGCTGTTTGTGGAGCTTTTGCTAGTATTGAAACCTTTTTTTTTTGATAGCTTCTGTTTAGCCTGGCCCTTGCTGACTAGTTGGTAGAAGTTAGGGTTGCGGTTCATTAATGAGGCTTCCCGCCACTGGATCTGGCAATGAAAATGTCTTTCTCGGGTTACTGATGGAGAACAGAAACACAAGGAGTTCATGGCAGTCTTAAAAACAAGCAGCTTAAGATAAGACAAGATAAGCACTAACAAATACAGTGTAGCGCTCCTAGGTCTAATTTACTGTTAATATTTAAGATAAAGTATAAACACAAAAAGCAGAAACTCACCAGTCCCACAGCACTCAGAGTTACAGTGTGTTTACTTGGATCAATCTGAGTTGACTGTAGAGGGTGAATGAGGGCAAGGTAAACCTGGGGATTTCTGTGATCATTAGTAATTTGTCTTACCTTTGTCTTGTAAAGTAACAGTGTATGAGTTTTATGCTGTTTCACTGGAGGGAAGGTTTAAGGTTGGAATTAAGATACTCCTAATGACTATGTGGTTAATTAGGGATCAGCAGCAGCAGCTGAAAGCATGGTTGAAATGCTTACTGTTGGAATATATAATTCCTGTCTTTACGTCGTTAACAATATGCAGCAACATCTGGATACGCAGGGGGATGCTGCCTTGATCAGCTGACCTCAGCAGTAAGAATCATTATTTTACCCAACTCTTCACCCAAACTAAACCTCAGACCATTTGAGTCATTAAGCACTATTTTCGTCCAAACGCTGCTGAATGAAACATCAAATTTTCAAAATGTTTAATGGAATTTGGAGTGAAGGAGAGAGAGGGGGAGGGAGAGGGGAGGAAAGGACAGAGAGGAAAAAGAGAGCTTAAAAAACATGAAGCACCCCCTTGAGGATTTCTGGGGTTTTCTCTCATTGGCATTGACAAAGTCCTATTTTAGCGAGCAAGGGGGGAGACAGCATTAGAGTGAGAGGATTGTTGAGATTGATGCCCAGTGAATATGCATGACAGGAGATGTCTTGTCTCAGTGAGTTAGTCACAGATGTATGAAGAGTTGGCCAGGCAGAGAAAATAGCCCCTAGTTGGATACCACCACCTTATATTTCGAATGAACTCTGTAATTATGTATTTTTCTGTCTGTGCTAGGCAATTCATTTCAGGTCAGAGAGACAGGCAGGCAGAAGGGACACTCACCGGTGAAAATGTCATTTCAGATTCTCCCCTGCCTCTTCTAAAAGTGCGGACTGTCTGTAAAGATATTCCAGTTTCTACTTTATTTAATTAGTTTTGTCGCAGACAGAAACACACACTGACAGCAAACACCTAGCGGGCCGTCCGCGAATTCCAGACCAATACTTGGCTGTTTGCTCCTCAAAGGTATTACCTAAACTGCCACAGTCCTCCAATTTAGAGACTGCTTTAGAAAAACACACAAGGCTGTTTTTGTTTTTGTTTTTTTTCAATGCAAATGCCTACTCTCATCAAGTTTGGCTCCAGAACAAGAAGACTTGGGGTGCATCTGAAATTAGTGGGGGTGCACTAGTACTGATAATAGTGCAATGCAGGGTTGCAGATCTGAGCATGGTTGCCAATGGACAGATTATTCTCGATTACAGCTGGAATAAACTGGTTAACAGTAGTAAGTATTTACAGGATGTTTCTTTTCAGCAACAGTTTCCCTTATTTGCAATGGTTCCTCATCAAAGCATCATGTCTCACGTTTACATTCCAGGATGTATCCAGCATCCTTTCTCTCTCAGAGAGCTCTATTTCTGTTTCTCTGAACCAGAATGAAATCTGTTTTACTCTGCAATGCCCATCTCAGATCACAGCTTCACACACTATGACCACTTCTCTACTTTGTCTTTACAACACATTATACAAGCATTCCTTCTGGCTTTTGCACTTAGACTAGTTTAGACTAGCTCTTGTTGACAGTCACCTTTAGCCAGAGCCGGCTGGCCCATTAGGCAATATGGGCAAATTGCTAAGGGCATGCCATGGCCTCCAGGGGGCTCCACAAAATCGGGAAAAAATTCACCTTCAATATAATTATATTAAAACTAGTTATTACTATTAACTCTTAAAATGGAAAAGCTCACATAGATTCAAATGCAAAGTAAAGAAATGCCCAAATAATATTACTACAGATGATAATACTAAGTAAGTCCCCCCTCCTCCTCCGGCTGATGGTACCTGCTCGCTCTCTGTGGGGGGAGGGGCAGATTTATTCATGTGACCAGAGAAGTTTGTAAAAATGTCAAAAACGAGCTGAACTGTCCGGAGCACAGGGAAGAAAAAAAGAAGAAGAAGAGGAGGAAAAACAGGAGAAAGAAAGAGGTAAAGTAAAGATACAGTAATGAAATGAAGCATCAGTTATCTCACAGTGTACTGTGAAGTTGATAACTTCTTCTGAGCGATTAGCCTCAACATGCTAATCAGTGAATAAGCAGTTTTATATTTCTGTAGCTGGGCGGCATGGAGGCTCTTTACTTTATGGATCATTTGTAATGATCCATAATAGTAAAGAGCCCTTGGAGATCAATAAAGTATCTATCTATCTATCTATCTATCTATCTATCTATCTATCTATCTATCTATCTATCTATCTAAAGATTAAACCTACTGAGTAGGTGTCTACATTGGCCTAATCTAGACTTTTTTCTATTTGTTTTATTTACATCTGGCTAGCTAATGATTTTCCTGCTTTTAATAGTCAATCAAAATGCTTTTCCCTTTTCACCCCTTTATATATCAGATTTTTAACCCTAGTTGTTTGTTGTGTTACAGTTCATATTGTCTAAAGCATGTTAATTGTTTTAAACTTTACATCAGTGTTAAAGTACACATTATTATTATTATATAGTAATACTCCATAACATTCCCACATGCCATATTTAAACTGCAGTTTACTGCTTCTTTGCATCTGCTAATCAACATTTCACTGTAATGACAATAAAGTTGAAATAAAATAAAATAATAAATCTTATAAATTAAAGACAATGGTAAAAACAATGCTATTCGGTTTATTTTGTAAGCGTATGTAAATCGCCGATGGAGGGGGGGCATGCACCATATAAAATCTTGCCTAGGGCGCCACATTGGGTAGGGCCAGCTCTGCCTTTAGCACATGCATAAGCTGTTAAACACATTTAACATAGTGTGAAACTTAGATTTCAAGTAAACATAACAAGCTAGTGATATTAAGTTAACTAAGAAGTCACCCTGTTTCTTGGCTCGGCTGGAGTTAGTTTAGGATACCATTAAAACCTTAACCTCATAGCTTGGAACAGTTTGGCAAAAAAAAAAATGAATCTGCTGGACATGAGTAAGGTGTCTTAGTCCACCTAAGACACCTTACTCATGTCCAGCCAAATCAGGGCGTCTGAGAATGCAAACTGTATTCCCACAGGCAGGCAGAGCATTTACGCTTGCATGTCTGCAAAAAAAAAACAAAGTCTCCAACCTTTAAGGCTTTAATAAGCTGCACATTGGTGCTTTGAGTGATGCTTAAAATACCAGTGCTCATTTTTAGCAGGTAAAATGTTCACGTTATTCACGTTATCATATTATCATATTAAACATTTTAGTTTAGTAAGCTGATGTAAGTTGATGTTCAAATGTTTATCTCATTTTGACTAATAGTTTTAAAACACTGTATGACCCAACGACTTCCTGTATACTCCATAACTTTTTGCCAGAAAAGAGATTGGTATATTTCTATCATGCATGGGCATGAACTGTAGTTTCTTTATGTTTTAGTCATCTCAAACTAAAACTTATTTGATGAGTTAAATAATTTTAATGTTAGGGTAGAATAAAGGCATATCCATAATGATATGTATAAATGCATAAATGTATAAATGCAGTATAACTGATCTGTATATATTGATTATATAGAAGTAATTAGCTATACTCGTGTTTTTTTTTTTTTTTTTTGCTGTCGTTCCCCTTTTGCCCGCTAGGTAAAGATGTGAATTAAAAATGTATTTATTGGCTATTTAACAATATAATTAAATTAGCTGCATAAAAAAGTAAACCATACATGCTTATCATGCTTTATGTCATTGTAGACATCTGAGTCATCAGGAGGAGAGTCCACAAATCTGTTAGTCCACCATTTCACTATGCTGATGAGCTGATGAGTTGTAGTCACAAAACATCATTATCTAATACTAGTAATGAAAAGTACAACCACTATTTGTAAAAATGCACAAAGAGCATAGATTCACATACATTTAGCAGGGTTAATAGAGAGACAACTGACAAGGTCCACACCTTCTACATTAGATCTGTAGTGATATTATTGTAGAGGATATAGCAGGTTTTCTGTGGTCAGTGGGTGTTATTGTTCACACTTCATGATGGACATCATCCACACCGTGTGTTGACTCAGAACTTTCACCTGTGTTATGTGAAGTCTCACCAATGTCTGCACTAATGAGTTTCTAGAAAGTGTTATATTGCTCAAACTGACCTGTGCTGTGGACAGTGTCATCATTCGCCGTCTGCCTGAGGAGCACGAATCCAAGTCGTCCTCAATAACTGTTACTGCATTATCTTAACAGCTGAGAACAAAACAAGGATTTTCTACAGAGAACCATAGCCATAGCCTCATCTCTATTGTGGGTAGAGGTATTCAAGATAATGTAAGATGAAAGTTCAGTGAAGGACATAAAGGAAATTGGTTTGTTCCAGCAATGAAAGCAATGGAGCAAACAAGGCAGGTACTTCCAGCACTCCTTAGCACTACTCACGGCAGGTGAATTGACTGGTCCAACTGGCAGTTTAAGCAGTGTAACAAGCAGAATTATTTGGTCCTTTAAACCTTTAAAGCTACATTAAGCAATTCTTTAGCACCATGTGCATGGGAAGACTTGATGCATATACATTATAAGCTTAAGAAGCATGTACAACAAATGTGTTAGCAAGCATGTTCCTTATGAGAGAGACACAAACAGAAATATGAGTATTCCACATCATCTTCTCCACATCGTCATCTTTCTTACCACCCACCAAATGTAACTCAAATTTTCATCCACCATTTAACTCTGGTTTGGTCTTCCAAATGCTGAAAACAAGCACACAGAGTGGTGTGTAGTAATTTCCATTTCTAGGCAGGAGGACATATATTTGATTAGGAAAGAGGAATATTTGATGTTTGAAATGATTTTTTTTTCTGTGTGTTAATTAAAGGATATCTGATCATAGCAGCAGTATCTGAATGGATGTGGCTGCTTGCTATGTTCACACAAGCTTCCTAAAGAATTGAACTTTGGTTAATGTTAATCCTTAATCACCAGTCTGATTTATGACAAGTCAAGCTAAAAGAATATTAACCTGATTTTAAAAAGACATAGCACAGAATGATTTAAACAGTGCATATAGTGAATAGTAATGGCACTCTACACATTACTGCACTGGGAGATTTACACACATCATCCAGTTTCAGTTAAAACAGTCTTACAGCACTGTGCTAACACCTGTTTCTGTTCGGTTAGCGATGGATCTCATAAACTTATAACAGCATCCTCACTTCTGATGAATACAAGGAAAAGCTATGTAATAGCCAACGTCCCCAAAAGCCAAAATTTGAAGACTGTTAAAATATGAGTTAGTAAGAATGTGAATGACAAACTAACTCTCTGTAAAAATATTTTAGTCGTAGAAAAACTTTTTGTGGATCACTGCAAATCTACAATTATACTTACAACATTCAGCATTTCTCATACATAGGCTCCACTTGGGCGGCCTGCCCAGATAGATAGAATCTGAGTTTGAACTTGTTCAATTGAGATATCCAATTGCCACTTTGTATGGTAAATGGATTTACACTTATATAGTGCTTTACTAGTCTTCCAACCACTCAAAGCACTTTACAGCACATCATTCACTCCCCATACACTCAAACATTCATACACTCATGGCAGAGGGTTTCAGGCAAGGTGCCATCCTGCCCATCAGGATCTGGAAGCTCTGGGGATTGAACCGCCGATCTTCTTGTTAGTGAGATTAGATGAACCTCCACTCCCCGTGTACTCCCGCTGTGTAATCTGTAGAGTCTGCTCCTTGTTGAGGGATGTTTCCGGTGGAGCGTCATGTCCACCCACTGAGCCCAGTTAATCAGCACGAGAGAAGAGTTTTAAGAATTTTAAATCCCTCATTATAGACCAGTTTGCAGATCTGGTTGTCTGTGTACCCTCCATCCAAAGCTACGTTCAACTTGTTTGATGACAAATACACAATGTATTATTTAGTTTTTCCATTTTTTGTGTGAATTAAAAAAATGGTCACCCACCCACGTGCTTTTCCAGTTTTTATCTTTAAATCTGCAAGAACAGGAATTAAACCAAAACCAGAAAACAACAAGTTTGTGTTTTGAATGCCTAAAAAAGACTGCCTTGTTGAATGAAGTGTGTTGACATTACACAACCTGTCTTGAATTAGTTAATTAGTTAGTTGGACTTACTTATGATTTTATGAGGGACAAGGGAGTCTGGACACCCTGTTCCTGGAAAAAAAAAAAAACGAGTTGCCCCCCTTATTTATCTTTGTTAGCATAATTGTATAACTTCAGATAATTAAAAATATGATTTGCAAGCTATTAATATACAGTAAAACAATGTTGAGCGGTAAACTGTTCTTAGTGCACCATTCTACAAGGCTGTTGATTTCCTCCTGATGCCAAATATCTGATAACCAAATTTCCCCTCGGGGTTAATAAAGTATTCTGATTGATCCTGATGATTATGGTTTGTAAACCATCTTCACAACTAGGTTCTGCCCATGTTCGGGACAAATGGTATCAAATGATGGTGGTGGTCCTGCTTTTGTGATGGTCTATTCACCTTCCACATATCTTGGTATTATTGGTTTTGAGTTCTTTCTCCAGTCTCGCCTGATGTCTCTGCTTTGCCTCCAAGATGCTGACATTCAGTCTTGCTCTAGTCGTACCATGTGTTCCCTTGTCACCTGACTTGAAGGCATCTTTTCAGCCCTGGAAAGAGCCTTTACTTCTATGTTCATCCAGGCCTTCTGGTTGGGTGATGATTTTATTTCCTTTGTGATCCCCCACATCATCAACACCACATCACATCATGACACTGATGATGGTTAGCAATGTCATTGAGAAAATGTCACCATATTGACGTTAGTACTAAGCAGTTTAAGTTTTTTTTAAGTAGTATTACAGTTAGTTAATAGTCATGGTCTGTATGTTGCATTGGAAAATTAAAACCAGTTTCATCCATAATTTCCTCTCCTTTTACTTCATTATGTGTAACAGGTAGTAGTATTAGTATTTTTATTTTTTTTTTTTTTTAAATGACACCATTTTAATACTGTAAACTAATAACTGCTGGTGTATGTACTGTAGGTGTCAAAATAGCTTAACAAGTAACTTGTAAGGCCCACCTTGCTCAAGTACAGCTTGTAATTATTTATTTAGACCAGCCACAGTCTAGTAGGATAATGATCCTATCATGCAGTCACAAGAGCCATCCATACTCTTGCTGTGTGTTTTCTGACAGGCCGGCTCCAATCACGTTTTATACTGTCACATTCTCACATCAAAAGTTTAAAGTTTACTGAGCATTTCCAAGTAGAAAAAGGAGTTCCTCTGTGTGATGAAAGTCTATCAGTCGTTTTCATAGAGCCCCCAGACTGAGTGACAGCACTTTGTTTTCCTGTTTTATCTTGCATTTCATATCTTCCCAGCATCGGTGTGTGATGTTGGGCAGAGACATGGAGAGGGAGAGAGACTAAAAATGAGAACTTTTTGGGGTGCTTAGTTGCTCCATTCTCTTCTGTGGTAGAGGTCAGGATGGATTGAATCAACTGTTGAGTTTTTCTTTTGAAAGTTATAATTATATTAAAAAATAAGACCAAGGGATCTTCACTTCTAAGGTTTCAGATGACGATGATGAGAGAGAGAGAGGAACAGAGAAGTAACTGTTCACTAGAATAATATTTCTCCTGCCACTGAGGCAGGAAGCCTTTGTCTGCTCCAGCCATGTGATTGAAATTTGATCCTCTGTAGGCTAGAAATAATAATGACCTTCTACCAAGTACCCTATACCACTGTTTTGCAGCTGAGTCCTTCTTTCACTTCATTTACTCTGACCTGTGTCAAGTGGTGGGGACTTAAGTCACATGACTTGGACTTGGTACTGGCATAATGAATCTGATGACTCTAGGCCTGACTTAACATAGTTAAAAAAAAGCTTTCAACTTGACTTCAACACCAATTACTTCAATTGGCCCTGGAATCATGGGACTTTGATCTTTAATTTATTGTTCAGGTTCATGTACACGTGCAGCAGCTCAAGTTCAAAATGGTTGGATTAAGTGGAATATAGATTAGAGGGTGAAGGGATCAATAAATATGTTCTCAGCCAAATATACTGAGGTATGACGACAATAGCTCAAAAAATCTTATTTATCTGGCTTCTCCAGGAAATCAGAGCAGCACAATGTCAACACTGCAGCATATCATACTTAATGCTCATATCATAGATATGTATATGTATATATCATACATATTCAGGCTGTTATGCTGCAATGTAAACAGGTGAATTTTTTTTCTAGGAAAGTTGAAAAAGATGCCGTAATGAGCTGGATTAATGAGCTTAGGTATTCAATGTTGCTTGCACAAAAAATATAGAGGCACAACTGACCAGCGTAAAGCGTGTGGTGAATGTATTTATTTTGCAGTGGCTTCATTTGCATGTGATTTGATTACAAAAAAGTTTAAAAGAAAAAAAAGAAAAAAGTAAAAAGAAACACAGTGGGCAGCTGGACATTGCACAAAGTGTCTGTGATATCATATGAACTTTTAGACAATCACAGACTCTGCTCTCACCACATCTGTCAGTTTTGATGCCTATTTAAACACACCTACCTATTGGAGGGTGTCAAACAGTTTATTTACATTTTGATCATTTTTCTGTTATTGCTGCACATTTTCTGAAAGTATCTATGTTGATGTTGTTGATAAAATCACCACTGTGGCAGCAGATTGCCGTTGCTTCAGAAACAGACATGGTTCGGAAAAGTCGACTCTGTGAAATGGACGTGATAACAGTTTACCACATCGACACTAAAAAGGTCAATAAATCACTGCTGTGCTTAAGAAACACCAATTTCAACCTGCAAATGAAATAAAAAAAAAAAAAAGTGTGGTTCTAATTCTAATTCTGATCATATCTATGATGTCTTAACAGTTTGATATTTCTTTTTTTAATTTTTAATGTTGCAGTTAACTGTACCTGTTACTACCTATTAGTAGTAATAGGTATGTTTTCTGACCAGATTTGCTCATGTTATGCAGAGAAATAGAACAGATGCTGAAATGACTGCTGCAGATTGTGAGCTAACTGCACAGTTCTGCACCACACACAGTTCCTGTCTGAACAGCCCAGTTAGTTAACATGAGCACTGAAAGCAAGTGGGCACCACTTTGGGCCGTTTTGCGTCACGTGAGTGACGTGTGTTCTTGGTGTTACTGTGCAGGATTACAGCCACTACAGTAATGGTGGCTTATTTAGCTCTGCTTCTGTCCCTGGATTATTTTATATGTACCCCTCCACTTACTATTTGATTATGTAGGCATATTAATACCACCTGTATTAAAAGCAGATATATATAGATATATTTCTATGTGTTAAACTAGGTTATTGTTTTCTCTTAATTTTTGCCCTTCAGCAAAGTTAATACTTCAGTGCCATGTTCAGTGTTCTGTCCTCTGTTCAGCAGTTGTTGAGTTGGTGATTTATTTATATGAGGATGAAGAATGCACCATCACATTCTGTGGAGGGGGCCTCTGGGCAGGATTAGCAGGTTACTGTCAAAAGCATGTGGCAGCACTTGTACACCGGAGATGTCTGGAAATGAATGACTCATCAGTTGAATCCCACAGTGAGGATGCTTTTTATGGAACTGAGCATGAAGATAAGAGTGTGTGTGTGTGTGTGTGTGTGTGTGTGCAACCATTTTGTGTGTTTGGATCTGTGTTCTTGTGTGCACTGTGTGTCTGTGTTAACATGCATACTTTCACAAAGAGAAGCTCATCTATTTCCATCATATTGCGCCCTCAAAACATCGTCCTGCCCTGCCTGACCTGACTCCGGAGACCGGATGAAAATGACATTAATGAGATGAAACATCAGGTGCAGTCAGCCGTACCGCAAATAACCACTGAACACAACACTCAACTCAAAGACAGAGACCGTTCCTGCATAACACTCTCGGTGCAGCTCATTTTGTCATTCAACAGTTGACACACTGAAGTTGTTGTTGTTATAATGTGTTATTGGCAAATCGAATACTACACTTTTTCCTGCTGTCTAGACTAGTATTCCTGACAACTACATAATACATTCATATGTTGTATCAGATACAAGAATGTTCATCTTTTGCCACCAGCGGATATAGCTCAGGTCATATTGTTACCTGAAATGTCACAAGTCTTTGGTATTAATAGAAGATTTTTGAATGAGAAATTAATTACTGCGTTTATTTCTTATTGTATTTTCTAACAGCATTTCCTTGTGTCACAGACTCCCATGACACTGAGTGGCTTAGGCTTTGACTGATCTCCAATCTGTCTAAATGCAGACTAAATGCTTTTTCAGCAGATCAAAGTATATAAAGAATTTGAAATTGTTTTAAAAATTTTAATTTTTCAGGTTAAGACATAGAAAACATTAAAATTAGATTGTCAAAGTGCATGTTTTCTAATTCATGCCTGAGAGGTTGTTTATCACTGTACAGTGGACTCAGGGAATCCTCCATGGATACCCCCATGGTCATCCGTCCATCCTCTCAGATGCGAATATGGTAGATAAAACTGATAAAAAAAGTGTTCCTGTGTGTTTTTATTACAGATGTGTGGTAGTGATAGTTTAAATCAAAGTCACATTATAAGACAGATTTAATCTTAGACAGGGTTTGGAACTGTTTCACCATAAATACATGCAGATGGTGCTGTGTTTTTATTTTTTTGAGTAATTCAAGATAGTGCAGCTCTTGGCTAAATGTATGTATCCTATCTTCAACTGCCACCTTTTAATACTTGAGAGTATTTTGTGGATTTATTTATTATTTATTTTACATGGGTAAAATGTTGAATGTTGTACATTTACTTATATAGCTATATATAATATTAGTATTTTAACACTTGGGTATTGATACTCGTATATAAGTAAAGGATTGGAACACTTCATCCACCCTTGAAAAAAGGCAATGTGACATTTGTCAGAAGACCAAAGGACAACCCTCACTATGTAATTTGATGTCCAGCTGCACCACTTTTGGGTGTTACTGTGAATGGGAAGTGCTGAGGTCAGGTGACCGACTCAGCCAGTCAGAAAGGTTTAGGCTGTCTGCCCTCCAGCCTGAGGCTCACTAAGCCTTATTCACGAAACTGCACATATTTTATTTTAACTTATGCCTACACAGATATTTAGAATTGGTATGGGATTCATCAATGTCTTCCTTTACTTACACAAGGTTCCAATATGCAGTATAAGTAAAAAATATATTTACATATTCTCATGAATCACATCTGAGGTTTATTTATTAGCTGAATGTCTTGGTGTATTGTTCTAAATTCACTATTGAGTAAATTCACTCTAATGAAAATTTGCACTTCAACCTCATAGTGACTGTTTCATTTCAAATCCATTGTGCCTGAGACAGAAGCACTGTAATGAAAACACATCGCTGTCCTAATACACACTCGTAGGAGCTCTGTGTGCAGTCTCTCGTTGCTTATCTGGAAATAAGTAAAAAATGTCACTTTCCCCACCTCAACACAACAACAAATGTGTGTTTGTGTGTGTGCCAGAAGACTGATGTCTTTTGTCACTTCAAGTTTGTTTATGTTATGAAAAATAATATGAAATGAACAGAGGGCTGCAGGCGGCTCTAGAGGATTGTGAAGTAGCTTGTATATAAGGTTGAAGTGCAGTCTCAATGCTAATTGTCACATAGATGCTTCAGGCCTCTGATTACCAACAAGTCCTTCTGATAGAGCTGAGTGTGTCTTGAGGCTGATTGCATCTCACAGGAGATTACTGTGTCCGGGGAGATCATGAGGCTGACACTGACGATGCTTTGAAGGCACTTTGTTGAAAACATGAAGGGAATGTTGTGCATACCTAACATCAAAAATGATTTTCACATGCTTTAAATAGTCCAAATTCAAAATTCAAATTGTACCTGAGATTAAAGTCACTATGTCAAACCACATGAAAGAGCATGAATAGAAACACTAACCCAAAATACTGACAGCGCATCAGACGCTTGATACTAAATATATGTTGACAGTGGAGGCTAAGGTGTACTATATGTTGACACATAACTGTCAGCTGTATTATTTATGTTTCACTGAATCTTGTATACTTTAGTATTACTTGAGGCTTTTCCAAAAAACTAAAGCTAAAATTTTCTATATTTGATAGATTTTAGTTCAAATCTGCTGCCCCCGTCAGCAGGATGACATTGTCTATGCTTTCGAAAACTGTTCCTAGTCAGGAAAAACATTTTTTTTTTATACCAAGTATTATCATGGTTTGGGTTAAAACCTTTGTTGTCATGGTTACAATAAAAATAAATAATAAATACCTGGTAAAGCTTAGGGAACAATCGCGATCATGCTTTACAATCACTGACTTCCGGCTGGAAACATGACGCCATCAGTACTCTCCCATGTTAAAATTTGATGTCTTGTTGACCTCCTCCCTCTGTGGTCACACTATATAGTAAATTCACTTCCTCCTTTGCTTTGCTTTGCTTTGCCGTAATCACTTTGGCAGACAGTCTATAATTTGTATGATTTGGAATAACACTGTAATGTTGTAATATTTAAAATTTGCACATTTGCACAATTTGAGCTCTGCAGCATAATTAAGAATATCTCTCAGGATCTCAGAAATTGTAATTGCTCATAAGACTTGGACAAATTTGCATTGATTAAAGGAGGGATGGCTTTGTCTGTTTCATGTCAGTTGCAGAGTTTTTAATATGAATTTTCAGCACATGATCACAGCATGCCTCCAACATCCTGTCTTCTTCTTTGCTGAGATTCAGCTTTGCCGTTCCCTCCTGTCCACCCATCAATTGCTGTGACATCAGTAAAAATGAAACAAAAAGTTCTGAAACATATCGGTCCAAATTGCTGTCAGATCTGATGAGCCACACTGTCCATGATGCTCGCTTTCTTCTCCTCTGTGTATATGTTTGAACCATGGCTGCCTTTACCGTGCTGACAAAGCCTCAGCGTCAACACAGAGCCATAAAACCCTCTGTCATCAACCTTGACAAGTGCTTTGATTTAAAAAAAATGAAAGTGCGAAATAATCAGCCTTGTTTAGATATTTCACAGAGTTGCAGCTCACTCCTGATTGCAGATTATCTGCTGTCATGTTTAACAAGCAGCGGCACCTAGATGGCACCTTTCAAAGTCGTCAGATTGCCGGTCTGATCACATTACACGACTGTCTGTCTTATAACAGTGTATCCTGAAGTTATTGTGGTTTGCCCCTTAAATGAGTGATCGGCAACACATTACAAGATATTTCCCTCTGGGGAATCCCCGACAAGTGGTCTTCAAACTACATTATTGTCAAGAAAATGTATGCAAGATGTGATATGGGAAAAAATGCGAGATGATGCACAAGACTGGAGTTTTTTACTCCAAAAATAGGTGTCCACAAGGAACCAGTGATTTATCTATACACTCATTTGCAGCAAATAAACAAGAAAAAGAAAAGAACAAACAAATACTAAATAAAAATATGTTATGTTTCCTTTGACTCCTTTGCTCTGATATTTCTCTCTCCTCATGTCTTGCTCCCAGTCAAAACTAATTCCACACTTCAGGGTTTGGACATGCCAACTGGCCCAGCTCCATTTTCGTAGTGCTGGTGGAGAAACTATCAAAACCAAAGTCGAGGGCTCAGCTGAATACAACAGCTCAGGAGAGCATGACCAACAGGTGTGATACGGCCGAGGCAGAGTCTGTTGTAACCTCCATTGATCTTCCCTATAAGTGGACACATATACATTGAAAAACTTTGATGGAGAAAAACCTGTGAATTTTTGTTTGGGACAGAAATGTTGGGTGCCTTGTGTGCAAAGAACCAACGTGCTCAACAAGGTAAAAGGAATGCATTTGTCAGAAGTGTGCAAAAAAAAAAAAAAATTTACAAGCCCCATGTGACAGCATTGCTCACAAGAGAGCAACGGAAATAGCAGGAGTGAAAAGAAAAGAGAAGTTCCTAAATGACATTTGAGAAATTGGTGCTAGTCTGGTGCAGGAAACAGTATGCTCCGTCAGAACAGCTTATACAGTTGCAAATGAAACACTGGCTTACACAAAACTGATCATCACACTCAACACACAGTCATATTCAGCCACTCCATGCAGGTCTCACCATTCCTGTGGTGTAATCTTAAAGCATACAGCCAGTGAAATGAAGGCAGCTCTTAACATCATATCACTTGATGTTTCCCTTGCCATCACTTTGGATAAAGGGGTAGTACAATAAACAATTACCTGATTACCCAACAGTTAGTTAGCAGCTCTCGACGAGGGTTTCCCACCAAAACAGAGAGAGAGACTCATTCAGTGGATAGAAGGAAACAGATGATGTGTCAAAAGCTAACAGGACAGTCGTCTGAAGACATCAGTGAATACAGAAACTAAAAGACATCTGACTTACTTACTTATTTCCCACCTGCTGAATGGAAAAGAGAATTTTCAGAACGCAAAAGACAAAAACAGACAGACTAACTGAACAGGAATATCCTTGAGCTGACAGTCTGTCTCTTTTGTTTTTTGTGGACCACAACAGACCTCCTGTGGACAAATAGGACCCTCTGCCCTTTGATAAAGTATGGATTAAAGGAGGCTACCGCTCCTCCTCAGACTCATGTTAACATGGCCCACTCTACCTGCTGAAAGGTGAGATATTCTCTGTCTGCCTGCATTTTAATGTATGTGATAAACATAATTTTGCTTAATGGTTATGTGATGAAGCTTTGTTATTTGCAGTATACTATGTTAGATTTGAAATGTTACTCCATACGGTGGTCCGTGCTTCTGTCTTTGTCACCTGTTTGTTAATGCGTCACTGACTGTTACATGTCACATGAGGTGTTGTTCGTATTATAGCAGTGGGCTGCTTTGGTATTTTATTGCACACCTATGTGTAATTATGGTGTGTGCATATGATGTTAAATTAGATGGATTATGTTAGACTGATTGCAGTGATGGATTAGGTGGAGCCTTTGTGAATTAGCCACAGCAGCTGTTGACAGAATTTATATTAGCTGCACCAGCGATGAAAAGTCTGGAACTGCCCTCCGAATAAGCTTGACTGGGTTCAGTCAGGTGACTGTGTATTACCGTGTTTTATCTCTGTTCAAATTGTCATTATTGAAGGAAAGAAGCCACTGTCGAAAACAAGTTCATATATGGCAGTGTACGCCTTGTGAGTATAGAGATGAAGTATGTTTCACCTCTATATATTATCTATACTGTGCTTTAAGCTTGCGTACGCCTCAAATGCCACAGTGTCATTTGAACTCCAGTAATATATCATCAGTATTGTTGCCATGGTTTTCTGCAGTTTCATATAGCTTGACAAGTGATACAGAACAGTGGTTAAAGTGTTTGCTGGTTGAGAAACAAATATTATAAAAGTATATTCTCTGTGGCCATTGTAAAATAGCATGTTGCCTATTTCACCATTAAGGATAATGAATGTATCAATACCAGAGAGGCCTAGGACTTTTCCTCGCTGTGTGTCTGTGTGGGTGTGTGATTTCATTTTGATGACTGAGCCACAAAGCCTATCCAATTTGCAAATGGAAGATGAGGCTGTTCAAAGTATAAAATGGAGAAAAGGAAATAATGGGATGGTTTCTTTAACCTTTTGTCATGAGTTAAAGGAACTGATAACAGCCTCCATTTACATTTAGGCTGGGCGCTGCTCAGACTCCTGTTAAAGAGGAGTTCAGGATAACGTTCATGCTTTTTGTTAGATTGCTCACTTCTGGTGGTATTAGTCTCCAGACATACAGTGCAGACATATTAACTACCAGCAAATCTTACATCTGTCTTATATTATTTTGATCAGTACAATTCCATCAATTGTTCATTGGTATGTGCATACATAGACTCTCCAACTACTTATCATTCGATTAGCGTGCTTTTACAAATACATGAATCATCATTGTTATGTGTTGGTAGTTCATTGCTCATCTATCATATCTATCTATCTATCTATCTATCTATCTATCTATCTATCTATCTATCTATCTATCTATCTATCTATCTATCTATCTATCTATCTATCTATCTATCTATCTATCTATATATCTATCTATCTATCAGGATTGCAATAATCTCTTCAGCCATGTTTTTTCATATTCATATTTTTCATATAAGTCAACAGTATGAGTCAGACAGTAGACAGGGTACCGGTCCTACACCTCCCATAGATCTGAGTAACCAGGAGGACAGATAAGCAGATGCTCACACAGTTAAAAAGGTGAACGACTCCAGTCCTGATGAGTTACATCTGGCTTTGACAAAGTACGGCTAAGTTTAAGAGCTGTAGCTTATGGGTCCACGCACTTTCAGGCAGTTCATTTTTCATTTTAAACCAAAATCGAAAAAACTTTAGTACCATTGTTAAAAAAAAAAAAAGGAAAAAAAGAAAAAATGATGGCACTTATGTTTTTTTTTTTTTTTATTTTGGTTTAAAACGAAAAAACAAATGGCATGAAAGTACACGGACCCTTATGAACGACTCAAACTGACCCACTACAACTCGATGACATGACTTGTATATATGTGTTTGTATGTGCAGCTAGCTTGCCTGAGTTCAGATTTTGAAGAATGTTTCAGTGTGTGTGGTACCAGCTAACCCAGCTGACCCATGTAAGGGAACGTAGTGCAGGCACAAACAAATCTAATTTGTACTGAGGGAACGAGCATGAACGTGCTCAGCAGATTTGATGGGTATGACATCATCTGAATTTGGTGCCACACGTGTGTGTATATGTGTGGTAGTACGATTACATATATTACATGATACCTTTTACAGGTTTTGTTGTGTGTGTATATATATTTTTATGTTAAAAAAAAAAAAAATATATATATATTTTTTATTTTTTTTTACATAAAAACAGTTAATTGTCCTACAATCCAGCAGCACTGCTTCAGCTCTGCTACTGTCATCTGCATGTGTTCAGTCCTCGATCTGTGACACACTGCTTTGTCATCAGTCATTTAGAATGTTAATTAACTCATCAAGCAGACTTTTCACAATTCCCTCAGTTCTCCTGATAAACGTAGCATTATGTTCCACAAAGTGCAATTCTGAATGAATGAAACCACATGTTCTAAAAAATGTGCGTGAATGTGCAGACTGGCAGTGTTTCAGGATGTCAAACATTACATGTCTTACTTTAGTTTATTTAACAACTCTTCTGTGAATTATGTTAAAGTTGAATATCTGCAGACATGAAAACTTTGCCACAGGCCCACTCACCATTGTGTTAGCTTATTCAGCGAAAGATAGATAGATAGATACTTAACCGACATTTATTTAAATGAAAATATTCAAGATAATCATATTCATTAATAAAATAGTTGTATAGCAGTGTAATGTTTAGAAGACAGGTTTGCCCTCCTCTCTCGCCCCGGGCGATGTTCTGTATGTTCTGCTCTATTGCTGCTCACTTGTGTCACCTGGTGGTCATTGGTGGGCACTGCAGCTAGTGCTGAAATCAGTTGGATAAATTAAAAGCCCTCCCTCTGTAAGGCCACCGTGGGACAGCGTTACTGCTGCAGCAGTTGCATCAAATGAAACACATGACATCTGTAGAGGAATATGTAAACTGGACAGCTGTGAGCCTAACTAAGTGTGATTGGTTCAAATCCCCTGTGCCATATTCAGTATTCAGTTCAGTGTTTGTTTAAGTGTTCTGAAACAACTGGCATCTTTGATGGAAGAAGATATTAAATTCTACAGTTTAGGACTGATTTGGTGGCTGTAGAGGTTTCACAGTCAAAGCAGGAATAATTCTGCAGCACAGAGGCGGTACGCTGAGGTTTGTTTATGTGTGTGTTCATGTGCAGCACAGCTTATTTAGAACTTGAGCAAAATGAAGTAATAACCCCAAGGTATTTGGTACGGAGAGCAGAAGTGCACTACTGCTGAATTCCTGCATTTGCAGTTATCAGCTCCCAGCAAATACCTCTTGGGTATTATAAAATTATAAAATTCTTATAAAATTCTGCATGTATGAAAAGTGAACTTTTTTAAGGGCACCAGAGTGGCTAAATTTCATTCTCAGAAATCCCACACAGGTAAAATGGAGAAAAGTAATAGTGCACCTTGTAGTAAATGAGAAGTGACTTTGCACACAGTTTCGGTGTAGCCAATGGGTCACCATCCAGTCTGCTAAAAGTCAATATTCTGACTTGTTATAGAAAGAAAAGCTTGTTTGTTATCATTGTCTTGTTGTAGTACATTGAAGCATAATTTATGTATGAGGATTGAAGCAACCCCACATGCAGTTATATGTAGTTGTTTATTCAGCAATAGAATATGGTACAAAAAATATAACACAAAAATATAATACAAATAGAAAATATTTTTAAGTGTTAGAATGAATAAACCTAAGCTAAACTAAGGTGATGGACAGGACATTAGCTGGTGTAAGACCAGATGCTGTGATACAGATGAACAGTTTGTGGTTCGGGTGGTTAGAGTGGTGGCCCTCTTCCTACACCGCTGGATGTACAGGTCCTCCAGCACAGCTCCATCCTGTTGATACTGAGCAGTCTTCACCACCCTCTGTAGAGTTTAACTGCCATACAGGCGGTGATGCAGCCAGTCAGGTATCCTCTCTATGCTGCACCTGTAGAAGCTGCAGAGTTTCCTGGAGTCCATGTTGAGTCTCCGCAGCCTGCAGAGGAAGAAGAGCCGCTGTCTGACTTTGTGATGAAGTCATTGTGGTGAGTCCAGGTCAGGTCCTTGCTGATGTGGACCTGAAGCTGCTGATTCTCTCCAGCGTGAAGTCCTCCTGATGTCCACGATCAGCTCCTTAGTTTTGCTGACATTGAGATGGAAGGTTGTTGTCCTGGCACCATGTCAGGGCTCTGACCTCCTCTCTGTAGGCCGTCTCATCGTCACGCCGGTGATCAGGCCGAATGACGGTTGTGTCGTCAGCAAATTTGACGATGGTGTTAGAGCTTGTTGGTGCAATCCTCTCGCCTATAATTGAGCCCTTTGTAGCTTTTTCTTTATTTGTTTATTATTTTCAAAGTTGTAAAGCATTTTGTATCCTTAATTTACAAAAGTGCTATAAATGTAATTGAATTACTCTATTAATTTAAGGTTATTATTATATTATTAGTATTATTATTACTAGTAGTAGTAGTAGTTGTAGTAATAGTAGTAGTCTTATTGCATGTGATGAAACAAGTACCTTTTAAGCTGCAATGAAGTTGTCACCTATCTATAATACACATTCACAGGCCAGTCAGATCAGAGTATAAACTAGGTCCAGGCTATAAGATTACATATACTTTGTCCTAGCAGGGCCGTCTTCTCTCACACCTCTATAATTATACAATGCTATTGTGTAATGAAGTACTGTGTAATTACAGAGTACAACGTGGCTGAAACCTCTCATGGCCGATTCTTCACAGTACATTTATTCTCTACATCTTTATCACCTGCAGCGAAGACGTATCGGTCCACCCCTGTGGTCAGCAACACAGTCTACGTACTGCTGTTGAGAGGTTTAACTGCTCCAGGTATGAAAGTGTGCTTCGAGTAATTTAAGTTACACTGAGGAGCCTTAAATCTTCTAGCAGATGGTAAAACCTGGAATGGGAACAGAGGATATGAGGAGAGTCAGACACTATTTTCTGAGTCTGTCTGACAACAGACTGCTCATAAAGTGTTTGGAGAGATGAATATTCCTTTAACTTTCATAGCAGTTTGCACCATACGGGCGACTTGAGATTGTACTTAAACAGACAGATTACCTTACCCCTATGATATTAGAACATGCTGCATGGAAATGTAGTAACATAAACTTATGTTTGACACAAAAAGCGATTGTAAAAATGGCACCTTCAGATACAGTCAGACTTTCAACAACTCCAAATAATCATTCTTTTACTGTTAACTCCTGAGAACGGATCAGGGTGATGGGTTGACCTTGAAAAACAATGGGCCAGTCTTCACTCGTTGCCCTGGGGTCACTTTCTCTTCAAACAGCTCTTGCTCCTCCTCCTAAAATCACCACAGAGCTATGCCACTGGGACCATAGCGTGCTTGCTGAGTTGCTAACAAATGGCCCTTTTGTGTGCAATCAGTTGAGACACAGCTGTTCTTTTTTTTGTGTGTGTGTGTTTAATACAGCACGGTATGGATGCATCATTCAGGAATTGAGTCCTGGGACTTCCTCTGTGGTGAAAGAATTATTCACATCTTCAAGTTTAGTCAAAAGGATCAACACAACAGTGTAAAGATATCTCATCTCAAGGGTGCAGGCTTGATTTCAGAAGTATAGGGGAACAATGAGGAATATAAGAATAAAAGATAATCTCTTTGTGTTTCCTTTATTGATACCTGACACGTCATGATAGACAATGTGCATCTTTGCATCCTCAGTGTCATATCTTAGCATCTTTTAGGAGCTGTAAAATAAAGATATTAACCCAATAAAAATATATATGGGTGGGTTGGGCTTTTGAAATGCCGGCAGCATAGTTTTTTAGGTGAGCGGTGTGGCAATAGGTGTCCAGCTAAAGAATGAACAGAGCACTGACAGCTGGAATACAGTGAGATGATTAAAAAGGTTAGTTGGAGATGTGTTACAATGAGAGGAGTGTGTCATGTGAGTGCAGCAGTGGACTCGAGCTGTGCTGCCCGAATAGGCTCACAGGCTACACTTCGCTTCTCTAGAAATGAAAGAAGCCGACTTGTGTCTGGGAGGTTGCTGGTTCGATCCCTGGACGGACAAATGTGGGTAGTGATCTTACCTGTATATTTTCAGGTAAGATCACTACCCACATTTGTCCGTACAGAGTTTCATGCAAATGAACTACTTATTCAACCATGTTTCCTACATAATATATTTATGTATTACCAATCCACCATTTGGAGGAGACCTGTCTGGATTATGTCCACCAGGTTCCATTATTTGTCAGTCCAGATAAGGGTAGGTGTGACTTATATGCTACTGAGAGGTCATAGGGAGAAGGTCATCAGAAGGTCATTGGGGTCTTTTATTGAGGGGTTTCGTCTTTAAATCAGCATTGAGTCTTTCAACATAAAACCAAACCTGTTTTTTGTATTTTTCTAATCTAAAAAGTACTTTAAGTTGTCTCTACATAACTATAGAATTATTAAATATGCTATAAATATACAGTCTATTTAGAAATGTACTTCCTAATGGTAGTTAGTTATGTACTGTGAAATATTGGAGATACAGATGAACAATTAAAGCAGGAAAGGTTGGAATATTCATAGTAAGTAATAGTTTGGTGATATTGCACACTTGCAGAGAAGAATAGATTTAGTAAACTTCATAGAGAAGATGAATATTTGGACTGAACTGCATGGTAATTCATCCAATAGCTGTTGAGCCAATTCGCTTAAAATAAAAATAAGTCAACCCCATCATGCCTATCCCAGCAATAAAACCCATTTAACCACAGGAGCCCGAGCTTTTAGTCTTCAGTATCAAGGTGTCTTCACAGCATTAGAGCCTGGTAATATGAATGTTGCCATGCACAGGTAGGTTAAGAAAACAACACTATGACAAAGCTTGAACCCTTTTTTAATTTTTTTTAATAATGACAGGAATAAAAATGAAAAAAAGAGAAATGCACTCATGTTTCCAGTTAAAGCTGAAATGCAGAAACTTAAGTATTTTTGAAACAGCACATAATAACATAATTGACAGCCTAATTTGAAAATGATAAATTTTTTGGCAGAGGGATTATTATCCAACTGAGACATGGATAATGAGACATTATGGTGCCTCAGCATCATTGTTTTATTCTTTGTGGAGAGCCCTGTAATGAGAAAAATTGCAAGAGGGGGGTGGATGGATGTGAGTGTGCCTGCAAATATACTATGCAGAACAGTCCTATTAATCACTGTGGATTATGTGAAAATGAATTATACTGTGTTGTCCCCTGCCTGGCAGCAATCAAACGGCGGGAGTTTCCTTGCCACCTGCATTAGTACAGTTGAATGGCAAGCCCACCGCCACCATCAATAACACAATAGTTTAGCCTCAGATAAAAATGATAAATGCACTGGCATTCCTTCAGACCCTGATTCAGCCGACCATTTATTTTAATATTTCAGCAACTACCAGGCGCTATCGTTAATCACTGTTAGACTGCAGATAGGCAGGGAAGAATCACCGAGAGTGGGAGAGTGTTGGGGTGGGGGGGGCGAGATGAGGTGACAGACGAGGGAGGAGGAGGACGGAGGAGGAGGAATGGGTTTGGGGAATGCCACTTCTCATTGGGGAAGCTGTTGCTCATCTGTCGTGGGCTCGTTGGGGCATGGCTAAAGGCTCCCGTTCAGTCAAACTCCTCTCCTGTACGCATGACATTTCAATTACACAGCAAGCTCTCATAGCTCTCTCCACTGCCAGATAAGCCAAGACAACCAAATGCCACACACAGCATGCACACACACACACACACTCCCACACAGCCCCACACTCACTTTCTCTCTCACACACACAGAAGCACATGGTCTGCAGGGCTCGTATGAATGGATGTCATTCCAGCTTGTGACAGGTGAGTGCACTTTACAGAAACATTAGCGGAAACCTGACTAAAGCAGATATTTGAATAATGATTCCATTTATCTGAAGGACTTGTTATGTGTAATATATACAGTGTAATGCAAGATGATAAGACAGTGGAACTAATAATAGGTGTGACAAATGAGACGTCTGAGGAGAAAGGATGGATTTCAACATAATTAGGCCGCGCAGAGGACAGCACAGGACAGATAATATGGCTGCGTCGAAGTTTAGAGACTCTGAGAGTCAAGAAGAGCGTGCGACTGAGGAGATCCAATTTAAGCAGTTTCATAATGAATTGTATCAGTTGGTACTGCACAAGCGTGTCGACCCCTGCCCTTGCCTGCTAGTCTGCCTTTTGTCTGCCAGCTTTCCAGATGCCTTGATGGGATCATCAGTGCCAGCTGGGAACACCTGTTACTGAGTCTCTCTCTCTCTCTCCTCTCCTGCAGGCAGGTTATGTTGCAGCTCTACTTCCTCCTCTGCTCTTTCCTATTGACTTTGTTTACATGCGCCTCACAACACTCACCCACCTTTTACACTCTCGTGCACACCCTGCACTATTGATTCCTCTGACCTCCGCTGCCCGTGTGCTTTTGTACTCATGTTACATAGTTCATTAACCTCAGTTGGTTTAATTAATTACTTAGTTTAACTTTTGAAAGTGTGTCTCCCTCTTCTTTCACTGCCTTACGAGCCAGGTTGATGAGATGTACAGACACAGGAGTGGATCGAACACATAGAAGAGAATTCTACAATGTGAAGATAACCAGCTCAGCGAGAACATCCAGTGGTAGGTGTAGTTTCAAAGCTCAGGGGTGGGACAAATAATCAGTACAATATAGTGTCCTTTACTCACGTCATCCATAATTGATACCCATATTTTGCCCTTTGGCATTACCTTACACTCATTTCAGTCATTGTTTGTCAATGTTTCCAGTCGGGATGGTCCTATTGGTCCTCCACAAAAACATTATCACCAGTTGTTGTCAGTTACATAGGAAATATCCTCAAGTGAAGCTCAGTGCTATACCAACCTTTCCATCACAGTCCTGATAATGTAGGCATCATATACATTTTTTCTTTTTGTTTTTTGAAAAGAAAGACAGGAGAGCAGTGGAGTGAATTTTAAAAATCTAAGGAACACATTATGATAGACTGGCTTGTTTTTCTTGACTGTTCCCACTGTAGTCACTTTCATTTTAGCGATGAATGCCATATTCTGGATGTGGAATCAAAATCTGAGCGGCTCATGGAACATTGCAGCACATTTCCTTCAACATTTCAGTGCATCCCTGGTTTGTCAGCCACAAACAGTTTCTGTCAGAACGGAGTGAGAGGAACCAGACATCCACATCCAGCATCACCTCTGGTCCAGTGTCAGCAATGTATGTACCCCATACATTTAAAACATCGACCAATTTGTCTCTCTTATGTGTTGTTTATCTCAGATTGTGGTTGTTAAGATGATTTACCCTGCAGAAATTATGACATGCATTAAAATCATCAGCAAACAACAAAAGTTTCTATTCTAAGTTAAGCTTTTTCTTCAACAGATTAAAATATTTTAGCGTCCAGTTTGATGGTGCTGGTGCATTATCAGTGAAAACACTTGTTATCAAAATCAGCTAAACATCAAAGTAAAGACCACACAGATCACATCAGTATTCAAAAATGTCTCCATCTCTGTGGCATATATGGCTGCAGAAGCTCTGCTTACTTTGTAAACTAGTGTAAGCGGCAGCAAACACACTGACAAGATAGAAACATGCCACCTATCAGAGCTTCCCTCTTCTGGGCTTTTTACTCCCCCTTCCAGGATTATTCTGAGCTTTATTTGATAAATAATTATTGAAGAAGAAAAAGGAGCTGTCAGTTGGAAAGTGACTTGGTTACCAATGGGAAAATAAATTCACAGAGTTCAGTACTCACAGAGGGGGACTTGTCTTCAGGGTCTATACGCAGAGATCATGGGGTGTTGAATGGTTGAATGTTGAATGGTAAAGTGTCATCTCCTTGTAATTTTCCAGCAGCCAAATCACAGCTCTTACATGGTAAAAATCATGTTAGCATATAAGCAGCTGTTGGACTGTCTGCGGACAAGTTAACTATCACTTACGCTGCATATGGAACTGTCTCCAGAAATATTGAAATAGTCTCATTTATAATAATATGTTTCAGACTTTATTTGTGCAGAATAAATGTGTTAGCTGACAGGAGGTGTTTTCTATTATACAGCAGGGCTGCATCTGAAAGGTCTCTTTTACTCGTCATTAGTAACATGAAGTCTTAATAGTCTCCTGTCCATTATTTGGATCTCATCCAACCACGATGCAAAGTGAAGATGTTTTTTTATACTCACAAATAAAGAGGCTGCACCTGATGAATGGACATCACAGTCTGTGTTTGAAGCAAACATGCTGGTAATGCTTTTAAAAAGTATTGAAAGGAAACATTTTTTTGTCCTGAGGCACTTCAGTCACTTTTTTTATTACTTAAAGCCATGTCTAGTTTTTCTCGTTCTATAACATTACTATAATGTTTCAAACAGATCTCTCAATAGAAAGTCAAGATATTGCTCTTTAACTCAGTTTTGTATCGTTAACTTGGGATCATATTGTGATATTCTCTGTATATTTGATATATCAACATGCTGTATGAGTTTGTTATTTTTCTCAAAAGGTACCAGTAACATATTGACTATTTGATGCTGTCATGGCTGACCTTCTGCACCACTCAACAGCTCCTTGGTTCTCCTGCATGCCTCAGCTCCACCTGCTTCACTCTGATTACCCCGATCACCTACAGCTGAATCATAGATATCTCAGTGTATTAATGGCCTTTGCTTGTTTTATTGTCATCTCTTGTCTCTTTCCCTGTGTGAATGGTGTCTTTTCTCTTGTGTGTGTGTGTGTGTGTGTGTGTGGTCGTCTCTCCAGGTCGTCTCTGTGGTAGAATGGATGTTTTTTGGTTGAGGTCCAGCGTTGCTCTACATCCTTCCCGGATCAATATTTTCTGTGAGACTCGATTTGACTTGAGACATAAAGGCAAAAAGCTGAGGAGACTTGGTGACCAGTAAATATTGAAAAATGCAGTGTAGTGGAAAGTTTTGCCTTTCGGAGCTGTGCCAAACTGTCATGAATAATTACTAAAATAACCAGGATGCCATCTCCACAATCTAATGCACACTTTCAGTTGTAGCTGGCACCAGAATAAAATGGGGAATTCTCTAATTTTAGATGACAGAAATTAGCCTTTCATTCTAAAATTAATTAGACTATACATGAGTAGCTCGTTAGTTTCCCCTTGTCTGCAGCATATCGCCTGTTTTCCTCCCCGCAGCAGTGAAAATGATTCTGACGCTCATATCTTTTACTTGTATGCTAGTTCGTGCTTTTAATTATTAAGAGAGCTCCTTTTCATTTGTGTTAAATATTTAAGATTATTGTTAATGTTTTCATTGTCAACGTGACGTGTTGAAAGATAATATGCTCATAGTGAGGCTCGGGGAGTAACGCAATACATGTAACAGCGTGACGTAAGAAGGATACAAATAAAGGTAGCTGTAATTGGTTATATTGTTAAATATAGTCAATAAACTGAACTAGAAAAACATTAAGTGCTGTCAGTAATTCTAACATTGAGTAAAGGTGCTGACAGGTGACAGGTGGTTGTTAGTCAGTTGGTCATATTTCAACACAGAATAATACTTATAACATCCAACCATCAATACCAAACATAAAGCACTGATAGGAAACTCTGGTGTGTTATTGGCTAACTGTGCCAGTTTACAGTCCTCCAATAAGAAGCCTCTCTGTGTGCTGGTCACTGCTCATCTATTCCAGTCTCACTGTGGGATCAGATTGTAACCCTGGTTTTTGTACAATAATAGACAGCATGTTGTGCTTCAATCCTAGCATTCAGCGGTATATAAAGAAGGATTTTCTCATCATCACCATCAGCACTGTATTCAACATTGTCTTCTGTTTCTCAGATGTTCTCTTTCAGGCACTGAGCCTCTGAGGCTCTGAACCTTTTTTGTCAACAGACTGAAATGTGAACAGAGAATTGTGGGTACTGCCTTGTGTGTGGTGAAGACACTCCGGGGACAGATTGGCTTTCAGGGTCACATGATTGATGAAATGAGACAAAGGCATCTGAACCCCTTGAGGTTCTTAACGTGACGAGCAAGCTATTAAGACAAAAGCAAAGCAGTTAGATAAAAGCACAATCAGTGGAGAAGTAGACTAAATTTTTATCCTTGAGGTTTCAGAGTGTGGAGATGTGTGTGTGTGTGCCTTTTTATAAATTAACATGGGATGATGTGTGTGTGTAAGTCGGATCCTCATCTAGCTCATTTTCACCACTGCAAATGTCTCCCATTATGACAGTTTTTAAAACATCAGTATAGCTCCTTGGCTATATTCAACTATACCTACAGGAGTTTTCATCCACTATGTTAACACACGTCCACATGTCTACATAAGTAACCTGAATGGAGGTGGCAGAAATACAATATATAAAGGTATATAATATAAAGGTGGTGAAGCAGATATTTCAAATTAGCCCCATCAGCCGAGGTTTGCCTCTTAAATCATCTCTCAATACTTTCATTAAGCCTTTCATTAATTCTACCACATTCCTATTGTATTTACAAAATCGCTTATCAGTGTTATTATCATCAGTGGTGTTGTTATCTTTATTGTTGGGTATTCCATTTTATTTTTGTGTTTTCTGTAAGCATCTGATTTAACTTTCCTTTTGAAAAGTGCATTACAAATTAAATATTATTATTATTATTATTATTATTATTATTATTATTATTATTATTATTATTATTATTGGACATCTTGTGGGATCCATTCATGCTTCATGTCACAGGCCAAAAGACCCAAATACGACTTCTGAAAGTGTCTGGAAAGAAATGAAATCCAGTACGTCTGATTGATTAAAATTTGAAAGCTAGCCCCCATCTGTGTTTGAATATGTAAATGAGATCACCAGATCTCATTAATCCATTCAGAAATCCTGGTAGTTGACATTATAGCCCCATAACAACATTTCAACCTGTGGTTAAAGCTGCCTGAGCTCATCAAGTGGATTCATCATACCCAGTCATATAATTAGCACCCTTAAACAGCACACCACGATAAATAACAGCCCCATAACAACATTTCAACCTGTGGTTAAAGCTGCCTTCATCAAGTGGATTCATCATACCCAGTCATATAAAGCACCCTAAACAGCACACCACGATAAATAACAGATCAACTGTCCATTTCATTACTTTATATTAATGTAAATATACAAACGTCAATTACTTAGTAGCCTACAAGAGAAATAAAGACAAAGTTAAGAAAAAAAAGTTACAATAATAATCCACCAGTGATCAACTTCACCCAGACAGATGCGATCACTTTAAGAGGTTTCTGCTGTAATAAACTGCACCACATGATAACAACGGCCAGGAAATGATTTTTAGACTGACAATGGCCAATTACACGTCCATAACTCAATGACAATTGCTTAAAGAAACCTCAGCAGTTTCAACAAATCTAAATACTCATCCATATTTATCTTTTTAATGGCTTTAAACCCATTTATTTTCAGCTGGAAAATATACAGTATCTCTGTTTGAATTAGCTTGTGTTCCTTGCCAGGAGGTAAGTGCGTATCACAGTGCTGATGGGAGTCAGCATTAGGGCATAAATTACACATGGACTGTTTGGACTCGGCTATAAACCTTCAGCATCCAGCCTTCGAGGGGAGCAGTCCAGGCATAAAACTAATTGTACTATGCTCCTTCCTGTCAGCTGATGAATTAATTTCTACCTGCTTATGCTCCATCCCTGCTGCTAAACACTTCAGCAGCTCATTACGTTGCCACTTGTATCACCCTGGGGACAGGATCGTTTTGCATCCTGTCAAAATAAAGATAACATGATAAAATGAAAGGCGGATAATGGCTGAAGACAAAGGATGTGGGTCCCTGCCACATTCGCCAAGGTTTTGAGGAAATGGTATTATATTAGGCTGAATTATATGAATTAATAAACGCTAAATGAAATGTAAACGTTGCTCCTGCTGGTGCAGAAGGAATGGTCACGGGGATATTAAAATCAAAGGAGTTTATGGTCTTGGAGGCAGCAATTTGTTCATTGAATTTTATGGCCCTCTGCTTATTGGATTGTGAGCGCATTTTGTATGCAAAGTTTTTCATTTCAGTCTGATGGTGGCAACAGTCTGCCCATTATGTTGTAACATTTCTTATGTAAAGTACAAATGCCTTGCCTGTTGGTGCCAATAGGGGAAAGTCAGTGAGTCACCAAAATCATTAATAAGCATCCTTTCTGTATCTTTCACAGAGACTGTTCTGGTTACTGGAGTGATGGTTTCATTCATGTGAATTATGTTGAGAGGGAACAGATCCAAAATACCAAATATTAGGGATGTCCCAATCAGTCATTTAATATGAGGTATCTACCAATACTCAGTCAGATTTACCTAAATGTTAAGTTAATATGTATGTGACACACTGACATAACAGCATTCAACTGATGGGAATCAGACAGAAGTAAGATATTGTTGCATTTAAAATATATGTTTCATGGAGTAATGAGTTGAAAGAGTGAAGGACGACCAACACCGCCGTACACGTTCCAAGTATTACTAAGAAAAATACTTTTGTCAAAACAAGCCAGCAAGCAAATAAAGGCAGTAGAGAATAAGCCCTCATGGTGTCACCAGGGTCACCTCAGTTTGGGCTTAGAGAATACAGATTTATAACAGAAAGCATTCTTTACTAACTGAGTTTGAAGGACAGGGGAATTTACAAGGCAGAGAGGGTCTGACAAACAGCTTGGTTATCCTGGTTATCACACTCAATGGACATTTGGTTTTCCCTTCATTATTAAGTCTAACATTGCGTTATGTTAGCAAATTTCTGTTACTTACCATAGTTAACATTATTTCATTCTTATTTGTGGTCTTTTTTTTTATTCTGTTATATACTTTTTTTACTGCACAGTATATACATTTTAATAAGACTGTGCCATGTATGATATATGACAAATGCACCTGAACTTAGGCTGTTCCATCCTGCTTACACAGTTTTTTTTTCTAAAAAATAATCTCCCTATTTTCCACGTTTTGCGCTAAATTAAAGCGATGATGAGGATTAACGTTGTTTTGTTTATCAAAGTTCTGTTATTATTTACCATTTTTGGATGAAAACGGATAAAGAAAATTGCCAGCTCTAAATAAATAACACACAATCTGCTCATCAGAAACTGTTTGGTTATTATCTGAAGTGAGAAAAAAAGATGGAGCAAGGTACACAATATCCGAGAAAGTCTTCATCAGTATCATTAAACATTTATATTATTAACATTTTGTGATAACTAACTAATTTGTCCCTAACAGGCTGGAATACCTTCACAGTCCATTCCCAAAGAATCCATTCATAATTATCATTATCTCAGTTCCTGAAATGTCCAGTATATTTTCCTGACAGTTAAAAAAAAACGTGGAAAATCTATTTTTTCAAAAGTTATGGGTCCAAAATGTTGCTGCATAACACAAATGACCCATATCTCAGCCTCTGCAGCATTGATTTTGACCAATCATCCCCAGAATTGATAAAGGTAGCTTTTTAATATCATATAGCTTATAAGTGACCCATGAAAACGTGAGAGATGACATTTACAGCCCACAGAGAAGTATGTCTGAAGCTTTCTTGCTGCGAAGCCAAAGTACATGATGTGTTATTGTTATTTCCTGGCTGATCCAGTGGTGGCAGTTGAGCCGCAAACTGCAGCCATGACTTAAAATAAGTATCATCCTTCTCTTCAAATTAGTGTGCATTTGCTGCTAAGCATCTGTGTGCGCTCTCTGCTATGCGTCTGACTTCCCTCCTGTAAAGCCCACAGCTACCACTCAGCCTGTCCAGAAGAGCAGAATATCTATCAGTATTATGAAGCCAAACCTTTGATCAAAGGATTTGGGATTATCAAGAACTTGCAATTTAGAGTTAAAAAGAGGCAGCTGATAGGTTGAACTGCTAAAACCGTTTCAGCTGACAAAGTAGATAAGGCTCAAGAGTGCTGGGAGGAAATACACAATACCGATTCCATAGTGTGTGTGTGTATGTGTGAGTGAATGCCTTGAGCCATTTATGCAATAAGGCAGACTGTCTCTGCTTTTCCCCATTTACCATCCCAATGTCTTCCAGCAAACAGGCAAAATGAGTCATTTCCATGAAGATTTACTCCAACTGTAATTGGTTGGAAACCTTATTAAGATCCAGATGATGGTCTTTCTCTTCAGTTATTGCCCAAACACAACCTCTTGCTGAGCTTATAAATATCCACTGAGATCAAAGAAACTGTTAAAGGAGCTCTGAGAGACACACGCAGCACGCTCACATTTCTAAATGCCACATTTTAAGGCATAGTAATAGAGAAGATCTCGACACCTGTCGCCAAGGGAGATGGAGGCATGAAAGAGCAATCCTCTTACTTATTGATTGTCTTAAACTGTTCAAACTGGGAAGACGTGCAAATGTGGAGCAGGGCTCGGACCACTAAGATGTAGATAATTAGAGCTGTTAAGGCTCTGCTGGGGGGCAGGCAGAAGGTCCATCACAGCCAACCAAACTGAGGATTTATACAGAGAGCGGGAAGCTGGAAGGGAAAGGGATAAAAGAGAAGAAGACAACAATTAAGTCTTCACTATGCCCAACCCTGAGGAGACTTCTTAGTCATTTTTCACAATTATGCAATTGTTGAAACAATGTTTTGTTTTGTTTTATAAGTATACAAAAGTGGCTTCTCATTTCTACACCTGTCAAGCATTAGTTGTTCTGGCTGAAATGACAATGTTACCAGCTGTAAGTAGCTACCATTAGCTAATTAATGCTGTTAAAGGCTCTTAAATGTGAGGCGATGATGGCAAAATACATATCATGCAAAAAGACTGAATGGGCATGGAAAAAGGAAGCGTTGTCATTCTTGTCTTGAAGCTAGTTAGGCCTTGTATTACAGCTCAATATTATAAATGGAAATGTAATTTAGTCTATCATACCCTTCCTGGTGCTTCTGAAAGAAACATACTAGTACAAAGATTCAATAAGGGTACTTCTGTATATGCACTATACTGACCAGTAGGGCAGAACGCTGTGCACTTTGAGCACCCGGACAGTGTGGAACGCTGAGCACTTCAGACACTCAGTGATCTCCTTCTTAGCTATGTAGCAGCACCAAACTATGAAAATGGCGTCCGAGACTACAGCGGATGTATACTATGTAAACCTTCACATATTTCATGACAAATGTCTGCCAAAATCTGCCTCTGAACAAATCTGAGGTGAGAAACAAGCAATGCAGCTGTTGACTCTTCACTCTATATCTACATCTACATATCTACAAGACATCCCTACTGACTGTTGTATATTTGTTGTGTAATCACATTGTCATACCTTTTTATTTTCATTTCCAGTTCATCCTTATTTATTGTTTTGTTGTTTATTTATATTTATCTACTTAGCTTAAATTTAGCTTATTCTATCTTGTTTATTTTGTACTATTCTACTTTTTATACTTATTCTACTTTTTATACTTATTCTGCTTTGTTTATACTCCTTTACTTATTGGGCTTGCACCAGGACCAGGGTAACTAATCTCGTTCCATCCCATGTTTAACGTGTTGAAATGACAATAAGGAATCCTTGAATTCTTGAATCCTCTGCTCAGCCCTCTTTTTATTGTAACAGCTACACCGGTGTACGTTGGTGTACGATTGGTCAACTTGCCAAATGTAGCCAGACAAATATCTCCACAATTAGAGCAGGGTGGGTGAGCTGAGCTACAGCCTTCGGGGCTCCTCAGATACAGCATCCTGATAGTCTTATCATCATAGCAGTGTGAGAACATCCACTCTTCTGGCTCCCCAGCTGCTGATAATAATGAAAAATATATTGCAAATCCTTCAAATAAATGGACACAAAAGTTGGACCTGGAAGAAATACATTTGCCTCCTGCTAGGATCTCTTTGCGAAATGTGTTGAGGTGCACTGATGATGCACCACGATAAACTTTTTATCAAAACAGGCTACGTTTGGATGTGCATGTGATGGCGCCTGTTTCAACATGGCACAAGGAATGCCTGTTGTCTTCTAGCCAGGCTACTGATGATATGGATTAGCTGTCCCCCTCTCTGTGCTCAGCTTTCTCTCTCTCACACACACAAACACACACACGCACACCTCTGTTTTTCTGCCCACCTTCTTCCCTGTGCATGCGGCCCTCTGGCTCAGCTCGCCAGTGTGGATTATAGCTCTCTCACGGCTATCATGATCTTACACAAACAACATTTGTCAGCTCATTTATCACTGTTCCCCCCCGGTTGTCCACTCTCGTCTATTCATCTACGCTCTATTTCTGCATCCCTGCCTCCAGGGTGAAAATGCATGTTACCTCCACAACTGAAAATAACCCCCAAAAGTCCCCTTTGATATTTGCGCAAATCTGCAAATGTCAACGGCAATAATTGATGCTTGACTGACTCGCTAACACCCATTGTGTTTCTTCGTAACTAGACAGGATGAGAGCCCCTTGTAGAAAAGCCTTGATGTGTTTTCATCATATACCAATTTCAATGTCACTGTTGCATGTCAGATCAAATGTGATGAATTGCTGTGGCAGCAGAGGGATTTCTGTTGAGAGACAGAGTCTGGCTCACTGGGTCAACAATGGGCACATTAGCCATATGAACACTTTGAGCAGTGATGTTTATCTGATGTTTTTTGCGCACTAAACTTGTTGTAAACTAACAAATGCATATATGCACCTTTCATTGGTATGGTTGGTCTGTTTAGAACTATTACGATAAATGTCTAAAGGGGCTTCAACAAGAAAAAGAATGCAATTATTCTGTTTTTAGCATAGAAAAATTTATATTGGTGGTCAGTTGGCTTTAACCTCTATTTTAATAGGGAGAGATGATCTGGACGGGACAGGATCAAGGAACACCAGGAGAAATATCATTAGTCAGATATGGTGCTATGGTAATGGTGGGAGTTATGGAGATTTTGAGCATGAAGGGACTCTGAACACTTAAAAAGCTGTCAGTGGGGAAAGGTAACCGAAATGAAAGGAGGAAAACACAATGTAGAAGAAAAAATACCATACTGAACTTTCGCCTAAATGTGTTGCAAAAAGTAGAAGCGTTCTTTGTTTAGAACCACCTTAAATGATCTCTCTGTAATAATTTCCATGTATTATGTATTTTTTTGTGTGTGTGTGATCAGATTTTACATAACTTTAAATATGAGACCTTGTCTGATTTTCTCTATTGTAACACCCTGCAGACTGATTTCTACATAAAGGACTTGAGAGAGTTTTTTGCCTCCTGTGTATGTAACACTATCTACCATTATGGAGCAGCTAGAGTGTTAGCATAGCCCTGACTGATCCAAACGCCATTCAGAAAACAAACATTTTAAAAGTTGTTTGCTTGTTGCATGATGTATGATGTATGTAGCATGATGTAGTTATTTCAGCATCTGTTTATTACAGTTAAATCAGCGAAATCAGTTTATTTTGGTTCATACCACTGTAGTAAGAGGACTCTGTTAAGTTTTATTATGATGATCACAAGGTGAGCTGTTGAATTAACATGGTCACATTACAAAGCAACCAAGCAAGAATGCGTGCCTGCAGATATTTGTTGTTAGACAATAGATCCATGACTCTTAATTATTAACAGAGACGGTCACTTTTTTAGATTTTTTTATGTATTGGTTAAGAAGAAAAAAAGGGAGAAAACTCAAGAAGCTCAAGTTGACCAATCACAGTTCTCTACAGGCAGTAGCCACAAAAGGTAGTAAGATTTTTGAGAACATGCACCATGGAGTTATTGAGGAGAAGTGGATACCATGTTCAAAGATAGCACCTTATTCATCCCTATAAGAGCGCACCATGTGAACATGGAGTTTGGAATACCCCATGCAGGCTCTAAAAAAATCACTCCACAGCCCAGCTCAGTTCCTGGGGCCCTCCTGGGGCCCTCAGCTACTGTGGAGCCTCAACAGTAGCTGAGGGCCCCTCCTGGGCCTAGCTATGGCTAGCTACGGTGGTTATGTGCAGAGGCTATGTGGCTCAGCTCAAACCCCTGAACGCACAGCTATCAGTGAAACGTGTGAAAAGACTTGGCTGACTCACAGCTTGTTTGGACAGGGCCTACCTGCTGTCATCACAGCTGCAGAATCCATCAGGCTATTTACTGAAACTGGAACTTGGAAGGCTAAGCATGTGTATCATGTAGTTGTGGAAGGAAACGGGACAATTGTGTGTGCGATTGTGTGTGTGTATATTAGAAGTGCACTGTTAGATGATAGCAAAGCTGTGAAATAATCTCAAGTAGCAGTGCTCTGTAGTGGAGAGTGTGAGCCTTATGTAAGCACTGACATACAGCACATTGTGTCCATGGTGAAAAACTGCATCAATGAAAGGAAGTGAAGAGGCTACTAATTCATACAGACTGCTGGACTAATCTCCTGAAAGGAGGAAATAATAGATCCTTCACATATCATCATGATGAAATATTGTGTAGACAGAGGTGCTTCTAATTTGTCCGTCCCACCTGAAGCGATCGAACAGATATTACAGTTCCCTTTTGGGAGCTTGTGTCCTTCACTATGAGACAGCCACTAAGATGACTGAGACCTCTTACTACCTCGAAAAGAGAGATGAAACTTTATTGATCTCTATGGGGAAATGGGATCACTGCAGCAGCAAAACAGGGATAAGGTGCAGCATGGGAATAAGATAAGTAGACCACAAGGACACAAAGATAAGAGAGAATACACTGTACAGACAGTTGCAATAATAAAAAATATATATATTTTAAATATTTGAAGTGAACTGTGGATTCACATGTGTGCTTCAAGATATAGTTAGTGTTGCAATTAGAAGATTTAATAAAGCACAAACTTAACTTAATTACATTTACAATTATATTTACATAATTATGACTGAGATTAGGGTGATTATGGGGTGACTGGTTAAAGTAAAGTAAGTGATGTAGACTTTTGATTGATTCATAGCCATGTTATGCATATTGTTTTTATTTTTATTGTTTGTATATATATTTTTATCAGAAAATGTGCTCACCAGTCCAGAAATTCTCAGCCGGGTATACTAATATTTAACATGATGATGCAGATGGTGAGGTTGTGTAGTAAAAACAGATTTTTATAATGATCATTGTCACTCATTTTATTTCATTTCATAACAAATTAGGTTTCATTTATTCACATCATCAGAAATTTTCAGTGAAGACGTGACCACACTGCTGCTGGAGATGTTTACTCCCCCCAGTCCAAGCTACGCCTCCACTCAACTCTACACCTCTCTCAAACTATGGAGTCATATGGTGTGTAGCAGCTCACATCTTAGCATGGCATCCTCCTCCATGTCCGAACTCTTTGTTTATCTAAAAGACCTGAAAAAGGACACAATCAACACTTACAATAAGCTGAGCTTGTGTGTTCCTAAATGCAAATCCTCAATTTGACTGGTAAGTAGAAGGTATAATGTGAAAAGTCCTTTTCAAATTAATCTCCAAAAGAATTTAGAATACAACTATGAAGAATGAAATAAGACACTACCATTACACAGAATTAGTGAAAAGATAAAGCCAGATTACATTCCTCCCATATAAGCATACGTTAATCTCATCTTGGCAATATTCTTCTGGTGGAGTAAGCAAGATTTGATCCTCACCAAAAGTCAAATGTATTGTAAGGGAAAAAAACCAAAAAAACACCAACGTTTAACACACAATTTTCTGCTGGCTGACCACAACAACTTTGATCTGAATGGAGTTCAAAAATGATACAGCTGTTTTGATTTCCTCCCTTCTCCTCTCTGTGTCTACCTTCTTACTATTTTAGTCAGTAGTGTGTGGGTGGCAGGAGTCATCCCAGCATGCCCTGCTGCGCTGATATTTTCAGATTTCAGGTTTTGCGGCAATCTGTAGAATGTCAGAGGATTAATATGGGAGGAGGTAGATAGATGCCATGTGATACATCTTAATCACTGGCCAAGCCTACTGGCAAGAGTACTTAAGTTTCTGAGGCTCCCCTCCATATTAAGGAGTCACAAATGGAATAATTCCATTACAGCGCCTGCTCCAAGTTTGAAACCTTGTTCATTACAGAGTGGGGGATGTGTTATGTGGGGCCAATTCATTTTCACACTGTTAAATTAATATGGAGTTTAAAGTGATACCAAGGTGAAGAAATGTTTTATATAGAAGTAGCATAGCCAGTACTATTAATTTGAGTGTGGTGTACAGTAGAGTTGTACTGATTTCATTTTGGTGGGTTGACCGCTTTCCAATAAAATTGCACATTGTAGCTGTCCCTTGAGAGACCAGCCCCTGAAATCCTCAGAATGCTGCCCTACATGATGGGTTTTCCCCAGCCTTGTACACTGCCTCATGCACTACACTGTATGTTTCATTGTCACAGTGTTTATGCAGAGCCAGGTCGGATGAAAAGGAGGGGTAAAGATACATGGCCAAAAAAAAAAAAACAAACAAAAAAAAACATTACCATAAAACATTTTTTCTGTCATCTGTCCTGAACCAGGATTTCAAATACACTTTGTTACTGCTGAACCATGAACCTCTTGCTTAACACCTTTTCTGCTTCTCTCTGCAACACCTGTTGTGTGTGTTGCGCTAAAGGGACGAAGTCTTACTGCCAGCCATCACTCACTCACATAGTATACATAGGATACATAGGACACACCATACAGACGAGTGTAGTGATGGTATAGCGGGCAGTAAGGGTGTAATTCCATTGGGGGCCTTTTTATAGTTTCGAGTTGATTTTCTTACTTAAATTTCTCTGAACGTTGTCCTCCGGCTGTCCGACCACCACAGTCCAGATGAGAGAAGATCTGAGCTGATAGAAATGTTGATACACTCATTAGAGTCACCTTCAGTTATTACGGCGCACTCAGAGCAATAAGCTTAATGAGCTATATCGAGTTCTTTGCACTTTTTTTTTTGCCTCTCAGGGTTTTGCCTCTACAGCTATATATAGGCTACACTACCTTATTGGCATGATTTGTGCCTTTGGGCATTTAATCTAAATTTTTATTTGCACTTAATATTCATATATTTTCATATTAAAGATGCAAATACAGAATTATCAGAAACCTTTATTGTCATCGCTAGAATGATTTTAAGCAGAAAATTAAGAAGAAATCATGAAAAATGCAGCAACAGCATTTCATCTCCCCATCTTTATTTTACAATCATTATTACAGAAAACACTATGATCAGATATAGTTATCATATATTTACCTATTTGTGTCTCCGCAACTTGTGAAAACAAATCTACTGCCTGGAACAAATGTAAGAAAATAGCTGAATTGGGAAACAGAACAGTATGACATCTATAGATACATACATGGAGTAAAATGGGTGTTGTGATACAGATCACACGCTGCTCTTTCCTGGTCCTTATGACGTTAGCTCACTATGCAGTTCAAGTGATTTGAACAAGGTAACGTTGTTCGAGGTCACTGTAGTTGAGTAGAAAGCAGTACCCTCTTTTTTCTTACTTGCAAAGTGCAGAGGGGGACGACCAGACAAAAGACATGTAAATATAATGCATGATGAGGATTTTTGTGAGGTTACTGGCCTGATGTCCACCTGAAGGCTATTCCAGCTTTGTAGCCCTGGCAGAAAATGCACTACTGGCCCTCAGCTTCCACCCCATTTAGGGCCCCAGGGACGGTCAGGGGGAAGTGGCGGGCAGACCTCAGGCTGAGAGCTGCAGTGTATCGAGAGAGGGTCGGCAATATAGGCTGGAGAAAAACTGTGACTTTAAATTGAGCTATAACATGTAAAAATCATTTCTGTTCAGGGAAGCATGTACTCAACTTTTGTAGCTCTTATGTGTCCCCTTATGCTCGCAGTCCAAACACACACCTTCTGTAACTCCACTGTAGAGGTGAATTGAATTTTAGGTTTTAGTGGATCAGTTGTTCTTTTAAGTCCAGCTATGTTCTTCATTGCTTTTAGCACATAATATCCTGCATTTATAAACAGGTAAGCAAGACCTTAACAAGAACAAAATCCTTAGAGCATCAAGCTTTTCTTAGCACAAGACAACAAGTTGAAGACAACCACTAAACTATTCATTTGTGAAGGAAAATAAAAATAGCTCTTCTCACATTTAGTGAAATAAGTATGCATGCAATTTTAAGAAATAAAAATGTATTTTGTGTTTTTGTCATATCAAACACAGCTCTTTACAAGTGAGATAATACAAAATATAAAATAATACCTTACACAATGCAATTTCACACATTATCATTTGGTGTAAACCTGGATCAGAGGAAAGAAACAGAGAAAAATACAATAAACAAAACCAAGAAATACATAATTAAACAAATATTTATAATTTAGTAGGCGAATTACATAATTGCTCCCATCCAGTTGCATGGGTAGGAGCAACCTGCTTCCTGTCAAGCAGACTGACACATGTTATCATATTGTAACTATTCATTTAACACAGAAAACCACTGTACATAATAATTCAACAGAATGTGCACCCTTGTCCACTGTCCATGTGCAACACAGTAGCTCGGACCAGTGTAATACCTTATATCATAAGAGGGCATGTCTAGCACACTCCAGTGCCTCCTCCCACTGCTCTACTGAAATATCTGTTCTGAAATGTATTTCCATGCATGTATGGTACTGGCCTTTCAGGGGTTCAGTGTCTTGTTTAAGACACATTACAAATTCAGAACACAGATTCACCACTCACTAGTAAGCTTTCATGTTTTTTTTTTTTCCCTGGCACTGAAATTAAAACTGCACAAATTGCAGTCTAGTGGAATCTGTAAATCACTGTCCTCTCTCAAAAACCCCAAATTACCGGAACCACAGTCAGTCCTCATTGGTGTCACACACAAACACCAATCCTAATCAAGTCTGGCCCACGAGAGCTAAAAAGGAACTTATTACTACACTGTAACAATGGAAATAACTGCTTTTAGATTAAACAGATAAGCACTTTAACTGCAGCACTGTCACATCAGCATGTTGATTTTTTGCTCTTGACAAAACACATGAGCAACCTTACTGTCTGACCTGCAGCGAGACCCACTGTGGTGACTGGGTGCTGGTGGGGGGAGTGTTGGCAATGATTGCATCCATCTATCAAACTAGGTCAGTGTCACCATTTCAAATGACAACATCCTATGGTGCAGCTGCTGACTGGGCCATTGTCAGCAAAGCTATCATGCAGTGCTCTTGGACCACTGTGTTGGAAACTGGCAATTGGAAAGACAGAGGCCAACAGCAGAGGTTTGGAGCTTGACCCAACACTGAGACTGTAAGATAGCTGCCATAAGGTTAAAGATAAGGCAATTTATATTGAAGGTTGGAGGCAGTGAGAAAATGACACACAAAAGTAGTATAGGGTATGACACATTTTAAAAAGGCATTACAAAATAAATGAAAAAACAGAGGCCTGAAGCACATTTCATATAATCAGGTCATGAAATGCAAAAGCTGTCCTGAGGCCTAGATGTTAAAATGTGGTAAATGTGTCTTAGCAAATATAACTGCTTTAGGAAAAGATGATAAATAACAAAAGATACTGAAGCCACTGGTATTTTCCTGATGCTGCATATTTAAATCTTAAATTGTCCTAAGGACGACATGGCGGCAGACTCGACTGACTTGTGGGTTTGTGCTGGACTAATCCTAGATTCTCATAGATGATAAATCAACAGCTGTCTTCAATCTTTGTAAATTTATTCAACAAAGTTCTCATTAAATACTGACCGTGGTTGCATTTTACACTGAGAAGAGTGTGAAAAATCATTTCTCCTGAGGCTTTAGTTGCCCACATCATGGCAAATAATGAAACGTTCCATAAGAATCCTTTTCGAATAAGACTCTGATTAAACTCTCATAACTCTCATACTGCCATAGGCGCAGATGGCAGGGACATGTCCTGTCTTTATGATCTGCTCTGTGCTGCACATAGTTGCTGTAGCTGAGGCAGTAGAGCGGGCTGTCCACTGATCACAGGTTGGGCATGGCAGTTAGATCCCCAGATCCTCCGGTCCACATGTCCAAGTGTCCTTGAGCATGACCTGTGCCACAGCAAAAAACTGACTTTAATATGTCTGAATCAAGGTTAAAACCAAAGCTACAGACTTGTTCCCTCAATCAATCAATCAATCACTTATTTCTTATTTCTGTTTTTTAAATAACCAATGAATAGAGATCAACCATCCCATATGTGTCTGACAAAATGTAGAAAACACTGACATTACGTATAGTAAATAGTATAAATAGTAAATAGTATAAACTGGACCGTGAACACTGTCAAATATGTAACGCACGGTAGCACTGTGGTTGAATGTATGCAGTGTACACAAAGGACCATGGATGGGTGGTCCTGTCAGGGGGCTCTGGAGCACCACTGAACCACTGGGCCTCTATTAATCCCTGCTCTGCTTTGCAATGTTTATTTTCTGTGTGATCATTTTAATTTTCAAAGAAGAAAACAGAAAAAGCTGTTTTACAACTACATTTGAAGACTGACTGTACAGTAGCCTGAGCCCCTCATCATGTGAATTGATCATTTGCTGTCTTGCTGCATATTCTCCAATTAAATTTGCATGTATCAGATGACACACTGTGACCCTGGAATCTTTGAGGGCCCCTGAATTCTGCATGTAATGACACGGCTGAGTAATGCAGCCCTGACAATAAGCCTGAGGTTGTTGCTGCACAGTTCACTACGCAGCAAGTGACTCATTACAAAACTGGGAATTAGTTTATTAATTATTAATTAAATTATTAATTATTAATTATGTTACTCTTTGTATGACTTGTATGACCACAATGTATGTCATAGCCATGTTACATTTTATGTTGCCTGTCTAGTCATTCTTTAGCAGTCAAATAAAAATATCCCATTCACTCAAAGGTAGACGGGCACGGGCGTATAGACATTATAGAACAGAACAGTATGGACGAGTACACCAAACAACTAAAGGACATGATGGACATTCACAGTGAGAATGGCTCCTAAATGATTTAGACAGTCTTTAGGCCTTTCTTTTTTTTCTAGCACCACTGTCAGATCACATCGTCATCACTGTCACTTTGGTCCGTGATAAAGTATTTTGAAACACTGGCAGCCACATCCACATGAAGGTTGATGGATATTCATGGACCCAGAAAACTGGACTCTCAACTGTCCTCTTCTCTCAGGCCAAAATGTCAACTGTACACATGAGATATTGCTGAATCTTTTAGGTGCTGAAGATTTGCATGAAATGTGCTGAGCATTTTCATGCTTCTGATGAGATAAACCTTTTTGATATCAGTGACCCAGTGTTCTTTCTCCAAGTTCCTGTTGGACAAACTTTAGTAAAATTGCAGTAAAATCACGAAGGCACTTTGAATTGTGGGGTGTTATTAAATGTGTACTTTGTAGTAGCCACTAGCTGGCCCATGGGGTTTGATGCCCAGAGCTTTTTGGTGTTTTTATAGGTAAAAAGCAACCATTATTAAACTTAATTGTCATAAGAAACCAGCCAGCCAATCCACCAGCCCAACAGCCAGCCAGTGAGCAACTACTGCAGCATTATGTGGGTTCAGCACTGTGGGAGCATTCTGGGAGCATAATGTCTAATTAGTCTAGCTCAATCATAAAACTGCGCCCAAACTTTAGGACTATGTTTCCTACATCCGGCTGTAGCTATGACTTCACTGGGTAAAGGTTTAAATGTTGCTTATGAATCAAAAGCTGCCTGTGATGCTGGAGAGTTGCTTTTAGGGAGTTTTTGACCTGATGTTTGTTGTGGTGGTGAGTCTGTATGTAGACATCTGCTTTGTCTCTGTGACAAAGGACACAGCACTCACAGTGATGTTACAATTTTCAGCTTTTCTCTGCAAATTAAAAGCCACAGTTTGTCTCACACTGAGCCCTTCAAGAGCTATTATGGTGACATCAATTGTGTTCATCTGTAATAAGAACCCACAATAGATGAAGAATTCAATATGACAGCCATTGGAAAGTGAATTGTCACTTTGCTCGACTTGTGTCAAAGAAAAACATGGACACCCGAGCTAATACAGTCTATTACTGCAGCAAAGAGGCAAACTGAGCAGTACTACATGACTGAAGGGAGGCTTCTATAAGGAGCTCTGGGTGCTACAGCGGAAAACTGACTAGTAACTATCTTCAATATAAAACTTGTCCTATATCATGGAAAAGAGAGAGTTCTTTACTTACAGGCCACAGAGGGCCAACTCAAACAAAGACAGTTTCCCACCTTGGTGGACAATTCACTCTGTTCTAATGCATGCTATTCCATTATTGCAGTAATTATAGTAAATACAATTAATACAAATTGCTTTGATGTTGCCCTTCTCCCATTTGATCTTATTCAGATTTTGTTATTGTTAATTATTTGGAAGGTTCTGAGCAAGACGAGGTAGTAATGGACATATTGTGGGTGTGAGTGTATGAGTGAGAGACAACTAAGGTAAGAGTTAAAAATCTGGCTATTGTCCTCCTTTATCAAAATGAAAATGTATACTAATGAGTATATTCCACTGTAGTGTGTTCTTTCTCTTTAAATGTTCTTTGGACACATCATAAACTGGCTGTTGTGCAAGCTGTACCGGCCCTTTGCTGGTCAACACTGAGCGATTGATGATTTTTCAGTACAAAACCGAGGCAATTTTTGGGCCATCCATCCACCAAACCTGCATAGATCACATTTCAAAGCAGAAATAGCAGCAGTCAAAAGTGCGATGGTCCCTTTGGCTTTTGTAGAGGCGTCAGTGAGCTTATAACAGCAACCAGCGCAGTGCTCCGCCCACGCTGCCCTGCTGTTTTTCTCTGCATAAAACAAAGGATGCAACATGAAAAATATAGATAATTCCCATTTCCTTGTGTCTAACCACACAATAAATATATTTATGAGCGAGGGAGGGCAATTCATTATTTCACATGAGCTATGGATTTCTGTCTGAGACTGATTATTACAAATGACCGTGTTAAGACTAATCATGGGCACATATCATTCATAGGCACAGTTCACAAAATAACAAATATTATATACCTATTGAAATGGATTGTTTTTGTCTGTAATCTGTATTGCTGAACTATTACTACTACTATTTACTAGCAGTTCATTTAATAGGGTAGAGCCTAAATACATTTATTATACATTTAGTATACTGAAGCAGAAATATTTATGTTGGCATTCCGAAATTTTAAAACCTTAAACATATTCAGTATGTTTAATCACAGAGTAGTGAATATTATTAACTTTTTATCACCTGTTTATTGCAGAGAAGTGTGTGCGTATTTGTGTATGTGTGTGCTTTGCAACCTTGTGTGAACAGCTATAGCAGCCATAGCATCCTAAAGACTCTTCTTCATCTTCTTCTTCTGTCTGATTAATAGAAAAAAAAGGCATATCTTCATCAGTTTTAAAATCATACAAGGGGACCCCAGCCAGGAATCGAACCAGGGTCCACTGCAGCCCAAGGCCTCATATATGATGTGGCTGTGCACTCTACCGACTGAGCCACCTGCACGCCCACTTTAGTGACATTGAGAAATTATTAATTAATGCCAATTCAGATAACTGTTTGACTGAAATTTAAATCTTTGGAGTTTCATTTTAAAGTTATAGACTTGTTTGTTAAAGGCCTGTTGCAGTCTGTCATCTGCTAATATGTAAATGGCAGGGAGCTTCTACTCACTTGCAGAGTGACAGGAGATATTATGGGCAGCGTTTTGCAAGGAAAAGTTCCCTCTACAAAGAATCTGGAGCACTTCCAAGACTTGGACATGCATGTCCTTGATTAAAAGTCAAGCTTCAAGTTTTTGTAGATAAAAGGCTTCTGGAGTGATGTCAGCCATGACGCCTGTTATTGTGCTGTTTTCTGTCCATGGCTCTAGCTTAATCATCTGATCCGATTGGCTGATTGAGCACTGGTAGCAGGAGTCTGTGATCCAAGAATTTCATGGCCAATGACTACTGCATGTATTTGCTGTGCACATGACAAACAAAAAAGAACATCTTGAATCTTGAATCTTGGCAGGCACCAGAGTTGGCTTCTGGGCTGAAATTTAATAGGCAACTCTCTTAAGATAGGTAAACAGGGGCAAGTAAAGTGGCAAATCATCTAACGTAGGTAAAGAACTAGTTAACTTTTAGCATAGGAGGATAAAAATGTTAAAATCCTGTCTTAAAGTAGCAAATGAAGTCTGCTATGTGTCTGTAGGAGCTGTAGTTACCTGGTGTATAGGCTTGTGCATTAAAAGCTTCACTCAACTTGTTTAACTTTGTAACTTTCCCTGTAACTTTGTTTGGGGCTAGTAGTTTAGTAGCCATTGTAGTTTATGCTCATTCTTGCTGGTTAAAGCTGCAGCTGAGGAAACTCAGTAGAGGAAAAGGGAGCAGAGAAGGCTACATTTGCTAGAACATGAAAAAGCTGGGACGACTTACACATGAGAGGGAACTGATGGAGATAGTTAAAAGCACAAACGGGAGTAGTAGTCTTCAGCCCCAACCAACACTGACTCGAGTGACCTCACTTGAGGACATTTATCAGACTTCACACAGCTCACCCTGGAGACACAGGCTTCATATAGCTTTTTTTCACATCTGCTCAACACCTGGGAACACTTTGATGTGTAAAATCAGTGGAAAATGCCTTTAAGTATTAAAATGCTCATATGAATCTTTTTCAAGAAGTTTTATGGGTCATTCGGGAAGGCCGTGGTGAGCTACTTATTTTGTTCCTGATGTATTAGGCTTTTGATCAAAATGGAGACATCAGGCGAGGGGAAGAGGACAAAGGACAACGCTGACATCACCATGACCTTCATTTCTGATGTTCGAATTATATAAGAATTGACAGTTGATATCAGCAGCTGTAGTCCAGCTGACATGTAACAGGACAGTGGATAACTCTTCAGAAAGAGCCAGAGGAAACTTTTCCATGCCATTTTTTTTCTAAAGAAAAGTCCAACCACTGCACCATGTAACCTCTCTAATAAATTGGGAGCTGTCTGTTCACCAGGACCTGAGCTCTCCGATGACAGTCAATTAGCCTGCTTCTCTCTGCCAGAGCTCACACCCACAGACACGTCCGTGGGTGGCCTTCCAAAATGCGCCCACCACCAGGAATGTTGACACGGTATAATCAGAAGGTTTTCATGATATAAATACAGTTCAGCATGCTTCACCTGATGGCTAGATGAGGTAAAAAAAAAAATCAAATAATCCCGTCAGTGAAGAGGGGGGACTGCATCTGTAATTGATGCGTGTGATGAGACTAATAAGCTCCCCTGTGAACGCATCAAAGAACAAGGGGGAGATAATGAGACTGTTTCTCTTTTTATATAACTCCTAATCAGTTCGCTTTTTTTTTGGTTTTTCCTTTTGCACCATAACCTTCAGCCTCTCCTCCCACAAACACTAGACAGTCTAACATAGGTGCCTCATACACGTGTTAACTGATGTGCTATCCTTACAGCATCAGCGGGTGACCTTCATGGATGAATGGTTGATGGTACCTGCGAGTCTTTGATGTGACTTCAGGTCAGGTTGTCTTATCAGCACAGCTTGTTGTTTCTTTGTCTCTATACTTTATATATTTATTTAAATATTCTCTGTGGTGACACAAAGATGTAGTATATTGGAAAATCCGCCTACATTAATACTTAAACATCTTGGTTGACTAGTCTTTGGCTGTTGGCAGTGTGAGGGGACTGTCATGTAGACTCTGACTAATAATCTGCTGGGCCTTTGTGCTTCACCTACTGCAAAGGGTAATTAGTAATCCTACAAACAAACGGGCATGGACCTTGTTATATTATTACATTATAGTATGATGGAACAGAGGGATGAGTTAGGTGAATATTGCGGTGATCTGCCTGGTGGCATGTCTGTGTACGTGCTGCACGTGACGTCGGCCGTGTGCTGCTGCGTGCACGCGAGCAGCAGGTGAGTACAATCAGGACTAATCAGCAGCGCTTGCCGAACTCAAACATTTTAAGCAACACAGCAGTCATTTGGTTGGCGTGCATCAGAGCTGAGGACGGCAGAAGCAGTCACGGGAAAAGAAACAATCAAACACATGGGAAAAGGACCGGTAAGCTCACATCTCTTCACTAGACTCTGTTTGTACTGTATTTTTGAAGGTACAATTTTATGTTATCTTATGTTTCGTTTCTACCTTATTTACCATAAAATATTAAATTGGAAGAATTAAGCAGTGGCCCTAATTAGTTTGCTTAAAACCTTGTCCAAAGAGTTGTTTGAGTTAAGTTGATGAAATGTATAAATAGTATTGGTTAAAATCTAGAGAATTTTGCTTTATTAAAATGCAAATAAAAAATATTTAACTTATGTATAACAATAGTCTTTCTGTTTAAAAATAGTAATGTTAAAATCTACAGTAAAATTGGTTTTAAATACTTGATTTCATGAAAGTTAAAATGAGTTTAGTTAAAATTGTGATGGAAAAATTTATTATAGAATTTATTTACATTGGTTTTATTTTTTGTATGTTTGGAGGTTTTTGACCTTCCTTCATAATTTCCTGTTTACTGGTTTAAATAAATTAAACGAGTGAAATCCTGAGTCTGGTCAAGTCCTTCCTTTGTCAAGTGTGGGAAGCCATGACGTTGTAAAGACACTTGACAGTGAAGCAGGCTACTCAACCTGGTATCCCACAAGGAGAAATTTTCTCCTGGATAATGAAACTTATAGGTCTTACAGATTTATGCAGTGACAGCCAGGTTTAATTATCTCAGTATGGTTTCTGAGAAATTCTGTCTCGTCTGTCACGTTGGTGGCTCTACATACTACCAACTGTCATTGCTATGGAAAAGTCTCTATGAAGAATTGTGAATCAGAGCTGTTGCTCACTACAGTTCAGAAGAAAACACGGCGGCATATTTGCTGAATTAATCAAAAAAATAATGAATAAAAGTGTCAGTTTTCTCAACACTTATTACTAGTTTCCATCCTCCATTAGAGACACGTGTAGCCTTATTTTGAGCTCAGTAATTTGATGTTTGCTGAAATGCACCCTTCAACCCCTCATCTTCAGTTTGTGGACCTTGTACTTTTTTTTTAATCAAAGAACCATACATAACCAGATATATATACCACATTTTCTAACACACATAGTTGTTCATATTTTGTGCCATAGAGGAGGAAACAGGGGTACCAAAAATAGCCCTTTACACCTTGCAATTCATTTTTTTCCATGTAATCATTATTTAAATCAGGAAGTAACTTGAGATTAAAATCTCTCTCTTGAGTGAGACCTGGCCAAGATAGCACGTTAAAAAGAGAGCATGTTAAAAACAGACATGCAAATACAGAACACAAAACCCAGCTAAGCAACAGTTTAATAATATAATAGTTTTTATTAGAGCTTTGAACTTTCACAGGAAGGCAAAATCAAGAAGCTGTAGTGTGTTCTGAAGAGTAAGTTGGTTTGGTTTAGTTTGCTTTAGGCCTGCAGATCTGTCTGTCTGTCTACCTTTCTGACCTCCTGTCTGACACTTGCATAGTGTTTTTTTTCATTTTATGGTCCTAAAGCTTTAATTGCTGATAGGCTTGAGTTTCAGATATTTTATGAATACTGTGATTTTATTGATCAGCAATAACTGGAATCATTCAGATACAAGAGGTTGCTGTACAGAGTGGCTTATACAACCTCGATTTGCAATACTGTGTGTGTGTCTTACGGAAGCAATATTTCACATACAGCAACAGCTGTACAATATGTTCAATAGCAAATGCAGTGTCTAGTATGTTTGATGCTCTGGGTGAGCCATGTTATTGGCTTTTTTCTCAATAATATGTGAGGCTGGGTTGGTCTATGAGATCACTAAGATACTTTTTTTCAATGACCCTTCTGTACACATCCTGTATATATTACTATCTAAGTACATGAAGCTTCTTGAACCCATGAAACTCAGCGGACTAAACAATAGTGTGCTCTGACGGGCAGCTCAAAAAGGTTACAAGGATTACATGAAAGAGAAACAGGAACAGTCAAACACATAGCTTTGAAGCAGTTTTAGAGTAAGTGTATTTATAACAGATTCAGCACTGTGCTTGTGAAGTAGGAAACAGTTTGACAATAGCTATTTTAGAGGAGTTTATATGCAAAAACACACTGTCTCTACCAGGTTTTTAATGTATTTTAAATGAATAATGTGTCCAGGTTCAAAGATGAGGTCTGATATTTAATGCTGGAGTCTGCTTTTACTTTATTCATTTGTGCTCTCCAGCTGACTCTTTTTGCTCTCTCTGTGTCTTAATCTCTCTGGGGTTAGTCTGTCGGGTTTAGGCTTTTCTAGCCTGTTAAAAATTGAATCGTTTCCAAGGTGGCACTTGGCTCTCTGGTGTACCGCAAGTTTGCTGTAGAAGAAAAATTAGGACTTCAAAATGCGTGTTGCGTGCCACCAAAGACACATCTATAAACATGATGCAGTGTGATGTTGCCCACATTTTCTCGCTTCAGTGTTTTCAAGAGTGATGCAAAAAAAAAGTGCTGTTTCTGTAGAATTGAATGGAGTTTTGTCCCACAATGCAAGGCCACAGTTTTCAGACACTGATGAATATGCAGCAGAGGAGTGCACATTCACCCAAATTGTCTGCGGTGGAAAAAAAAAAGACAATTCCACATCATTTGGAATGCTTTCCAATAAAGAATTATCTCTCACAATTATGAGAATCAAGAAAATGACTTTTTTTCCTTCCAACTTCATTTGAAAGAATAACAAAATGTTCAAGAAGCATTTTACAAGCTCTCAAACTAAATCACGTCTTCATTCAGCCGGAAGATCTACACGATGCTGTGGGCCACAAATGTCAGAAAATACAAGCTCTGCAAGGTCTTTGCCATCACTTCAGTGTGAAATTATACTGCAATATTTTCTTCAAGTTGATGAAACAAATCGTAAGAAATGGTAATCTTCTGTGTTAGAATATTTGACTCTTTGGGTAGTTGGTGAGCTAGTTGGATTCATATTAACTTCTCTGCCTTCAAAAGTGACATATCGTCATATTTTTGCCAAAGCAACATAAGGGGTATCATTTTAAACGTTTATTCCACCCTACACCAACGTATGCTCTTGAATAGAAAGTAGTATTTAAGTGGAATAAACCTTTAAAACTAAGTACATACATAAATCCCACCTTTTTGTGGTCTGAAATGTTGTTGTGTCTCCAAAATGTCATTGAGTCTTCTGAAAGGCTGCTGTCTTTTTTGTGAAATTTTGCTGTATTTTATAAAATTTGGTTGTTTTTGAATGTTTTTTTGAAATGTCACTGTGTTTTGTGAAATGTTGCGCTGTGTTCCCAAAATGTTCTGCTTTCCAAGAATGTCATTGTGATCTGACCGTCTGTTCATTAATTTGGCAACATAAAGTCTCAGTGCTTTGTGTTTGGCCTGCAGATCTGGCTGTCTGTCTGTCTACCTTCCTTCCTGGCCTCCGATCCGACAATTAAACAGAGCTTTTTGTATTTGTTGCTCCCGAACACAAACTTACTGACAGGCTCGAGTTTGTTGAAGCAGAATATAAATCTTGAAATGTTGTGATTGTGCAAGAACATTTTTTTTCTGATTTCTTTGTGATTGATTTGATCAGAAATAACTTGAATCACTTTTCTTTATAAACATATTGTTGGTGGGAGCCTGAGAATTAAGAATTGCACTCCCAGTGACTGCTTCACTGTACTACTTATGCTCATGACAATATGCCATGACACTAGCTTTGCTCTGCTTTGCTGTGTCCAACAAAATAAACTCTGCCTCCTCATGCTATATGTCCACAGCCAGCTCTCTCCCACCTTTTCCAACTGTCAACAACACATCTTTTTTTTCTTTCTATTTGTTAGCAGGAGATGTTTCTGGCACACTGAACTAAACATTTTTTTCCAGTTGTGTTGAAACTCACTTTCAAAATGCTTCATGTCAGCATCCCAGCTGACCTTCAGCGCAGCACACTCGCCGTTCTGTAGGTGGTCTGCTCAGGTCTTTGTGGTGATTTATTAAGCGATAACTCACAGTTTTTCAGTTTGTCATTGTTTTAGGATGTGCTTTATCAGCAGAAGTGAGAAGTTTAAACATGCTGTCTGTGTAACAGCTGGCTGAGAGGCTGAGAATCACTATAAGCTATTTTAATTTGATTTGCATTGAAGGGCTTGCATGCTCTTACTCTAATTTGTCTTATTTTGGTTGACAAGTTTAAATAGACTTTTCTAACATTATGCATTTAAATTTATTACAGCAGGTGTAACTAATGACATTAGCAATGTCTCTTTTCCATTTTGGTGTCGCCGTAAGCCTGCCCCGTGAGTCAGCACGCACAGAACCAGGGCCCTGCAAGCAGACAAAAATGGAACACAGCCATCCTTAATGCTATTAGAAAGACCTGGTCTTTTTCTGCTGTGACACGTCAAAATGTCAGCTGTGAAAAAGTTATTTTAATTAGGAGCAATAACAGTCAGTAGACTCAGTTATTTTTTGTATGTGTATTTTTGTACTGTACTACCAGTACTGCTGCAAAGGTGTTAAAGAGGTTTTATAATAACAATAATAACAATAATAATAATAATAAGTAATAATAAAAATAATAGGAAAAGAAGGAGAGGAGGAAGATAAAAGAATATTTTCCATTTTACTACCATTACTATTTGACTAGATTTATGCAATTTAGAGATCCTGTCTGTCATCACTGTACAAATTTCCATAAACATGCCAGTTCACTAAATTAACATTAAAATACCTCAGAAATTGTCGGGGAAAAAAAAAGATGGACATTAGCAAAAGTTATTTATTTGGTCAGATTAAGAGAAATTTATTTAGTTTATCTGTTCTAATTATCCATCTTACCTCAGGGTGGCTACAGATGTGAAACCAGCAGATAATTGTAGAGAAAACAAGTGAAAAACCCACAGTACTTGTGAGCTGGTGGGGAAAAAAAGTCAGCTGAGGATTTTTTGATCACTGTAGCTCTCCTGCTGAGCAGATGAAAAGTTTTTAATTTCTACATTAAAAATGACCGTCCTTACCTTTATTTTTTAAAATGCCTTGATGACACTTGCCATGCTTTTGAAATGTGTTTCAAATGACAGACAGATAAAGGGACAGATTTGCTCTTCTTGAATATTAGAGCCCTTCTTCCTTCATTAGTATGAAAATGTGCCAAAGGACACATTTTCGAGCCCTTTCAGCTTGAGGTGATTTGAGCATGTTTGCCCAAAATCTAGACTTTTTTTTTTATTGCTAGTTCTTTTATGAAATCGGGAATGTTCACTGACAAACGCTTGTGTGTCTTTTGGCATCAAAGCCTGGGGCTGAGAAAGCATTCAGGGGAACATGGTGTCAGGATCTTGGATTTAAAGGTCATCCTGCAGAGATGGCATGCAGGCAACAAGTAGAGAACCACTGTTATTTCTATAAGGGCACACAGTGATACTGTGGTAATTTTTTTTCCAGCAACAGCCTGCTCTTATCTTGCTGATAATTGTCAAAGGACCACAGATAATCAATGTGTACATAATATCAGTGTAGAGGATGACATCGCTTTTCCCATGGTACCATATAGGTGGCTGTTACTGTATGAACAAGTAGAGTTCTGATACTATAACATTCAGAATGGACAATAATCCACACAACAAACTGGACTTACAGTTTATATGTAGCAAAGGAACACCTAATAAAGTCTGAAAGTACATAAATAGCAATCAAACATATAAACTTCAAAGTTTGACTAATCCAGGCTAACTTGATGTGAGTTAGCCAAAATGTTCATTTACATCCAGCCAGCTTGGTTCTTTGGTAACATTTATAATTGGTGTATAAATCTAAAATTAAATTCCACTGAAAAACAAGATAAGAGATGAAATGTGAGTGAAGTTCAACATTCATTTTCATGCCATCAACAAGTTTTCACTGTCCAGTAAAATATCTCAACATCTACTTAGTAGCTTACAAGGAAATTTGTTGCAGACATTCATGAGTCATCGTAATGACTGTGGTAATCCTCTGACTTTTTGTCTAGCAACACTAATCACTTCAAAATTTTAATTCGACCCATACGTTGGTTTACATGAAACAACACCTCCAGAGACATCAGTTATCCTTTTTAATTGCTAATTAGGAAATGTTAGCATGCTCACATGCTTAAGTAGGGGTCTGACATGGTTAACATTATAACTGTTGAACACTTTTTGCCTCGTCATTGGGAGCAGCTTTTAGCTCAAAGCATTGCTGTGCAAGTGAACACACTCAGAGACACTCGCATGGCTGAAGACTTAGTTTTCACTCTAATCTGAACGAATTTTGTGCTAGATGCATTGCATTTTTTCCACCATTAGTGTAACTTCTTTGTACATGTTGATGTCACATGTATACCCTTTGCCGTATGCTTTTGTACAAGCATAAAACCCTTCATTTTAAAGAAATAATTAATGAATTCATGCATTATTTGTCTCTGTATGTACTGTCCTTGCCCTCTCTTGCTTGTCATTTTTAAGTTTGGTTGTATGTTATGATTACACTGTAATCACACTGGCTGGGAATTCATTACAGGCTCTTGGGTAAACAATGATTACTTCAAAATCCAATTAACTAAAGCAAACACACTGCATCAGTTAGCAAGACCACGCTGTCTGCGCTGGCAAGTCCATACTCTGAGAACTAATATTTGCTCCACACAGAGGACGCTAGAAAAAGAGCAGCATCTGACAAGCACTCCATGCCCCAGCACCAATCACATGGGCTGACTTCCCTTTGATGTTTATTCCGCTCGCGTGCAAAGCCTCCATGCAGGGAGAGGGAGGAGGGAGAGAGGGAGTTAAGGATGAGTTTATTTGGCAATCAGTCCATTTACTCATAAACAGAAATGCTTCTGATGTGATTCTCACGCGGCTGTCTGGGAGTTCATTTGAAATATGATTTGCTTTTAGAATTGGTTGCGCAGTCAGAGTTAAAAAAAAAAAAAAGACATTTACAAAGGTCATGCACTGTTTCCTGTTATTGCTCTTACTGTACACAGAGCTGCCATACGTTCAATCAACCACATCTAAGTGTAGAGTATATTTGCTTTTAAGGTTCGCTTAAGTGGCATCTGTCATGGGTTACAGACAGCAGTTTACCTTAGTCGCTCAAATTACGTCCAGTCAGTCTCTCTCACAGCCTTTTCTGTGCCTAAAAGATATTTTCATATAACTCTCAATAACTCATACTTCTCTACTTCTTGTAAGGGCCCAAACAAGTTGGGAGCCATTGCTTCAGTCATTAACAATGTGGTGTAAACTTACAGTATGTCTTTATGTAAGATCCTAATATGAAAAGTATGGGTATTAAATTTATGGGGTGCAGTGTAAAGTACAATGTAAAACCTCAAAATTATACTTAGTTACTTTCAATCACTGAATGGTGTCATTTGGGAACATTATTATCCATTAACCCGACAGCAGTGTATTTATTACCTCAAAGGGCAAACCACATCCCGTTATGGACTCTTTTCATTATGAATTGTCCCCACTAACAATAAATTAATTATATTTACTGAGTGTACAGACAACAGTGACAAGAGGCTATTATTTACTTTGTCCATCTAGACATGTATATCTCTGGTGTATCCCCTGTGTTGCTCTTCGTTCCCTCTAAAAACAAGCAAAGCAGACAACCCAGAGTTCACTTTAATTAGATTTAACATGTGTTCTGAAAGAGGACAATACATCTCATGGCATTTGCATGATAATGCCCTCTAATTGTGCTTTTGCTTAATTCGTTTTTAATAGCTAAAGCAGCAGTGCCCGATTATATTCCAAATGTGTCACTGTCACCGAGCACGCTCCCCCTCTCTCTCTCTTTCTCCTTGTCTTCTTCTTTCTCCCTCTCTCTTTCTGAAAATCCAACCTCAAATGGCCCACGTGGAGCGTTATTCACAAGTATCATTAACCCTCCTGACTCTTCATTGTGTTGTTTTTCCTTGGGGAAATGGAATCCACACTCATTTTGATGAAGAACTGAAGCAGCTCCTTTGTTTGGGCCCCAGATGGAGAGAAGCTGATACTTGATTGTGTGAATGTGGTTGTGCCCTGAACTCTGGAGTAAATAGGACTGGATAATGGTCACTTCTCTCCAGCTCTCTAAAGCCTTCTTCTCTCTCCCCGTGTCACTAAACCTAAATAAGGAACAATTTACAATAACAATTTACGCTGGAGTGAGGAACTTGACACAAACTTGATGCTTGTGGCTGAAGAACCAATCTGAGCTCCCTGCAGCCTCACTGTGGTGGTAGACCTGAAGTAAGGATGTTGGACCTCCACTTCCTCCACTTCTTGCCTGGATCTCCTGATCTGAGTGTGTCACCTTGGTAGAAAAATAAAGAATGCAGGTAACGACAGGTAGAGACAGGAGGTTAATTAGCACAAAATAAATAATTAGGGAACAAGAATGAAAGTGGACAGAACACCTGATAGTTTAAAAAAAAGTCACATTTGGCCGAGAGTCCATCTGTCCAACAGCCCTTTACGCCGAAAACAAATTCCCATTGGTCCAAGAGCCCATTTATCCACAAAGACACTCTCTCCCTGCAGTTAGAAATGCAGACTGAATTCCCATTTTGTTTCACCTCCTAACCAATTAGTCATGAATGTATTTGTCCAGTTTTTCATGACTGAGACGTGGATGTCAAATCAGAGCTCGTATAGTTGGCGGGATGTTTCAGTTTCACTTGATAAAATGCATGCATGCCACCAACAGTGTTTGACTATGCTGTTTTTGTGCCGTTCACATGTGCAGACGGCCTGTAATTTTTCAGGTGACTCTCTGGAGTACCTGCCTATCTGCTCAATCCACTCAGAGGTTAACCAGCATTTCTTTATCCCAAAGAAATAACAAAATAACAATAATGTTACATGACTGAATTTAATCATATTGATAATGCTGGAAGACTAAATCTCCTCTCATATCCGAGAAAGACCCCTCAAAAAGACAAAAAAAGTTACCTTTTCTTCTCATTTATCCTACATACTAGACATTGTCTAATAACGAGGTGTTTTAAATTATAAAGTAATTTCCCACAAATTATGTAAGGAGATATGGGTAAACTCAAAATATTTCCTCCACAACACTATTTGACCCTTTGTCATCACTTCAATTGCACAAATGATCTTTCATGAAACCTATAACCTCCTTTTGTCTCTTTCTCTTATTTGCTCTCTGTATCTCTCTATATGAATAAGTCCTGAAGCTTTACATGCTAAGCTTATGATGGTGATGGTGCCTGTGTGACAGAAGTGGAGCCTGCATGTCTGTCATCACACTGTGTACACTCTGACTATTGATTTTGATTCTGTACATTTAAAATCTATTGCATGTCTGTCCGTGCTGGGAGAGGGATCCCTCTTGATCTTTCTGATGGTTTCTTCCAATGTTTTTCATATTAAAGGAGTTTGGGGGGGAGTTTTTCCCCCATTTGAGTAGAGAGTCTAAGGACAGAAATATATTATGTACATCTGGCTGTAAATAGCTACATTGATTGTTCCACCCCAGGTGCACATACCATTGTTAGCGACTGACATCCAGGTGCAAATAGCATCTGCCTATTCATTAAATGTTAGCATTTGATGCATTGTACCAGATTATAAATTTAAGATCTGTCTACATCTGTAGCCCCTTTGCTTGTTAAAACAAAGAAACAGGACAATGCAGTAGAGTAAAAACAAATGATAACTTATACAAAAAAGAACACACAATAAGAAATACAAAGCTACATCACATTATAAATATACAATATGCTTGCTAAACAAAAGCAAGTCATGAAGACCATAAGATAGGATTCAGGGTCAGGGAGTACAGAGCCGAGCAGCTTTTAACAGGCTGTGTAAGTTGGCTTTGAAGGAGCTGATAGAGCTGCAGCTCCTCACGTCGTCAGGCAGGGTGTTCCACTGATTTGTGGCTCTCACACAAAACGCTTATTGACCAAATGCAGTGCGGTGAAATGGTACAATCTTATATGGAGGATATTTCTGAGGATTGAATGGAATTAACTGAGAGAGTATCCACAAAGTCACACAGTGCTGGAAGGGCCAAACCATTTAAATCTTCATGAACCAGTCACAAATTTGAAAAAAAGCTTGGGACAGGATCACTCATGCTGTCACAGATGCTGTTTAAATAATCTGCTTATAATAATCAAGTCTGCTGTATTTAGCATATTCTCATACATAAGGAAACTGCTTTTTACGTTTTTCTTTTTTTTTTTTTTTCCTCTCATGATGCATTGCCTCATGATAACAATTCTGTAATCCAGCTGGCTATCTGAAACTGGTGCAGTGAGCACATTGAAATCATGACAGGAAAAAGAGAGCCATTATCTCTCAAAACTTATCCTAAGCTGTACTTTATGGCTGCCTGAAAGACTTCTTATGTTTCTTAAAGGCTGCTGGAACTTCCTTGGTGACCACCACTCTTACTCTAACTGCTGGTGTTTGTACTACATTTGAAACATGTCAGGAACCAAGCAGAAAAGCACAAGGACAAAGGTGTAAAAAAAAAAAAAAAACTATTTTAAGTTTTATAAACAATTAGAAAATCTTTTAAAAAAAAATAATTAGAAAAATAGAATAAGGGCCCTAAAATCAAGTGAGGTTAACAAAACAATTCAGAACTAAACTTTAACCTGCCTTAACAGACCTAACTAACAAAGACACACAGGGGGGTTTTATTATATATTTATATACAGGGCCAGCCCAACACAGACACAAAGGGCAAACTATACAGACAGCAAACCTCTAACACATATAATACTCAACTAAACACAACCCTAACAATCTTCAACAGAACTTAGCTACAAAAGGCAAAATTAACTTTAAATAAATGAGAACCAGTTCAAACAAAAAACAACTTTAACTTTTAGTTAGCTCTGGTCCTCCCCTTCCTCCATGTTGCCAGTTGTCCCTTCCCAGGGGCTTCAGGCCTTTAGCCAGAGGAGCTAGTGGATGAAAAGAAAAAAGGTCAGTATTAATTGTAAATTAAATCCATGCAACAGAGGGTTAACTCAATGTGCACCCAAATAGAAACCAAACTGTCTTAAAGTAAATAAATGTAAAATTTGAAAACTATGTGTATTGTCATTATTTTGAAAATGTGCGTTTAAAAAGATGTAACCAAATGCAAAAGATAAGTATTACTTGACGGTTTGATTATGTACGTTATTCCATTCATCACACTGAAAAACTGAGAATCAGGCCTCAGTATCTGCATATTGACTAATACAATCATGATGCTTTGAGCGTCCAGTGTAAATATACTAAATATTGCAAAAAAAAACAAGTTTTAGTTTCATGAACTTGAAAGGTGAAAAGGGCTTTAACGATCAACAAAAGAGGTAATGATGGTTGCAGCAGTCGTCGCTCTGTCTTGCCTCTGACTCATTCCTCTCTAATCAGTTGTGTGAAGTTTCTGAGCAGTGCGACGTGCTGCTGAGCGTGCTTTCTGTTACTGCAAATGAGTGTGTGACTAGTCACTGCTTCCTATTCTGCTCCGATACTGGAGCTGCATTGTTTTCTCAGCCATGGTTAATGTCTTTGACAGTGAGGCAAATAATTAGAGCGTCTACCTGTTGCCTCCCAATTTCCCATCATCTGACTCTCTGTGTGGAAGAGGAGATGGAGGAATGAACGCTGATTATCTTCACTCGAGCAAATCCAAAATCACCCAGTCAATGCGAACCCTCTCGCTCTGTCATTTATTCTCTCTCTCTATCTTTCTCGCTGTGAGAAAATCTGTGCTTTTGATGAAGATGGAAATCTGTTCTGTCTTAGGCTGGAATGACAGAATACCATGCAAGACAAGTGCTGCATGAGTGAGTTGCAGAGAAAAGAATGAAGACACTCTGCCACAATTAGCCAGAATAATGAAGACTATGTGTGGACTTACATGCAGATTTTTCCAACTTACCTACACAAGGTAGATAACCCAGTAACACGTGTCTGTGCTTATGTTTAGGCAGTGCTTAGTTTTTTTTTTTGGCCACATCATATATTATCAAATTTTCATCCAGTCCATCAGTTTATGTGGAGGACTTATTAGCAAACAGTTGTCTATTTACTCATCCAGCAGTCACAGAGTAGTTTATGTCCATCTATCTTCTTTTAGCTCTCCTAAGAAAATATCATCTTTAGCTGCTAAATATTCCACTTCATTCACCAGGTAGTTGCCAGTCATTTTTCATTTAAGCCTTGCTGGTATTCCTCAAACTTTGTTTTGAACAATGTGTTACAGTCACAATGTTCAAGAATCAAGAATCATTTATTGTCATCATGTTTTCACATGACGAAATTGGTATTGGTGACTTTCAGCTTTAAATGTAAATATAGTAAAAAGAATAATAATAGTAAGTAATATTAGTAAATAATAATAATAATAATAATAATAATAATAATAATAATAAAAATAATATGTAAACACTAACTAAGGTCCAAAGTTGCAGCTCAAGGGCAGTCAGTGGGGATAAATGCATTGTACATCTCTGGGGAAAAAGCAGTTTTTCAGTCTGGTAGTTGTTGTCTTTATGTTTCTGTACCGCTTTCCAGATGGAAGGCAAGCGGTACAAACAGTTCCATTGCCCGGGTGGGTAGGGTCGGCGGACAATATGTCGGGCCTTCTTCTGCATCCGGCCAGTGTATATTGAGTCCAGGTCTGGAAGAGGACTTCCCACAATCCCCTGTGCCATTTTAAGTCCTTTCGGTCTTGTGCAGTGCAGCTGCTGCCATACCACACTGCTGCACTGAGGCAGAGGATGCTCTCTATTGTGGCCCTGTAGAAGTTTGTCAGGAGCTGAGGGGAGAGTCCAGCACGTTTCAGCTTCCTGAGGAAGAAGAGTTGTCGTGTTATGTATTTTTCTCTAAAAAGTTTACACGGTTGCTAGAGACTTAGGCTCATGGTGGAACTGCCTTAGTGTTACTATTAATGAATACAGACAGGATCGTGTTTGTTTTGTTTGTACAGTTGCTCTGGAGATTACTGGAAATGAATTTGCTTTTGTGCCCAATGATGAGTCAGATCTGGAACATGAGAATGAAGACTAGTTCAGAGGACATGAGCGCCAAACATGACAACGGTTGAGATGCCATCCAAGCAGCAGTCCCAACAGAGAGGCTGGGACAGAATACAGCTGGTGAACATAGTGGAGGATTTTATGGCTAAAGAGCCAAACATTTTCTCAGGAGTTGGTGGCGATGGAAAGAGAGCTAAAATTGAAAATTGGCTCGCCTCTTCATACCTGTCTGATCTCATTAAAGTGCATATTGCATACACATACTGGGTTCCTGTGTGTCCCCAGAGTTAAAAAGAATCAAGGTGGCTGCTGGGCCTTTTCCTATTGTCTTGTTTTTCTCTGGAATAATCTTCCTGCTGACACCGGGCAGTCGCTCTCTGTTGAGCCCTTTAAATCAAAGCTGAAAACTCATCTTTCTAGTCAACTTTCAATTGGTGTTTATCGTTTGATACCTCAGGCCTCGTAACTGTCACCAATTTACTTCATGAGGGTCAGTCTCATTCTCAGTGTATCTATTAACATTAGTACTTTATAGTCCATGTTTGTCCTGCTGATGAGAAATCAACTAACAAACAATAAACTTTAATCACTGCTCACACTGACTCTGTTGTTTTTGTTCTTGTTTCCCACAAGCAGCCAAGCTCCATCAGATGCAGTATCTTCAGTGAGCGGACACAATGGCAACAACCACCAAACACCAAAGTGATGAGAAAACTGCCCATCCCCCCATTATCAACAACAGCTTACACGACAAAGAAAAAAGAAGACAAATATGAAAGAAAATTAAGGTAAAATGAAAGAATTATACTGAGCGACTCTGCGGGGGGGAACTTGGAGTGCAGCAGTGAGAGAGGGGGAGGGACCTGGAAGTTTTACTCATTCAAACTTTTAAGCTAAGTCCACTCTCCTCTCAATCCTACTCACTGCAGCTTTAACCAAGTTGGGGTTCTAAGGACGGAGGCGGTTGAACACATCGTAAAGCCCCTCGAGGCAAACTGCAATACTCCCGTCTACGGTGGCCAAGTCCTGCTTTTTGTGCATCCACTATCAACACCACCAGCCATCACTGCCTCTGTCTGACATCCATGTGGTGCACAAATGTAGCACTTTCTTAGCTCTCGGCTACATTGCCAGTAAACATAATCAAGGCAGAGATGATTTTCTTTCAAATTGTAATTGGGCACATAAATGAGTAATAGAGTTTGTCTCCCCTCTACGAGACAAGGTTAGAGATTCGGTAAAGAAAAACTACATAAACTGTATACATCTCTTTGAACTGTAATGTGTAATAGTTAAGCACACATACCCGTGTTGGAAAAGTTTAGCCTTGGCAAACAAGGCAAGAAAGAAAACTATTTTTTTAGTATTTTTAACGCACAGAGAAAAAAGCATGCATACTTTGTGTCAGATTCTTCTGCGTGAGTGTGGTTCATTTCTAGGTGTTTGAACTACTGTAAAGTCAATATGAGCACAGTGCCCATTCACACACACAGTACATGGTAATGGTTGGGTTCAGCGAGTCTGGGAACAGATGTATGTGCAAAGTAGGAAGCACATACCAACATAAATGATGGTGGCTATTTTGGGTGCAGATGATCCTTTTAAAACCTGACATCTCATCACTCTGAGCCATGGACCTGAGTAAGAGATGTGAAGGAAAATTTCCTCAGCTTTAGAGTAATAACACTGTTAAGAAAAAACCTACTCCTATTACATCCAAAATTTCTGAGAGTGCTGTCCAGATACATGAGTACAACAACTAACTTGGTGACAGTTTTAACTCACTCGCAAGAGGAGAATAACAACCACTGTGCTCTAAACAAGCAACGTTACGTTACTCTATTTGCCTTATTATGTGTGTTTGCGGCTGCAGCCACTGTGTTCAGATGTCAGTCGAGGCACAAGCATGTCTGTGTGGGTGTGATCGTGTTGAAAGTGACCAATCATAAGAGGTCCAGTGCCTCCCTCGCTTTCCGCCCTCATATTGTCAAAAGTCAGGTTGATTTGCTTGAACAGAACTTAGCCCTCAACAGAATCTTTCCGGGGTGTGGTGGCTGCTTTGTGCGCTTTCTGTTTAGTTTCATACACACAGGGGCCATTCTTCGCCTCCCCTCGTGTTTTGTTTCTCGCTCACAGCTGCCAGTACAAGTCACGTTTTTTAATTTGTTCAAGGACTTACATAGTGTGAGTGGCAGTTCAATCTGTGAATGTGATATAACATAATTTCCCTGTGAACATGTTTTACTGTGCAACATATGACATACATCTGACACCACTGCTCTACATTACCCACAATTCAGCTCGATCAATCCATTCAAAGATTCAGGTGTGTCACACTAGTCTCTCGTGTAGGCTGGATTCTCTTTCCTGCAGCATATAGAAGCTACAGAGGTCTCACTCCTGTCTAATTCCACATCTCCAGATTTTTCCAATTTGTATCTCATAGTGCTGAACTCACAACATATCACTTGAGGCAATGTATTAGATTGGACGCTGCCACAAAAGGCTTTATGTAACTTTTTCACATATGTAGTAGTACACCCAGTACCTATAAACACACCCTAACTCTAATCCTAACACACTTTAAAATCAGTGCAGTTAAATTTTTAAATGAGTATTTAGTCTGAAATTGAGTTTATTTATTCAAGTTTTCACTGTTGTCTCTAACTGATTAATTCTTCAGATTCAGATTCATTTATTAGTCCCACAGCGGGGAAATTTACTTTATATACTATAAAAGATGGCTGATGCCACCACAGAGTCATAAAAGGTCCTGAGGAGTGGTCCCTGCACTCCAAAAGACCTCAGCCTCCTGAGCAGGAACAGTCTGCTGTTGCCCTTCTTGACAAGGGCATTGGTGTTGTCCGACCAGTCCAGACTGTCATTTAGGTGAACACCCAGGTACTTGTAGGACTTCACAGTGTCGATGTCCGTTTTCCCTGGATGCTCACCGGTGCAGGCGGAGAGTGGCTTCTTGTAACCATACCAACATTTAGAAGAGAGCTTTAAGGCAGCAGAGTTGCTGTATAGTTCAGGCCAATAGGGTGAAGAGTATCTGACAAGTAAGAGATGGGTCTCTTCAAATAAAGGCCTGTCTAATTTCAAATCATGTGCTTTTTACAAAAAACAGATTCCACTGTTTTCACCACATCCTCTTCATTCTTATACAGAGTATTGAGAATATTAGGAAACAGTGTTCTCCTATTTGTAGATGTGGAGTGGGCTGCAGAAGTCCTATAAGCTCACTTCTTTGTAACTCTTTGTAACACCCCCATATTTTTTTTTTCATTTTCTAACTTGTAGTCATGAGCCCTAACTTACACTAACTCTCAGCACTTTTTGACGTCTCCACTATGCAGCACTCAGCTCCAAGCTCATTACCTCCTGGAATAAAGTTGTACATCTTGAAACCAGCTCATAGTTATATTGTGTATAATTTCCTAAAACAGCTAGTTACTGTAGATTTAATAAATGTTACTTACCAGAAGGAAATAGTGCATTTGGTGGAGACTATTTTCAGCACTGGGGTTATGCACACTTGATGCACACTTGATTCTAGTATTTTGACTATCTCCTGCAGCAGTATTGTGTATGTGGGACTGAGTCAGAATAAACTACAGTGTTTGTGTTCATGGTAATGAAGGAACATGTCACCCAAGGCAACATTGTAGCTCACTGATGTGTTCAGAGGAAAAAGAGAGATATATTAGGCTTTGGACATACACACAATACTTGTTAGTGGGATAATTCCTTGTTGGTTTCGGTCTTTTCATGGGATTTGTTAACAAAAAGAAAAATATAGTATGTATCCAAACCAATCTTTCAAGCATAGAAGTCCCTAAACTGCTCTGTGCCAGCAAATGTGCATAACCACAACCTCAGGCATAGTTTTTTTTTCAAGGGAATGGGCACCACATCACCAAACGAGACCTTCACATTTGTTAATCAGCGTTTGAGCCAGATGTACACCACCTTGTAAATAAACAGTTACTCTAAATTTCTATTATTGGTGACACCAACTGCAGTTCATCTCTACATTCACACATAATAAGTTCTTGTTCTTTTTTCTTTCTTCTTCATAGTGTTTCTTTTGATGACCTTTACACAGATCTTCAATAGGTCACTGGACCTGTATGAAGTTCTTTCATGCTTCAAATGCTCCACAGTCATCCCGGACCCCAAGAAACCCTCCACCACAACATTATGTGACCTATTGTTCTCATATCCATGGTCATGAAATCCTTTGAAAGACTGGTGTTGACCAACCTGAAAGACATCACAGGCCTCCTACTTGACTCCCCTATTTGCCTCCTGGGCACTGGATGAAGCAGTCAACATGAAACTACGCCACATCCTGCAACGCCTAGGGGCATGTACAAGGATCTTGTTTTTGGACTTCAGCTCAGGGTTTGATGGCATTATCCCAGATATCCTCCACTCTAAACTTGGAAGAACTATAGCCTTTAAAAAACCCACAGCTGAGCAGTTCTTCAATCTTATCAAAGTGATGGACAGGTGATTATATTTGACTAAATCAGTAACTAATGACAACTGCATGCAACAGTTAAGCACATTTAAAACAGACTTGAACATGTGTGGTACATGGATACCTATTCAAGACGTTTAGGACACAAATGCTTCTTGTATGACTTGTGAGGTTTAATGATTCTGATTCTCATCATGGCTCTTTCAGGTCTGTCTTGGTTTTACAAGCATGAATTTGCCAAACATGATTTACTGTGTTGATAAAACAGGTGCCACAATAGTCAGACACCAAAGCAGGTATTGGCAGAATAAGGAAAGAAAGCAAGAAGCACTGCTGAAAGAGGAGAGGTTATGACTGTGGTCTGTGCAGTCTGTGCTACTGGGAAATCAGTCCCACCCAAGTTCATCTTCTCAAGGGTGAGATAAACACAATTTCATTACAGGAGCACCTCCAAGATCATCAACTGGCACCTTCAGAAGATCTGGCTGGTCCAATGAAGACACCTTTGCTAAGTTCCTTGAATATCTGGTTCACTATACTGACTGCTCCTCTGACTATTCCATGCTGCTAATCTTTGGTAACAGAGAGACCAGCATTTTACTGAGGGCCCTGGATATAGTATAAAGGGTACCGTTATGTTCACAGTTCAACCCCACAGGTCTCATAACCTACAGCCTCTTGCTGAGTGTTTATGGTCCATTTAAAACCTATTACAACAGAGCTCTTGAAAGCTGGATTAGATCTAATCCAGGCCAAACATGAAATCACAGAATATTTCTTCTGGATTCAGGTCCACAGTGATTTTCCCTTACAGGATTTGAACCATCCATAGCATCAGACAGGCTAAACCCTTTGCTGCAGTCTGCTACTGTAGATGAGCCACCCGTGGTTTCGATCTCCATGTCTGCTGAGCTGCCCTCACATGCATGCACTTCACAAAGTGACACAGATTCACACCCACTCCACCCTGGAAAAGTGTCTTCTGAAATTCTTCCCTTACCCAAAGGTCAGAAGTCCAGGGCACAAACAAAGTGAAAGTGTGTTAAGACTCCTAGAATCCTGACTGACACAATTTAAAACAAGTTCTCAAAGAGCTCATGAAAAGAGAGAAGAACAAGGAAAGCTTAAGAGAAAAGAAAACCAAGAACAAGCATTCAGCAGCTCTGAGGAGAGAGGTGTACCTTATATCTCACATCTGTTGGTTGGTTGATCTTTCCCTTGGATGTGGAAGTAGCATCCATGTTCTGAGGAAGCTACTTTAACCTCAAAAGTCTGGAGGAACTATAAGTAGGCAGCGATTCATATTTTCCTGCAAGTTTGATGTTGGATAGTAGGTTTTTTTTTGGTTGTTTGGTTGAAGCTCTAATTGGTGGTTTAATCTCACAGGTTGAAAACTGTGAAAACTAAAGAAGAGAAATTGGAGGGAAATCATTTTATTATACATGGATGCCAGAAGATTTGAAGTCTTTCTTCGTTAATATAATTCTGTTATGACTTTGCTTTCACCACTCAGAACATTTGGTGGCTGTCCTTTTCATTTAGATGAGTACATTCATTTATCCGGAAATGGCAAACATTAAAATATTCTGAATGTTAAACTTTATTTGGCTGGTTTTATGTTGTTGAAGTTAACAAATAAGACCATTAGGAAAAGGAATGTATGATTACATTTCTTTTTCAAAAGATTTTTAAAATTTTTTTTTAATTTTTTAAAATTATGCTCTAATTTAAACAAAAAAAAAATCAGATGGTTAGTTTAATCCCAGGGAACTCAATTTAACTACTGATGCAGATTCTGTGGTGTCACACTAACTCTCAAACCATGTGGTCCAAATACACATGATTTTCAACATGTTGACAACACACTGGCAACATGTCATTAACATGGTGATGACACGCAAGCAATGCTTTGTTAACATGTGGTTGACGTGTTGCATTTCAACATGTCATTAACACGTCAACAACACGTTGACAATACGTTAACATGCCGACAGTGTGCTGCTAACATGTTATTATTGTGTGGCGTCTGGCATTTTGCAGATTGACGTAATTCTGAGCCATTTGGCCACTTGTCCAGTTTGAACAGGTGAGTGTTGTAAAAATATGCTGACATGTTGTCAACACGTTGACATGTATTTAACATGTTGAAAATCATGTATTTGAGACAATTTTTTCATTCTACATCTTCTACATATTTTTTTCTTGCCTAGAAGACAACATAAGTAAAACATACTAATTCACTAAGATCAAATAAGAAAAAAAAAAAATAAAATAAATATATATATATATATATGTATATATATATATAGAATGTATATATATATATATATATATATATATATATATATATATATATATATATATATATATGATCAAGGCAGTCAGTAAGGTTGAGGCAGGTCGGCCAAAAGTCCTGGCCCACTTTGATCAAAAAACATTTGGCTCTGAAGGAAGACACTAACTTAGGGAAAAGTGCACATGGTCCCTCCTGTCCAGGCAGAGACACACACTTGGCTGTCTGTATGCTTTAATGCGGCCAGTTCCCTTAGACGGCACTCAGAAACCACATGGTGAGTGAGGCGAAAGATTTCCTGTCAGGGAAGAAAGTGTGTGTGCACCTTTTCTCACCTCATGCCTCACTCTCCTTCCACTCCAGAGTCTCAGGGATTTCCTAATGACGTTCCACGCTAAGCTTTCCTGTGACCCGTCAATCATGAAAACACTGCACACACACACACATTGTTGTTTAATAGCAGAGCTCTTCAAATAATGCTCTTCCTCTTACAGAAACATGCTTAGATAAATTCCTCTTTTAAATGAGCAGACGCATATTGCAGAAATCACTGCATCTATCATTCCTAAATGGCTATCGCAGTCTCACATGGAGCAGTTGGCATTAAACAGCCAAACAGTTCTCTTTTTTTCCCACTTTCACCCCCTGTGGACCAGAAAACACTGCGACAAATGTCTTAATGGCTGCATTTGTTCACTTCTCTCCTCCACAACGTCATGAATTTTAAAAGGCTCCTGTTTAATTTACCGCTGCAGAATGTCTGGTATTTTGCAGAAACCGCTGAGGGCGAGCGAATCTCTCTGTGGAAGGTGAGAGAAAGTGCTTGATTTGGAACTCGCTTTATCACTCGGCACATGCAAAAATCTTTATTCAACAGGTAATCAGAAATACTAAGAAAACCCAAGGCAAGTTGGAATATCTCAAAGGCAAAGTCACCTTGGGACCTCCATCTGTTACAGCATCTGCTCGGTGTACACCTGTCTGCATGGAAAATAGGCCTGAGTGCTGCAGCATTGTTATTCTCTGTTTTCTTCATTCTATCTTCCACTCTTTCCACTTCTACACTTGCTCTTCACCCCCCCACCCCGATACATCTTAAGCATCAGATCATATCAAAGATGTTTGGTCTGAATCAGGAATGAAAATTTTACTTTGTTGCATTTTTTAGCAATATGATATGTGCAAAAGTGCTTACTGTAGCTGCTTTTGAACACATCAACATGAGCAGCCATTCCCTTTGTTTCAACTGTAAACTAAAATACAACAAATAGTACTGCGATAGGTTCTTATATGTCTTAGGAAGAAATTGTGTTTTATAAATAACACAACATAATAACAGCAATTGCAGACTGACATGAATATTTACCAGGAGAACTTCTCACCCTTTTTAGAAATAAACTGACTGAGCTATGTTAGGTAGGCACATGGCAAACACTCAAGTTTCAAGTTAATTTTATTTGTATAGTCCATAGACTGTTTATATAGATGAACAACATGACTGCTCCCCAAAAGTGAAGCCAAAACATCTGCATCGCCCCCTAGTGGCAGGCTGCAGTACAAGTCACAATTCCCACCCCTCTATGTTAACAGATGGAACGTGGACTGAACTAAAAAAGTTAAAAGTACACGTCAAGTACATTTTCCTGTCATTTTACACAGTTATTAAAACATTGATGTTTGTTCAAGTGTTAATTTTTCTGATACATTTGGTTTTAATTAGATATTTGATGCTATAAAAAGGTGACTGACAGCTATCAATCAAATTTAACTAGCTGGGAGGCATCTGCAGACGTCTTTTTGGAGTTTAAGTGTAGAGTAGGAATGTTGAGGGATGTAACTTAAACTTTAGCGGGTCATTGTTAGCTAACAGTCCCTAATTATCACCGCTCAAGTCAGGCGGGTGTATGGGCGGGACCTTAATGCCACGCTTCCTTCCTTGATAACTACTGCGTAGATTCTTCAGATTATGTCAACTAGCGCAATATGATGGCACCCATATCTGGAATATTTTGTCTTCACTTTTGCACAATGGGAGGAAGTGGAGACACGTCATCCATCCTTATATACAGTCAGTTATATAACCCAATATCACAAAGTACACTGCTCAAAAAAATAAAGGGAACACTAAAATAACACATCCTAGATCTGAATGAATTAAATATTCTTATTAAATACTTTCTTCTTTACATTGTTGAATGTGCTGACAACAAAATCACACAAAAATTATCAATGGAAATCAAATTTATTAACCCATGGAGGTCTGGATTTGGAGTCACACTCAAAATTAAAGTGGAAAAACACACTACAGGCTGATCCAACTTTGATGTAATGTCCTTAAAACAAGTCAAAATGAGGTTCAGTAGTGTGTGTGTGTGGCCTCCACGTGCCTGTATGACCTCCCTACAGACAACGCCTGGGCATGCTCCTGATGAGGTGGCAGATGGTCTCCTGAGGGATCTCCTCCCAGACCTGGACTAAAGCATCCGCCAACTCCTGGACAGTCTGTGGTGCAACGTGGCGTTGGTGGATGGAGCGAGACATGATGTCCCAGATGTGCTCAATTGGATTCAGGTCTGGGGAACGGGCGGGCCAGTCCATAGCATCAATGCCTTTGTCTTGCAGGAACTGCTGACACACTCCAGCCACATGAGGTCTAGCATTGTCTTGCATTAGGAGGATCCCAGGGCCAACCGCACCAGCATGTCACAAGGGGTCTGAGGATCTCATCTCATCTCGGTTCCTAATGGCAGTCAGGCTACCTCTGGTGAGCCCATGGAGGGCTGTGCGGCCCCCAAAGAAATGCCACCCCACCCCACACCATCACTTGTGTGGGTTGTAGACTCCGTCTCATGCTACCACTAGAGTGAAAGCACCGCCAGCATTCAAAAGTGACCAAAACATCAGCCAGAAAGCATAGGAACTGAGAAGTGGTCTGTGGTCACCACCTGCAGAACCACTCCTTTATTGGGGGTGTCTTGCTAATTGCCTATAATTTCCACCTGTTGTCTATTCCATTTGCACAACAGCATGTGAAATTAATTGTCAATCAGTGTTGCTGACAGTTTCACAGAAGAGTGATTGACTTGGAGTTACATTGTGTTGTTCAAGTGGTTACCTTTATTTTTTTGAGCAGTGTACAATCTTTACAATCTGCACAGCATATGACACTCGCTGACTTTAGACATATACAAGTTGCCAGTCTCTCACCGTAGAATGTGAAATGTAGTCAGCAAATCCACACCACAAGTTCAACCAATTACTCCCTGTGATCTGTTTTAGATAAATCTTATAAGAAACAAATTTGAACTTATCTTTTCTACTCTGTGTTGTTTCAGCCTGTTAGCGTTGATGCTGTTACAAACCTGCCATCCCTGCAGATCCTCAGGCTCTCTGAGTTCAGGTAAATCTCCAACCTGTTTGCACCCTGTGCTATAGCTGACCTTTTCTGGTATTCATAGGAAGTATTAAGAATCACTGCATGCGGCATGAGCTTCAGTCCGGACCTTATTTGTAATGCTAGGCTTTCCAAGCATGAGGGACTGATGACATTATGTGCTTTGTGTCCCTCAGATTTCATTCACACTCCATTTCAACAGTAGTAGGGGAGGACGGTGAGCCACATTTTGGTCAGCGTTGAATGTCAATGTTTTTTATCAAGCAAAAAGTACCATACAAGCTAATAAAAATAAACTGCTCCTTACATGCTTGATGTGGACCAACACCAGGCATTTGGTCATTGATTTTTCTAATTTTAAAGCCAAGACTCAAGGAAGTTACTGCTCCTGGTCCAGGAACCATCCAGCAGAAGACAGCTTGCTTTTTTACTGAGCTTGAGAAGACGTCTGGAATAATTAAAATTGAAACATGCTAGCCCTGCCTCCTAGAAATAGCATTTAAATATTGTGGTTCTAAAAGTATTTGTCCCACAGACCAGTAATAAAATGGAGATGTTCGTAACATCTTGTGTAAACCAGAGTTACCAGAGCCTGACTACAGTGGGTACAAACACCCCTGCTGAAAGGGAACACCACCAAGCAATTTTTTATAAATTTTCGATAAGCTTGCCCAAACTGATTTTGTCGCTTAGCATGAACCACATACAGGGTGCTCAGAATGTGTATACTGGTGTCAATTTCTGGCTATTTGTGTTTTCACCATCCACCCCACCCTCTTATGTGCTCTGTGTGGTACAAAAGTATCAGTGTGATCATTCATTTAATCATGCCTGTTCATGATCACTGCAAACATCCAGAAACACCAGCTCCTGTTGAACTATTAGTCTTTTACATTGAATCAAATGAGTACCTTTCTACATAAAGATAAAAAATTCCATCTCAAAGGCACACATATAGGTGATCGCTCTCTCACACAGACTTTTCTCTCTGTATAGAGACACTTGATACAATGGTAATTGTTTTGTCATGCTGTAGTACACTGTTTGGAAGAGCTGATTGATTTTTCGTTTTCACACTTCTGAGAGCATAACTTGCTGATCGCCACTTTCCCTGCCTTTCACAGAGGCTGAGTATTAAAAACCCTTCTTCAGCCATATTGCCAGTTAGGCTGAAAGAGAAACTTTAGAGCCTGCTCACATATTCTGCCAGCGTTTGTAGAGTTAGGTGTGATGAATGGCGTCTCAGATGTACCACCTATCTGTGTTCACCCCGCACAACAGAAAAGCATTATCACTCTGTTCCTAGCTGGTCGAACACATTCCCAGTTTGTTCCAAACATCATTTTGCAAGCCGAACACACTCTGTTTTATGACATTTTGTTGTGGCTATCAGACAATGGGTCTTTTGTATGAATCAGGTATTCATACATCAGGCCTCCAGTTAACAATGAACTTATCACTACATGAATCATTACATACATATGCAAGTAACTACCTGCTGTGTTATGGCATGGAGTCAATGGACCATCATCCATTAATCACATTACTCAAAAATAGTTTAGGCTAAACTAAACAACTCTGCTGAGTTGAAAGATTTGGAAATATTGCATGAACCTTGTGATTAGTAATGTTTTGCACAATACACCAAATTAATTAATTTATATGTAACATTTCATATTAGTTTATATATGAATAATGAACATTGTTCACGCACAAGCCACTAGAAGTAATTACATCATTATATCATTAATCACTTGCAGACTATAAATAAATGTTTCATGTTATGTACAAGATTAAATAGTGAATAATTCATATCCATTAATGGGGAATCTGCAAAATAAAATGCAAATGAATGCTTGTGTCCATCCACCACTGTTATGTAAATATAAAAGAGTGGAGCACATCGAGGTAAATAGCTGGTGGAGGTAATCCTCCAGTTGGTGCCATTAAAGCTCTGCAGATGAGGACACGACAAGATGGCATCGTTAAAAGAGCTCCAGTCAAAGCTGAAACGATGGAAAATCATGTGGAAAATGTGAGAGCAGTTTCAGTTAGGTTCATGTATTAATGGTGGGAGACAGTTGGGAGAAGGTTGGTGTCAGTTAACGCCCAGAAAGTCTCAGACTGCCTGTTAGACCCTTTTATGGACAAACTGTCACAAAACTGTTAGAAAAAAACATAAGAAAAGATAAATCCTAATATACATAGTGGGACCTGGGAAGGGTAATGTTGCTTAATAAGTACTGTAAACACCAATCACATAAGAAGCTTGTGAAAATCCATTGCAACCAATCATGTTTTACTGATGGAGTTCTCCTAAATACAGGTTTTGCATCATTTTCGATGGTGGACCTCTGAGACATGTCATCAGTTAAAATCATGTTCAGTGTGAATTAAAACCGGAAAAGACACAATGTAGCTTTTTGAGCAGTCAGCAGGGGCTTAGGGTCCTCATAGTAATGAATTACAAGTTTGATTTCTTTTCAAAATACAACTCTACCTCCAGCTCTTGTGTCTAACTGCCTACTGTACAACAAATCAGACCAACTCTACATCCACTTGTCAGCACAGCATTTGCCTCACTGTACGTTTTTTTTTGGCACAGTGTCTATAGGAATTATGTTTACACTGAATGTTTCTGAACAGTAATATTCAACATTTAATGTTTTTCAACTAAATCTTTCCCTTTCCATGATAAGTGTTTTGGTTTCCTATTCTTATCTGAATTAATTTTGATACACACATACACAGTGGAGGATAATAATACAAACAGATCATCGTAGACATCATCTCTAGCTCTGCCTATGGTGAGATTTAATCAGTGGTTTCTCATACCTGGACCAATCACATTTGATAGACTCCACTTTCTGATATTTTTAGCTGAGCCAGCATTCTAAAATAAAGCTAACTCTAAAACTGTAGTGCAGAAACTTTTATATGTTTAATGGCCTTTACATCCCAGCTCTTGCCAAATGAGTTCACACAAGGCTGAAGCCCATCATGGCCAGGTAAATCTCTCTTTGCAGTATACTGCACTTTTTAAATCTGGTGTCCGTGGCAACAGTCCACATTCCAGCTCCGGAGCTGAAGGTCTGGAACTTGTGTATGACCCCATGAAGCATTCAGGAAAAGTTTCTGATGCACCAGAGAAGAAAGAAACTTGTTGTTCAGAGGAATGATCACAGTCAGAAAAAGAACATGTGAAGACAAATATGAATTACTGTTGTAGTTATCCTTGGAGGGAAAGAGAAGGGACTGAGGACAGATGGATGTGGTGCTACTGCTCTTGGACAGGTTGGAAAAATATTTGGAAAAGGTATGGCTTTTCCAAATAGTAGGCTTTTTACATTTACTTTACCTAAATAGTTATTGTCTTGGACCTGTGGAAGTTTCTCTGTATTTTTGTAACCTATAAGCGCAGTGATTGTGTAATTACTCTCACTGCCAGAAGGGGAGGTGAAATTTCCACACTTCAACTTTAACAGATATAAATTATATATTTCTTGAACAGCTCTCAGACATTGGGTAAAGGCAGTGCACTACTTGCTCTCCCTACATTTAAGTTGTTAACTGCTCTGTAACCTTTCTTCAACTACTTTGAACAACACTTAATGAAACAGAATATACATTTCACACTGTCTATTGCATACCAGTGTCAAACCAGCTATGGCTCCCTGTGAAATAATTTGCAAAAGCCACTTTTGAACTTTAATTTGTCAGACAGACAGAGGACTACCTCCTGCTGACTGTATGCCAAAGGGGTCCTCGGATCAAAAAAGACAGGGTGAAATATGATGAGTCTGTAACTAAAAAATTTAGTGGTATTGATGCATAATTTATGTTTTCCAGCGTGCCAACGGATCTTTAAAATCCTGTTTTGCTCCATATTTCTGTGAAGGACTTGGATTATCCCTTTTGAATGGAAAAAAAAATCAAAATTTCAGAGGAAGTGAGGGCATATAAAACACTCACATGCACTCATGTTAAAATAATAGTATAATAACAGAAAAAGAATATCATTTTGTAGTTTCTGATCCTTCACTATGAAGAAAAATGGTCTACATTATCTGTAATTTGTAAATGATAAACTCTAAGATGTCAATAATCAATAACCGTTCATGCATAACAATCAGTTAATTTTAAAACCTTTGACTGCATCAGACACAACAGCTGAACCTCTACTCTGAGTTTCTCAGCATCACTTTAAAGGATATTCTCCTTTGGTTTGCTTTACTCTTTCTCCATCTAACACCTAACAGAGATGGAGAAGAGGCTGACAGATGTCAGACTCAGTGCTGCTGGCAGCCCACTCGCCTGGGCAAGTCCACCGCACAGCACTTGGTTATTTTTATTTAAGTGGCAGCTGGGGTAGTGTTAATGTATTTTGCTTTGCATCTGTCCCAATGAACCTTTCCTAAGCCCCACTCCTTTTCGCTCTGTGCCCCAATAACAGCTGAGCAAGCTTAGTACCTGGGTTAACCTTGGTAACCTTAGTCTCTAGTTAGTACTGTGTACAAATAATGGCAATTTTATTCTTACTTGAATTTTCTGAAAATTTTGTTAGTTTTCTGCTGTGCACTTGATCAACTTAGATGTTCCTGTACACACTCAGTTGCCAGTTGATTTCGTCTAACTACTCAGGGGTTATATTTGTATTTGTGAGAAGGGAGAGCCCTTGTCCAATGAGGATGGAGGGGGTGCACAGTTAAATTATTGACCTATATAATAATGGCAGCAGGGACTCAGGATTTATAGTAGATTCTATAGTTTGTGAAGCAGAGGTACAGAAGTGGGTATTTGGAGTTTGAATGAATAACTATACAGGACAGAGCTTGTCTCCCACACTCCCTGGGTGTGTCTGCATGTCCTCAGTGGAGCATCAGTGGAGCGAGTGTTATCAGCAGCTCTGCTGAGCCTCAGCGGGCTGATTATGTCTTTTTTAAACAAGCCCACACTTCTTTCTTCTGTCCTACAAAAAGCCACGTAATAACAATACTGCAACGCTGTAACGCTGAGTGCAATACTGTTTTGTCACTGTCCTAAAGGCACAACATGTGCCTTTAGGACATGTGAAGTAGAAAGATCCACAGCTTTGTATTTTTTACATATATATTTTCACATTCTAGGTGTATTTTTTCCTCTGCTCTCTGAGGGGCCTAAAGTGATTATCTTGCTTAGTTATTTTGTCCATCCAGTACATGGGTCAAGAGCACTAACTGGCAAAAAATTTGATGTGGATGTTCATGGCCCCAGGAGAATGATCCCTATTGATTTTGGTGACCTCCTGACCTAGATGGTACATTGGTTCAAACTTTTCCTCCTCAACACTCACACAAGACAAAATATCAGTTGGATTCCTTTAAAATTTGTGGTGGATAATCATGGTATTCACAGATAAATCTTTTGCTGACCATTTTCTTGGGTGTTACCACCAGGTCAAAATTTCCTCATGTAAACTGTTTCATTGGTGAAACAGTTAATGTGGATATGTCACATGTAACTAAGGTACTGAAGTACAATTATTCTCATTCCTCAGGTCATTTATAAATTGAAGTCTTAACCAAAGGATGCTTAAATATGACATAAAAGGTTGCTCGAATAGCAACTTTCAGTGCATTGTCTTGGTTTTCTGGCCTAAAACTTCACTGCTTTGGTTCAGTGTCAGTGACTTGGTTGAGTCACATCAGGCTGTTGCTAAGGCTAGAGAGGACAGAGAGAGACCATGCAGCTCCTAATCAAGAATCAAGGGTCTTTATTGTCATCATGTTTTCACATAACGAAATTAAGATTGGTGACTTCCAGCTTTAAACATAAATATATGTTAAAATATGTAATATGTACATAAATATCTAAACATTTAAAGTTGTAGCAGCAATGTACACAGTAGGGGGGGTGGGTCAGTTGTTTAAGTCAAGTTGGCTCAAGTTCTCAATATGGGGAAATGGATTGTACAGCTCTGGGGGAAAAAGCTGTTTTTCAGTCTGGTAGTTCTGGTCTTTATGTTTCTGTACCACTTTCCAGATGGAAGCGGTACAAACAGTCCATTGCCCGGGTGGGTAGGGTCGGCGGCAATATGTCAGGCCTTCTTCTGGATCCAGCCAGCGTATATTGAGTCCAGGTCTGGAAGAGGACTTCCCACAATCCCCTGTGCCATTTTAAGTCCTTTCGGTCCTGTGCAGTAAGTACAGCTGCCATACCACACTGCTGCACTGAGGCAGAGGATGCTCTCTATTGTGGCCCTGTAGAAGTTTGTCAGGAGCTGAGGGGAGAGTCCAGCACGTTTCAGCTTCCTGAGGAAAGAAGAGTCTTTGTTGATCCTTCTTTACCAGGTGAGCTGTGTTCATGGACCAGGTCAGGTCAGATGTGATGTGGATGCCCAGGAACTTGATATATGCTGTTGACACGCTCAACTGCTTCCCCGTGGATGAGGAGAGGAGCGTGCTCTGTCCTCCTGGACCTCCTGTAGTCCACTATGACCTCCTTGGTCTTGCTGGTGTTCAGAACAAGGTTGTTGTTTGAGCACCACTGAGTAAGGTGCTGGATCTCCTCTCTGTAGTGGGTCTCATCATTGTCCGATATGAGGCCCACTATGGTGGTGTCGTCTGCAAACTTTACAATGGTGTTTGTGGAGTGGATGGCAGAACAGTCACTGGTGAAGAGAGTGAAGAGGGCTGGGCTGAGCACGCAGCCCTGTGGTGTGCCTGTGCTCAGGACCAGTGTAGAGGATGTGTTGTCCCTGATTCTCACCACCTGAAGGCCTGTTGGTGAGGAAGTCCCTGATCCAAGTGGCACAGCGATGAGGGCAGTCCCAGGTTGTGGAGCTTCAGTATCAGCTTGTCCGGGATCACTGTGTTGAAGGCTGAACTGAAGTCCACAAATAGCATCCTCACGTAGGTGTTAGGAAGCTGCAGATGCAATGGAGACTGCATCCTCTGTCGACCTGTTCTCCCTGTACTGTGTGCGAACTGATACTGATCCAGACCAGCAGGGATGATGTCTTTTGATGTGCTTTAGGACGATCCTCTCAAAGCACTTCATGATGACCGGAGTTAGAGACCAACAGGGTGGTAGTCATTTAGGCAGGCTGACAGCAGATTTTTTAGGAAGCTGCAGGGACAGGTTGAAAATGTCCAGAAAAACTCCTGCCAGTTGGTCTGCACACAATTTCAGAGAGTGCGACCAGACACCTTATCTGGTCCTTCAGCTTTCCTGATGTTGATTCTTTTCATGGAAGAGCTCACTTGGTGCAGCTGCAGGACTAGAGGCTGATGCAGTTCTTCCTGCCGGGGAAGGTGAACACTCCTCTCTGCTGCCGGGTGTGTCAAAGCGGGCGTTGTTTTCAAAATGCTCAAAGCGGGCGTTGTTTTCAAAATGCTCCTCAATACACCTTTTATACCTGCTTTTTGCTAGCTTAATGCCTTTTTTCAGTTCTTTTCGGGCAATGCTATAGGCCAGCTTGTCACCTGACCTGTAGGCAGCATCACAGGCTTTGAGTAGGGGCTTCACTGTGCTGTCCAGCCATGGTTTTTGATTTGGGAAAACCTTGATGGTCTTTGTGGGTAGAACAGCATCAGTACAGAATTTTAGGTAGGACAGAACCGATGACGTGTATCCATCCAGATCTGTGCCCTCCTTGAACACTTCCCAGTCAGTGCACTCAAAGCAGTCCTGTAATGCTGAAGACGCCTCCTCAGTCCAAACCTGTACAGTTCTGGTGGTTGGTCTTGTCCTGCAGATCAGAGGTTTATAGGCAGGGATCAGATTCACAGAGATGTGGTCCGACATGCCCAGGTGTGGAGCTGCAACAGCCTTGTATGCTCCAGGGATGTTACAGTAAACTTGATCCAAACTTGTCTCTCGGAAAGTTTATGTAACGATGGAATTTGGGGAAAACTGCCTTTAACTCGACATGGTTAAAGTCTCCTGGCCATGATCACAGCCGCCTCTGGATTTGTTGTTCATCTGCAGACTGATCATGCAGTACAGCTCCTCCAGTGCTAATTTAGCATTAGCTCGTGGTCGCATAAGCAAACGGCTACAGTCAGGATAGAACAGAGCTCTTTAGCCGTCTTAAATGGTCTGCATTTCACTGCCAGATATTCCAGATCAGGAAAAAGTATGTTGCGATAATGTTCGTGGCTGTACACCAGGCGTTATGAATGTACAGAGCCAAACCTCCACCTCTGTGTTTCTCTGAGGCTGCAGTCCTGACCGCCAGGAGAAGAGAGCGCCCCGCTAGCTCCACTGCCGCGTCTGGGATGTTGTTATCCAGCCAGGTCTCTGTAACGATCGCCACACAGCTGTCGATCTTTGCAGAGACGATCCTCAGCTTCATCTCGTCCATTTTGTTGACGAGTGACCTGGCGTTTGTGAGGAAGAGACTGGGAAGAGCTGGTCTGCATGGGTTAGCTTGTAGCCTAGCACGCAGGCCGCCCCTCTTGCCCCGCTTTTGTTTATGATTCCTCCTCCATCCTCCTTGGCAACAGAGGGATCGTGAAAGCCTCTGCGGTCTGCTGAATCTCTGGTGGTATAAAATCCAGCCTTGGAAACGCCCGCAGGTGCGCACTCCCCTTATATACTGTGCATAATCAGACAAGACCAGGTGTCAGGTGCAAATGGAAAGAAAGGAAAGGAAATTAGAATGATTGCTGCAGCACCGGGGGGAGAACATACCATTCAGAAGCAAAGCCTCAGTGTGGTCAGCTAAAGACTATTAACCTATTGGCTTTATGGCTGGCTACATGCAAAGTACCTTGGTGATGTGGCCTACATTAATTCTATCAATAGTGCATGAGTATAAGTCGTAGTAATAAGTAATAGTAAAAGCAATATCAAAGACCAACTCCTGTCTTGGCATGCAGGCTATCAAACAGGAAAGACATCCAAGCTTCTCATGACACAACAGAACCACAGACCACAGATCTTTATGTTTTTTCATAAAGATCCATAAAATATGAGATCCTCCAAATACAATGCCTCATTTCAACATTAAACACATCAGTAGCTGCCCTGTGGATAGATGTACTTGTATAAAGGATGCTCTTGTCTAACGGCACCAAAAATATAGTCTCTATAGTTCTAAGACTGACATTACATCTGATAAAGACAAATAATTAACAGTCTGAATCTGAAATCTGAAAAAGAATGCCACTGTTGTGTGAACCTCTCCACTCCTAGTTAAGAACAAGTTACAGCCTCACTTTCCCTTACACTTACAAGAATCTCTATAAATTACATACAGAGAGGCTGATGAATTATAAAGAATATAAATTAGGAGGAAAAATCACAGCATCAGATCAGTGCATTGTACTGAGGTTGGGTATTAAAATCGATATCAGGGAAGCAAAACTTGGATCAGTGAATCCCTACCATGCATTAAAAAGTCTAATAGAGCTAATTGTTTCTACTGTTATCATGATGGGGTCCTCACTCTGATCTAAACACCCAATCAGGGGTTCAGTAGACCATAACTGTAGTTAATGCGAACACAAAATGAGTTTGTCATCACTGTATGCATTTTTGTTAAGTTAAAGAGGAGTTTAGTTTGTTCAAAAAGGACTACATCTGAAGGTAATTAAATAAATGAGGCAGACTGTAATCGCAGGAAGTGGGTCATGAGCAAAACAAACTCAGGGAACAACAACTCTGGTGAGACAGCAATGAAAGCTGCTGAGGGAATTTAAGGATTTAGATGTTGTTAGATTGGTCATAAAAGTGCAGAAGTTCTTTAACACAGATAGTAGGTAGAGCTGCAAAACCATTCATTTAAGTACTGACCATGGCATTGTTAGCACTGACCGTTACAAAGGGAATGAAGTAAAAATTGATACTTTCTCACCAGATGACACAAATAGCCATGATATTTTTGTAGCATAATGAGGATGAACGTGAACGATTACATGTTTCATGAATGAACTGATGAAGCAGTTCACATCTTTGTTTGAGAAAGCAATGGACCGGACCCTGCCTAAACAGAGGCTGTCAGAACTCACAGTGGAAAGCTGCATTCACATGATTTCACTGGTCAATATTTAAGTTTCATCCAAGTAGCGGTCTCATCATCTGGTATAAAATTCATTAATTGTTCATCGTTGTGTTCTTTGCATTTATTCATGGTTGCATTTATATATAAATTTTTATGTATAGTAGTTATTAGTTGTGTGTTAAGTTAATAGTTCAGTAACCTTTTTATTTCTGAAGAATCGATCATGCTTGTGTGTATGCAGCAGAGCTGGCTCTGCCATTTTGGTACCCTACGCAAGATTATATATATATATAGGTTTGGCGTCCCCCAACCCTCCGCACGCACACACACACCCAGCAGCACCCCCTCCAGCAGGTGGCGCCCTAGGTGACCACCTATATGGCCTATGCCAAGAGCTGGCTCTGGTATGAAGTATGACAGTGAACTTGAGTCAACAATACTACTTTATACTTAGTATTCATTATTCATTAATTTAATTCAAAGGGTCTGGACGTACCTATTTACATGTAAAACATTTTTTAAGCATATATTTTTTTGTTGCAAATGTGTGAACAGATTGTAACATAACTTAAAAATGAGACCTTCAGTTGAGTTTAATACCCAGACAAACAATGACTTGATAAAGCTGGATAACAAGTTATTCACATTTTTTAACGCTTTTTTGGAAAGCAAGCTATCGACATGTCTGTCCATCACGTCCAGTCTCATGTGTGTCACATCTCTGTTTTGGCCAAGGCTGGCTCATGTGTATGGGGTGCAAACATGCTTGAGAAACAGGCTAGCTGTAAGGTGTCGTTGTTAAAAAGTATTTTCTGAGTTTTACCTACTGGCCTTCTTTTCATTTTAAGTTAAATTCCTTTATTTACTATAAGTTTTTGTACCAATTACTGATTATCGTATTTATCATAATATCATTTAAGCTATTACTGCTACACTTTAAAGAATTAGTCGTTACTGGTTTGTTTAAAGCTGATTTAGTAAGTAGGACCTCTGTTGATGATTCTTTTGATCTTAACAAAAATACATCACTTCAATTTGTTTTCATATGAGTGTGAACTTACACAATACATAAAATACTATACTTATGTACATACAGTATGTGCATGTGTGTCACTCCTCTAGGTATTCTATACAAGTGAGTTGGCCAGGTTGCGGTGTTGATTAATTTACTTCTGCTGAAACAATCTAAATGTAAATTGGACCTCTCTATCTGTGTCTCCCAGACTATAATGAGAAGAGAATTTAAATGACCTGGTTGCTTTGCATGCATTCTGACGCAAAGTTAAAATTTATAGAGAGACGACTTCTGTGTAAACAAAAAGAAATTATGTATAGGAAAGACAGAAAACTCACAGGTTTTACTGAAAACCCAGTATAGGTTTTGTCAGGATGGCAGTATGTAGAAAGAATGACTTATAGGATCAGCTGTTTCAAAAGTGAATGTGTCTCAGTGGATGTGTTTATGTTTTGGGGCCTACAAACAGAGATGGATGACCAGTGTATCAACTGGTCTGTGTGTCATTTTAAACCTGGATAAGAGCTTATCTCAACACTTATGCCCCTTTTCCACTAGTACCTACTCGGCTCGACTCGACTCGACTCGCCTTGGTTTGTACGCGTTTCCATTACGTGTTAGTACCTGGTACCAGGTACTTTCGTAGTACCTACTCGGCCGGGGTTCCAAGCGAGCTGAGTCGTCGAGGCCGAAAATGTGGCGTCAGCAGACGGCAGGCCACTGATTGGCCAGGGCGTGGCGTCACCTAGTTAGTTGCGTCGGGAGAAGCGACTTGTTCATTCAAGAGTCAACCGCCATGCCATTTTAAAACGCATAATAACAACAACGAACACGATCAGAGATGGCTGCACAGAAATCAACCCCGCGGAGCGAACGATGACGAGGTGCAGACATTTTTCTTTGTCTGGTGGCCTCGATGGCATCATAGCTCCGTAGTCGTTTTATCGTGTTGTGTCGCATAACAAATGACGTCGCTGGAGTTTCGGCCGCGTTGCCACGGTGACCCCACCCCACGCTGAGGTGGTACTCTATTGTAATGGAAAACCACCTAAACTGAGTCGAGTCGAGTCGAGTCGAGAAAGTCGAGGTCGAGTCCCGAGCCGAGTAGTAGGTACTAGTGGAAAAGGGGCATTAGTGCTGTTAAATCTACTGAGGATAGCTGTTATTTTTCAAATCATGAAGTCCATGTTTTAGTCTCCTTTAGATTTCTTCTTGCATCAGGACAGGACAAATATAACATTTTAGCCCCACCATTGGTGAGTTTCCAGGCCAATGATGGACTGGCTGTGTGAAGCATGGTGCTCCTCCCCCACCTCTGTTGGATGTTATTTGGATAAAGAGTGGAGTGAAGCAAGATGGACAAACAAAAAGACGGGAAAAATATAAAGGTGATGCTGACAAACTGATAGATAAAGAGGTTGAAGTTGATGCAGCCAACTGTTTTATAATAACACATGACTATTTAGGCACCGTTACCATTCAGTCATCTCACAGGTTTGTGAATGTGAAGGCACTGAGAGCAGCCCAGTGAGAGACCGGCTGAACTGTCAAGGTTTAGCAACTGAGGTAGTCTGACAGAAGAAAACAGGGAGAAGATAGGCAAGGTTTTGGTTTGGCCACGTAGCTGTTCAGCTTTATCGGGTCCTTTTGTTGAAAAATGTTCAACTGTTCATAAAGTTGAAATGTTGATACAGCTGTTACACATGAATAGTGATGATTATTAACAAGTTAGTACTTAGTAACACATTAGACTCTAGTGATGTTTTGATCACCCTGAACAGTGAACTGGTTATTGATGACATTGATAAGAGAGATGGACTGCTGCAGAAATTCAGAAACTAATAAGATAAGAAATGTGTATTTATTTTATTCTATTCTATGACTTTCCTACACGTCTTTTCATCAACACATTTCTTCCTAGATTATTTCTTTAACTGGTTACATGGTTCCAGAGATTCTTGTGACCTTGTCATCAGTGCCATTATGGCAATATATGCTTCTCCTAGCCAGCCTCCTCCTCAGAGCAACAGGTTCCCCTTGTACTATTTTACTAAAGTTACTCATATACAGTCAAGCCTGAAATTATTCATACCCCTGGCAAATTTTGACTTAAAGTTACTTTTATTCAACCAGCAATTTTTTTTTACCGAAATGAAATGACACAGGCTTCTCCCAAAAGATAATAAGACGATGTACAAGAGGCATCATTGTGGAAAAAAATATTTCTCAGCTTTTATTTACATTTGAACAAAAAGTGGCATGTCCAAAATTATTCATACCCTTTGCAAACTGTCACAGTCAATGGGAAAGTCCAAGGTTCTATACCATTACAAATAGTCCAAGCTGTTCTAAAGCATCCTAATTACCCTGATTCATTGGGAACAGCTGTTTTAATCAATTCAACAGGTAAAACAGCAGCTCTCTGCAGTTGGTTTGTGGACAGTCATGGCTAAGATAAAGGAGCTCACTGAGGACCTGCGGCTGCGCATTGTGGCTGCTCACAAGTCAGGAAAGGACTATAAGCCCATATCTAAATGTTATCAAGTTCCAGTGGCTACAGTGCAAAGCATTGATTAAAAAATACAAGACGTTCCGCACTGTGGAAAATCTCAGAGGACGTGTGGTCGGAAGCCAAAAGTGACACCTGTGCTGGAGCACCACCAAGGCCATCCTAGAGAATCTGGGCCCTGCTGGTGGCAAGGTCTCAAGGCAGACAGTTCAACGGAGACTGCACACTGCTGGGTTCCACAGTCGAAAAACCAGGACGCCACTTCTCCAGATAAGGCACACAAAAGCCTGCTTGGCCTTTGCAAATGCTCATCTGGAACAAAGAAGAAGACTTCTGGTCTTCTGTTTTATGGTCAGATGAAACAAAAATTGAATTGTTTGGCCACAATCATGTATGCTTCATTTGGCGTAAAAAAGGAGAAGCCTTCAACCCTAAGAACACCATCCCCACTGTCAAACATGGTGGTGGGAACCTAATGCTTTGGGGGTGTTTTTCAGCCAATGGACCAGGGAACCTAATCACAGTAAACAGTGGCAATGGCACCATGAAAAAAGAGGAATACATCAAGATTCTCAACAACAACATCAGGCAGTCTGCAGAGAAACTTGGCCTTGGGCACCACTGGACATTTCAGCACGACAACGACACAAAACACACAGCAAAAGTGGTAAAGAAATGGTTAGCGGACAAAAACATTAACGTTTTGGAGTGGCCTTAGCCAGAGTCCTGACTTGAATCCAATTGAGAATCTGTGGAGGGAGCTAAAGATCAGGGTGATGGCAAGGAGATCCTCCAACCTGAAAGAGTTGGAGCTCATCGCAAAAAATGAATGGGCAAAAATACCAGTATATTATACCAGGAGACGTGCAAAAAGCTGGTCAGCAATTATAGGAAGCGTTTCATTGTGATGGATGGATGGATGGATGGATGGATGGATGGATGGATGGATGGATAGATAGATTATTATATTATAGATAGATTTATTAATCTCCAAGAGAAATTCACAGTTCCAGCAGCTTGAAAGGTAGAAACATAAGGGCATGCAAGTTAAAATAAAAAAATATGAAATAAAGCATCTGGCAGGTCTGGTTCAAAGGTGCAGTTCTGCAAAATGGCTTTGTGTGACATACAGTTGTGCAACAGTCAGTTTGTACACACTTGAGTCCACATATAGATGTGTCTGTGTGTGTGATAAAGTGCGTGTGTCCAAGCTGCGTGGTGTGAGTGTGTAGTGAGTCTGGAGCTCTGTTTTGTATTATCGCTCTCCCCGAGAGGTGTTGAAGAGCCGTATGGCGTGGGGGGAAGGAACGATCTCCTCAGTCTGTCTGTGGAGCAGGACAGTGACAACAGTCTGTCACTGAAGCTGCTCCTCTGCCTGGAGATGGCGCTGTGCAGTGGATGATTAGGATTGTCTATGATGGACAGGAGCCTGTTCAGCGTCCGTCGCTCTGCCACAGATGTCAGGCTGTCCAGCTCTGTGCCAACGACAGAGCCTGCCTTCCTCACCAGGAAGGCAGGCGGTTGGAGTCACACCATGTGACGAAGTCCTGGATCAGTTCTCTGTACTCATCCTCCTGTCCACTCCTGCTACAACATGGCCCACGATGGCTGTGTCGTCCGTCACCAAACTTCTGTACATGGCAGAGCTCTGACTTGACTTGTACTGAAAGTCGGACGTGTACAGGGTGAACAGGACCGGAGAGAGCACAGTTCCCTGCGGTGCTCCTGTGCTGCTGGCCACAGTGTCGGACCTACAGTCCCCCAGCCTAACATACTGAGGTCTGCCAGTCAGGTAGTCTGTGATCCATGCCACCAGGTGTGATTCTACTCCCATCTCTGTCAGTTTGTCCCTGAGGAGCAGTGGCTAGATGGTGTTAAAGGCGCTGGAGAAATCCAACAATGTAATCTTCACAGCACCCACCACTGCCTCTGTCCAGGTGAGAGAGAGATCGGATGGAGCAAGAAGATGATGGCATCCTCCACTCCCGTCTTCTCCCGGTAAGCAAACTGCAGAGGGTCAAGGAGCGTGGTGGGTCTGTGGCCTCAGGTGATGGAGCAGCAGCCGTTCCATGGTCTTCATCACGTGCGACGTCAGGGCGCAACCGGTGGTCTGAAGTCATTCAGCTCACCAGGGTGTGGTTTCTTAGGGACTGGAATGATGCAGGATGTCTTCCACAGCTGGGGAACCCTCCCCTGTCCCAAGCTCAGGCAGGTTGAATATGCGCTGAAGGGGGTGTCCCAGCTCCCTCACGCATGCCTTCAGTAGTCGCGGTGATACTCCAACTGGACCTGCAGCTTTGCTGGGGCGCAGCCTCCTCAGCTCTCCACAGACCTGAGCTGCTGTGATCGTTGTGGGTGGTGTGGATGGGGGGGGTCCTCTTTGCTGGTGATGGCTTGCGGGAGTAGGAGGGTGGGGGCTGCTGTGTTCAGAGGTGTGAATGGGATGGAGTGATCAAACCTATTAAAGAAGTGGTTTAGCTGGTTTGGCCTTCCCACACCTCTCTTGGAGCTGCAGTCAGTGATGGTATTCATCCCCTCCCACACCTCCCTCATGTTGTTGTTTTGCATCCTTTGTTCTATTTTCCTTCTGTACTGCTCCTTCGCCTCCCTGGAGCTGGACTCTGAGTTCCTTCTGTATCCGCTTAATTACTTGTGTTGAGAAGGGTATGAATAATTTTGGACATGCCACTTTTTATTCAAATGTAAATAAAAGCTGAGAAATAATTTGTTCCACAATTATGCCTCTTGTACATCGTCTTATTATCTTTTGGGAGAAGCCAAAAAAAAATTGCTTTAAGTCAAAATTTGCCAGGGGTATAAATAATTTCGGGCTTAACTGTATGTGTCTTCTTCTCATAAAGTTTACATAAACACCATCTGAGGCCAAGTCAATCATTTCTCAGGAAACCATTGATACTTTGTTAGGTGGGAGTGATGGGCTGGGGACCTACTGAGTGCTAAACAGAACTCATTTGGATTTACTTTCAGTTTCAGTATTCACTGTCTGACACGAGACACCTGACCTCTTTCCCTCTGTTCATCTTCTCCATCTGTTTACACTTCACCTCGTATCTCCTCCTCACCACCTCTATGGCTTTTTATCTGCTCGATCGCACTCCTTCACCACCCCTCCCACTGTTTGTGTGTATGTGTGTGTCGGACAAAATCCAGTTCCCAAATTAGTGTCACAATAGTTTAGCTCATTCAGGATGAGCTAACCTTGCTAATCTAATGTAATCTTATTGAATGTAAAGTGTGGTGTGGATTGTGCTGCTGGTGTATCTCCATGGGTGGTTGATGAGCTGGTCTGAGTCAAAAAGTTTCATTCCCTATTTGCCCTTGTACCAGGGGATTTTTGTCACTTTGATGTAAGTACAGCTCATTTGACTGATCATACATAGGGCACCTTAGACTTCAAAGCTTCAATAATCACTATTTTATAATAAATAAACAATATATGAAATGACTATGTATGAATGACTATATATGAAATTTCTATGGAAATTATTATTGGTTATTATTATTGGTAATTTACAGGAATTAAAAGGAAATGCTGGAGAATAATGAGAAATAACAGAAATTCTAGAGCCTGAGTTTTACCCCAAACGTTTTGGCAGTGCACCAGTTGCCTTCTTTCAGCTGTAGCAAACATAAATGATGGACCAGAGCTGGAGGATCCTCCTGAGACATTTAGATCCACAGTACTGGAGCTTAGTTACAGTTTCCTGGTTACGATTAACTGTATGCCCACATTGTTCAACTGAGAAGTCGGAGCTGTCTGTGGAAATATTTCAAACATTCATTTACAATGGCGCCATCCAAATGTGTAGAGACAAAATCATCCAGGAAGACAAGAATTTCTCCCCAAAGTGTTCACACAGACTCTCACTGCAGATTTGGACTGTGCAAAAGTAATAACGAACGCTACAAAAGTGTAAGCCAGAGAATACAGCATTTAAACATATTGTAAAAGTAACTGAGCCTCTCCCTGTGCATGTTAGTCAGTCCTTTGTGCTGGCACTGTATAAACTAGCACAAGTTGTTGTTGTTCAGGAGTTATCAGATCAGAGTCTTACTATAGAGCATTGGTGTTAATAATTTTTCATATTGATAATGTCACACTATTTAAATGCATTAATTGTTACAGTAAGAACTGTGGCCAATGATCCACTGTTGATGGTAGCAGGCAGCAGTTTTCTGTTGAAAAGCAGCTCTGAAAACCCACCGGACACCACAAAACATGAAACTAGCTGGTAAACACACTGCAGCACTTGGATGTGTATATAAGCAATAATTTGCTGACAAGTTGGCTATATTGTTGTTGTCTCTGGCTTTTTGCAAACCTCCATGAGGACAAAAAATCAATTTACCACATCTTGAAAGGTTTTTTGAGAGAGTGTGGATTGTTGTTAAATTTGCACTTATATTTAATTAAAAAAAAAAAAAACTTGAAAAGATGCAAATGTGGCACCTGTTACCAGCATAGAAGGGCCAAAGAAATGGCACCAAGGTGAAAGCATTTAACTACATCTACTATCTGACACATCATCACCAATCCATATTTTGTTTCACAACATGAATATTTTTCTGAGATCAGTCCAAAATAAAAAATAAAAGTTATACTCTGACATTACAACATATTGTGAAAAATATGTTTGTCTGGACAATTGTATTACCATCTCTCCAGTGCACCCCAGGTATGTTCGATTTACTGCTGAACCTGTAGTTTCTTGGACTTGCTTTATTTGTAACATAACCATGTAGGAAATGTTAGCTTGAATCTTTCCAGAGATATCATAGATCACTTAGGTCATGTAAAAGAAAAGTTGAATCACCTCAGATTATCCTCATTCGACACCATCTGAGGCCAAGTCAATAAACATTTTCAGTAGGAAACCATCAATACGTTGTTAGGTGGGAGTGATGGAGTCAGCGTGGGGCCGGGGACCTACTGAGCACCGACCGAAACTCATTTGGATTTACTTTCAGTGTCAGTATTCACTGTCTGACACGAGACACCTGACCTCTTTCCCTGTTCATCTTGTCCATCTGTTTACATTTCACCTCGTGTTCCCTCCTCACCTCCATCTTTTTTAGTCTACTCGATCACACTGCTGCACCATCCCTCCTGCTGTTTGTGTGTGTGTGTGTGTGTGTGTGTGTGTGTGTGTCGGACAAAATCTGGTCCCCAAATGAGCTAAAGTGGCTGCCTTCATTTGGACTAGGTGACAGATGGGGGTTAGGCCTACCAGGGAAATGGCTAAGGTCACTCCAAATAATTAATGTAAGTCTATGAAATTTCTCCAAATATGACTCAAACCAACATTTTGCACAAAAAATATCAAGATGGCAAACAAATGATAGGAATAAGAGTAAAGAAACATACCAAATGCAGGTGCTGCCATTTAAGCGAGAAGCATTTACCTGCCATTGTTTGTGTCCATTTATGGGCTAGGAGTCGATGCAGATCAATAGAGTTATTTTGAGTGATTGTCTTCGTACTTAAATGAAACATTTCAATCCAAATAGAAAAAGGTCTCTTCAGATGAGACCACACATGAATCCACAGGGTATGAGGGGTCATTGAATAGTTTAGTGAGTAATGACTCTGTAAATGTTGATTGTTATACTGAACTTGTAATTTATTACTGAAAAAGATTGACATTTTCTATATTTTTTTATACTCAACACTTTCCATGAACTCTGCCATATACATATTTAAAAACATCCCACAAACATGTTACATAAAGTTTTTACCAAAAAGGCTCAGTCATTTCCTAAAAGAGCTGGTCACTGCAGTGTTTAGTAAAGATTACTAAGACAGGGTTTCCTTTCACTGCTGATCACGACACACCACAGAGTATTTGGAGCTGCAGATAGGTGTGTGTGGGACTGACTGAAAAATAAATCACAGTGTGTGTGTGTCCCCGTGTTAATGAAGGAACATGTCATGCCCAGTGTGAGAGTGTGGCTCACTGATGTGTGTTAACAGTTTTTGGACAACAATGGAGCTCCGTGGCATTACTTGTTAGTAGGTACATTCACTCTTGGTTTGAGTCTTTTTAATGGGATTTGTTAAATAAGAAAAAAGTAGAATATTACTGGGTCGTGTTCATCCAAAAGCAATACTGAGTGGTTACCTTTATATTTACACTCATTTCTCATTGCTGCTTTTCTGTCATCCGGATGAGACTAAATGTTTTCTTCTTGCACTTCCCAAATTGCAGCATTAAAAAAGCAACAATACACGTGTACTGCTGTGCCCATATTCATACATCTGTGAAGAATATAATCTTAATATACAGTTCAAAATGGCAAAGCTTTAAATGAGATATATGTAATGTAGTCTACTGAACAAACTTTAGCTGCATATGCCTGCAAATCCTACAGCTGCTTATCTTATATATCTTATATCTTATATTCAAAAACTCTTTTTTTTATTTTAATTCACAGGTGTCGTGACCCAGTTCCCCTGCATGGATCAGTAAAGTTACTTTTGTACTAAACTCCATTGTCTTTTTTTTTTTTTTTTTTTAACACATCACTACTACTGCTGTAGTTTTTAAGGGCACTGATGAGAGGCCTCCTCCTCTGACTGGGGATGTTTGACTCTGGTTTGCTGATAAATTACAGCCGCTATTTGCTCCTCTCTCTGTGGGAAGAGACTATGAATTCACTTCATTAAAATTCCACCGGGGAAGATGACACCTTTTATTTAAGGTCTCACATTCTCTCTCACTCTGTTTCGTTCTTGCTCCCTCGCTCTGAGTTTTTTTTTTTTTTCTTTGAACACCGGGGAGATTGATTTGAATTTTAATTTGCCAGCACAATGTCACAGCGTCTGTTTGTGAAATAAGGTCAAGGAGCGCAAGTTGTTTTATAGGATCAATATGAGGGGACTTAATGTGATAAAAGAAAAATGCTGGACTTTGCCAATTTTCATAGGCCTTCAAATACACTCTTCCTTTGGAAATATTAGCAAAGATATCACGCTGATATAACCAAGGTCTCATATGCCTGATATCAAACTCCATATTTTATTCAGTGACTACGAGGGCAGCCTGTCTGAATGACTGAACCACAGATGGAGGAAGTAAAAAGGAGGCTTCAGGGAATAAAGTGCTTCTACCACCTTCATATCCAGTAGTAGAAGCTCAACCTGTGGGATGTGTCGTCTGCCGTGTGAGCTGTTTATTGAAACAGACATGCTCAGCTAAGCTTCAGAAAGCATCTGGTGGATCCACTTATTACTGACTTCATGAGGCTCTCAACTCCCAGTTGACCTGTGGTAATCCACACACGCTCACATACACTTGTGATAGTCATTGTGCAATACTTGATGGCTTTGTCTCTCATTAAATCTGATCCCAGATTACTCTTTCCATTCTGCTGTCACAGTATAAAGTTGTTGACAGGTTGAATTACAAGGTGCTTCACATTGTGTTTTTCCATCAAGTAGGACTAAACTTTTTATTGTTTCTAATAAAAATACAAATTAACATATACTGTTTTTGTAGAGCACTGTGCAAAAACATCATTTAATTAAGTTTTTGTATGAAATGTCTTTGTGTACAGGAATATCACATAGAGCCCCACTGTTTCACGCAAACAAGACCCTCACTGAGAGTTGGGATAAGCTGAATCCCCTTTATGGGTCCTGTTAGGTTCAGTTACTTACAATTGCCATGCAGCTACGGCAGCCAGACAGGTCAACAGTTTGGTTGACACTGATGCTGCGTTCATGTCACATCGGAGTTACCGTAATTATAAATCTCTGACTTGTAGACCCTGTCCAAGATAACATTGTTGTGTAATTACAAGCCTGAAAAGCAAAAAGTCATAAACATGGGCATCCTTCCCATCTCCACCATCTGCCCCACGTGACATGAACACGGCGTGAGGTGGAATGAGCTAGCAGCCATCACTACAGCTGACTGTAATAGTGTGAGAAACCCACTCACTCAAACTCTCTACTCCCAAACAAACCTCTATTTTGAGGTGAAGTCAGTCAGAAATGTTCTACTCATTCATTTCAGAATTGGGCAACACATTTATTTTCAGTAGCAAATTGATCCCTCCTTGTTTTCCTCTTGCAGATCTCAATGGACTGAACTTTGATCAGCAAAATTGCAATGCTCTTTAATGCCCGGCCAGTCGGGGAGAAAAAAATACAGTGCCTAGAACAAGGGATATTGTCTGGCAATAGTGAGTGCACCGACAATAATCGACAGTAAAGTGTTTGATAAGAAGCTATAAAATGTACGCTCTTGATTGCCCAGCATTGCTCGTTCCTGCTATAGATGAATTATGGGAACAGGGTAGTGTGGTTCTACCAGGCTTCTGTTCTTTTGGGCTTATAAGGCATGTTCCTCAGAGTCCCCTTCTGGCTGAGCGTCCTCACACACAACAATGGCATGGAGATATTTTACTTTTCAAGACTTTTCACATTATAGGATCTAATTATTCAAATGTTCATTCTTTTTAGGGCAGCAGTAATGCATGTGAATTGGTCAAAGTTTTGGTCTGTTTGGTCTTGTGTCCGTAATGTGACCCTCAATGTTGACTGTTGTGACCACTGCACCAAAATCACCTCACAGTCCAGTGTTGTTCATGGAAGCTTAACTCAAGCAGTAAATTCTTGCAGTAATGCGGTAATACATACCTCTCTTTAAGACATAGTATCATTTTAAGGAACACTTTTATCAATTGCTTCCATCACACACATCAGACAATGAGAAACAGTCAGAGCATTTTCGGAAGCTGCATTGTTTTTGTATTTCTACACAAAACTGCAGGTTTCCCCATTATTTCAGTACAGCCTTCCTTATTCCACTATCTAGTGGCAATTGGAGAAATTGCATATTGAGGCACTTTGACACTGGCCTCAGATTCAATTACGTGAAAGCAGTCATTGGCAATGAAATTCATGAATCTCAGGCTTCAGCTGTGGTGGTTGCTACTTGGTGGTTACACTGTGTTTACTAAGAGTAAAGTGTGAAAAAAACTGAAATAGGGTGAAAAAAATTAAGAAAAAGATCATGTTTAAATTAAACCAGTATTCATTAAATGGAAAACAAAGTTAAATAAAATTAAACGCTGTCATAAAATACATTTTAAACAAATTTTCTCACACATCATTTCCATTCCTCTACTCTCCACACCACTGAATATGTATTCCAGGTGCTGTTTTGGTGGAAAAACACGATTAACTGCTTGGCGAGACAAAGAAAACTTCAGTTCTCAGCTGAGGTACATCTCTCTTGGCTTGAATTGCAGTCACTGAGCGAGGTCTGACGAGGTCATGATGTGAATACTAAGCACCAACCTGTACTTTATATTATTGTTCACCACACGAAAAACTGACCTGGACAGAGACGGGCCAGAAAATATCCTGGGGGCTTCTTCACAAACAAGGCCCAAAGTCCCTTGAGTCCTTTTAGCAGACCCCTGGAGGCTGCAATCTTCATCAAACCCCAAAATACCGAGGTGCGAGGCAGAATGAGGTACACACTGATGATTTTGCTATTCTTTAAGTATTACCAGTACAGTTAAAAATGCAACATGTGTTTTGAAGCTGGCACCACTCAAAAGGCCAAAAGGTTCAGCTGGGAGCATGACTGCACTCAGTAAATTCCAAGACAATGTGTCTGTTAGGTTATGAAATATATCTTGTGTGCAAAACTGACACTTTAACATATAGTTAAACAAAAGGAAAGCTGAATGATTAGAATGGAAAGCAAAGGATCTAAGTATCTTGCCATTAGCTGTGTCTCAGTTCCATACTACAAACCATTTCTAAGTAGGCTTTTGAGTATATAGTGTGTCCTCACAAAAAAATGATACAAACATGTTTTTTTTTTTTTTGCTTTACGTGACTGTGTTTTGGGCTCCTGACAAAATGTGAGTCACCTGTACCCAATACTGTGCCTGAATGGAATGGTACATTTAACTTGTTTCAGTTCTGATGGACTTGAATTGATGCTCACAATGGTCTTCACCATACTGTTTGTGTACTCTCAAATTAAGAAAAAGTAAAACAGTGTAGTTTATTAGCATGCTAACATATATACATATACATCCAAAGGGTTCATCCTCAATGACTGGGACCATTAATGTCTTTACAATATATTCATTTACCAGTCTGAATCATTAGGATTCATTCTCTGGGCACCACAGATATTTGTACCAAGTGTCATGGCAGTTCATCCAACAGCCGTCTTCAGTCTTGATTAAAATCCTGGACTGACTGACATTGCCATCCCTGGCGTCATGTCATTAGCATAACTAGCAAAGCATGCACAGGGTCTCTCTTGTACAAATACTTTCTGTGCCTGTGTATGAGTCACAAAATGCTTCTTACTAGTGACCATGGTCTCACCAGTACACTTATTTATCTTGCAGTTGGCCGCTTTATGCTTGAGAAAAGAACATGACTGAACACGTTTAAAGTAAATTTCAATGACATGTATAGCAAAACACCAAAAGTGAAGAGTATTTATTCTTGAGAAAAAGTATTTCATCCATTTAGCACTGAACACATGCAGAATATTAACTTCTAATAAGCATCTTTATTGTTGAATTTCCTTCTAATCGGTCAGTAATCCTTTCCAAATGCATCTGTTCAAATGTCTTCCCATCCACTTCCTGACCACTGCTTCAACTGGCCACTCATGTGTTCTCTTCATCCTCTACTAATCCAGCCATGCACTTCATCCATTCATCTCTTAATCTATGCATCCAAGTCTTCTCAGTGTTCTCCCTGCTGGCACTGGAGTTACAAAGAGTTAACAGTATTCCCTTTGAATGCCACTCAGCCCTTCCTGGTGAAGCAGCCACTGAAGATTATTAGGGCCCTCATTAAAAGATGATGTAAGACCACTGGAAGGCCAACGTCTGAGTCCCCTCTCCATATATTTCTCTGTCTTGCCTTCACACACTTACTCAGTCACATTTTTATACCTTTTTTTTTATACCCATCCTTCTTTATATGTTTGATATAATGTGTAACCAGAATATGCTAATGGGGCATGGACATTGTTATATTTTCATTAGGTCTAATATGACTGGGCTGGCAATTTAATGGGTAAAATGATGTATTGCATGTCACTAGCAACAGCAGATATTTTCTCAAATCAGTGTTATGCTGAATTGGTCCATTAGCCGTTTCAATCAAAATTTCAAACTGTCACTGTCAGGCTATGCTGCAATCTAAACAATTCTCATTGCGCTGGCTCATAAAAATAAAATCAGCATTCAGGACAAAGAAAAAATATTAGCTGCTGACCTTGGTAGTCAATGTAGGCACGTGCCCATGAGCGCCTGAGCACACAAGGGCTCTGCGCGATGGAAAAAAAATGAAATTATGCAATCAGATGAATGGAAGTGGTAACTGGTGGAGAAGCAGCAATGCACTTGTGTGGACAAGGGAACAGGTGGTTTACAATGCACAGACCCTTATCACTTTTTCTTAAGCAAATGTCAACAGTGACATTAATTTAGTTCATTTGTACCTAACCCCCTATCAGTTAGCTTGTGAGAAATGTGCAGGAAAAAGCAAAAAGCAGAAAAGCAGCAGAAAAATGACCACGTTAACAGAGAGCCCAGTGGGGCTGCCAGAATACAAAAAAAGGACAAATAAAATAAGAACAATAAAAAATGTACTGCTGAAAAGTAGCTTTTTCAAAACAGCTAAGCAAAGCTAAGCCTAACCCTAACCCTAAAGAAAAGGAGGATGTCTCACTAAATAGTGATAGCCCAAAGCCTCAAGTAGCTGGTCAGAAAAATGCTATGAAATGAAAACTAGCCCATCAGTACCCATCAGTACAGGACTCACTACATGAGTTAAGGAAGATCCCTCGATGACGAGGCAGTCGACAATGAGGTCGTTCTCACTGGGAGTAAACATTTGTGACATTGGTTGTCATTGTCGATAACTTGCTCTTCAGACTGATCAAACGGCTAGATGCATACAGAGACATAAATAGCCTCTTTGACATGCACTGTAATTACACAGATCTCCACAATCTAGTTGATGTTCTCTCCTCTTTGTGGACAAGACCTGAGCTGATGAGCTGATCCAGTTCAAGTCTTTTGTGATGAGCGAGCAAGATAAGACTCCTGCAAACCTATTGCAAGCTGCAGAATGGACTCTGGCCGACCTTTCCCAACGTTTTTGTTGTGGTCAGGCCTTTTCTCACATGTATCCAACTGCGAGGGAGAGAGGACACTTTCACAACTGAAACGGATGGAAAATGAACCTCGAAGAACAATGGGTAAGAAGAGAGAGGATCACAGTTTGCAGAAGAAAAAGAATTTAAGGTAAGAAGCATTTGATGATGCCGTCTGTGAATTGAGCAGTATTATATATTGTAATTGTGTGTTGTTGCATATTTTCTGAAGAGTTTACTTGATACAATGTTTGCATAACGTGTCTCAGTCACCATGATGTGATGCTGTTATATGTGTTAGAGTTTATGATATGCTGGTGTAACGGTGGCTCAGAGCAGACAGACCCAAATGCAGAACAACAAGAGGCGGGACAGTTTTAAAGGTTTTAATAAAAAGGCTAGATCTTACAATCATACTTGGTTGGTCATGAAGACATGAAGAATCATGACGTGACAAGGCAAGAAGTAGAAAACTATCTGGCAATGAGACAGGGGAAACGCAGACAAATATATACACATGAGGTGATGGGCAACAGGTGGAACACAATCAGGGCGGGGCAAACAAATACAATGGTGGGAAAACACACAATGGCAGGAAGTTAAGGGACCTGAAACGAGAGGAGAGATTAGGGTACTTTCAAAATAAAACAGACAATGCCAGAACAGGAAACAGACATGACAGACAAACAGATTTGACGAGACATAACAGCTGGCTTTTGTAGTTTTGTATGAAGTTTCCTAGCTTACTTAGTGAGCCTTATTTTGAAACCTGCATTCAGCTGTGGTGTGTGATTACCAATAAAATGACATTGCTGTAAGTCTTTTCCAGGTCAGTCTCATTATTATGTACAAGGAATAAATGGTTGGCTGTAATAACCGCTAACTAGTACTGTAGAGTCTTTAATCCTTTAAGTAAGTGAAATGACAGCATCGGTCTTTAAAACTGTACAGGCACACCTGCTCAGCTGGACTATTTATTTAGCCTTTGACCAGTAGGTGTGTGATTATGGTCTGGTGGATTCAAAATAATTAAAGTGTGTTTTAATGGCTGGGTCAGGTAGTATGGTGTGTTGGTATGGTAGTATGGTCAGGTAGTATGTGTGTGTGTTAGAGAGAGAGAGAGAGAGAGAAAGTGTAATTGTGTGTGTGGCAGGCTATGAGCTTTGGTGCCCAAGGGCCCCTGTGGGTACTAATCCAGCCTTGACCTAATCAGTCACTGCCTTAAGAGGCTCAGTCGTTTTTAGTGTTTGTTCAATAGTTTTTGTTCATATGTGACACCTGCTGACGATGCCAGGTTTGTTCATTTCATTTGACAATTTATTTCATTTCAACAAATTATACATAGTTATTATAAGTAAAGGTAAGTTGCTCTAATATTGAAATATGATATTTAAACTAGAAAAAAGGAAACAACTGTCATTGAGGATCTGTTTGGTTTTACATTTAATTACTTAAACAAATACCGTAGCATTTCTATAAAGTCACATAGTCTCACTTTAAGGAGTGTGATGAACACAGTCCTTGCTTTAAAGCAATGTTTCCCTTTAATGTTAACTGGATCTACCATTGCTGAAAAAGATAAATATGCTGTCAATAAAACATATCATGAATCCAGCAACCTCAAATTAGATATGCATGTACTGTATTTACTGCCTATTTGATATAAACACATGGTGGTAGTCTTAGTATGACCTGTTCTTACAATTAAAATGAAATGTTTGAAACATTTCCAAACAGATTCACTAAATAAACCTTTGACTTTTTGATACCTACCTGAGTCACATCCCACAACTATTCAAACCTATAAGAATTTTAGTGCTTTTACTGTTTCTTCTGTTTTTTTACAACCAAATTTTCAATCGGTGTTGGTGTTGGTGTTGTTAAAGGGCCAGTTCACCCAATGCAGCACACACTAATGGTGTGTAACCTTTCAGGTGTTTTTGGTTTGATTTGCACAGCTTTTATTATTCAATTTTCATACTCAATATAAAGTGTTGATAGCTGAGTGGTTTAAACATCACCCTTGATGTCCAGGTATTTTGTATTCCCAAAGTGAGCATTTTGCTTTCTTAAAATGTCTGTTCTTCCCTAATCTTACAAGCTGGTGACCTTTTTTGAGATTCATTTGCTGTCAGAGCAGGTAGGACTCATGAAGTCATAAAAAGGTCTGTCTGCTTTTGAATAACTGCCTCAAAATGGGAAACATGGAACTGTATGGAAATGAAACAATTCAGCTGAAGGTCTTATTATATTAACATGTGTTGTTGGACCAAAATGTGTATTCATGACTCTTCGTCCCTTCCTGTGACATTTTGCTTCAGCGTGAACTTAAACAAACTTGAATGAAATAAATTGTACTGAACTGCAGTAGGAAAAGATTTTTTTTATTCTTCGGGACTATAACATAATCTTGACTACTATAGCATTTAAATAATATAAAAGAAGTAAACTTACTCACCATGGATACCATTAATGGAGCAGTGTGTGAGTTAGGCTGATCTACTGAATGTAGTATTCATGATTATGTATTCATTAGTGTATAATTACCTGAAACTGAGAATCATGATTTTCTTCTTCTTCTTCTTCTTCTTCTTCTTAGACTAAGTCCTTCATATGTAGATAGGGAGCAGGTCCTCTACCACAGAGTTCATGGTCCAAAAGAAGCCCAGAATGGACAAATTGTGTTATGTGTGCATGTTTGTCTGGTTCTTGTGCCCTTTGTGTTTTCTGGTGTCTTGTGTTCCTTGTGTTTTTTCTTGTTTCCTGGTCCTTTTATTAGTGTTACTTCTACCTGGTTGTGTGCACTCCCTGTTTTATTTTGTATTCTTGCCTTTCCTCACTGGTTTAGCACTCTACTTCCTGCCCTTTGTGTTTCCCTCCTTTTTTGATTGCCTGCTCCGCCCCAATTGGTTTCACCTGTCCCATTAGTCTCCTCACCTGTTTCCACTTCCCTTTCCTCCTGTGTATTTAAGTCAGTCCTTCTCCTTTTGTTCTTTGTCGTGTCGTTGTTCCTCCCTGTGCTTTCTTGTGCTTTCTTGTGCTTACCCGTGCTTACTTGTGCTTTCTGCCTCGTCCCTGTGTTCCTGTGTTCCCGTGTTTACCGTGAATAAAGAGTCAAACGTCTATCTGCCTCCTGCCTCGTCTGCATCTGGGTCCAACTCCACTTCACCGTGCACCTAACCTAACAAATTGACTCTTAAGAATGCCCATTTTTACATTAAAGTGGAAGTTTAAATGATGGCAAAGGCTTTCTATGTTCATATCAACAAATCATGGTTAAAGGGTGCTTTCTCTATGGTAACGTACCGGGTGGGTTAAGTGTTCTAAATAGTTATTTTCACTGTGCACGTCAAAACAAAAAACTCACAATATAACGTTGCTGGTTATGAACATATGTGCTGCAGATTCATACTGTGCTTGTCTATTTATTTATTTATTGTGGTCTGTTTTGGGGTTATTTTTCAACGTAGAAAGAGGAAAACAGATGCTGGGACTTTCTGGTCGCACTGAGAAACATGACAGCACTTGACCGACCGGACTGGACCGCTGCTGGAGAGGAGCGGACTAAATACTGGCCTTCAGCCCGCTGGTTTTCTACATTTATATATTTTGCATGTTTTTATTTTTGATCAATAAATAGTTGTGGGTGGAACCAAATGGGTGTTTGTATCGTGGCTGTTCATGTTAATCATATTCTAATATTTACAACGCTGTGAGGGGGTTATAGCTGTAAGTTTGACCATTAGACAGCAGTAAGATCCGGCTCTCTGTGGGCCACATTAAATGATGTGGCGGGCCGGATTTGGCCTGCGGGGCCTTGAGTCTGACACCTATGCTCTAGATTAACTGACGAGTTCACATATTTCATCTAATGCTACCATCAAGTTAAAATCTGAATTTGGTGTTTTGGACCAAACATAAAGACATTCCCATCAGCCATACATTGTATACACGGCTAATTAATTATAGTGCTAAGTAATAGTTACAGCTGAGACGTTGAACATTACACCTGCTAAACATCAGCATGACAAGAAGATTTAGGTTTGTACTAAAATTAAATAATCCCAGTTATCAGCATACTTGCCCAGAAAAATCATCCAGATTTGAAAGGCAAATTTCACTACACTACTACTACTTATACATGGGAGGAACAGAGTATTTTTGATATCACAGATGCTACATGTCCCTCTGTGAAACAGAACAGTCTGTGTGCAAATAACGATACACGACAACTGTCCATTATTGTGTTAAATAACTAAAACAGACATAACTGTTGTTAGCAAAATATTACATATTATATCACATTATTACGTAAACTCATTTCCACACTACAAAGCACTGTATGACAATATAGCAGCAGTGTGAGTTGACGCCATGGCTAAAAAATGAGAGAAAAGGTGCTGAGGGGGCATGTGGACTTTGTTGTCTCTGGCCTGAACGAAGCGATAACACCTGAAACTCTCCCACTTATTTACAATGCTGCAAGCAAGCCAGCATGCAAGTATCAAACGTGTATTATATATTTTGCTTGCATGTGTAAGCTGCCTGTGCCGCACTGCCTCTCAGCTGCTTTTGTGTATCCCTTCTTGTATTTGTTTTGTTACTTGGGAATACATTACATATTCACATTTCTGCGGCAAGAGAATCCTTTGAATATTAGCAAGGCAGGGAGCTGCCTGACTTGATCAAATATTGCCCTGCAGTCGTTTCTTTATACAAGCCTGGCTCTTATTTCTGATTCACTCTATGCTTTTTTGAGAAAGGAGCAGAATGAGAACATGTACTGTATATGTGTGCCTATGTGATGAGTGTGTGCAAAGCATGAGTGTGTGCATGTTTGTACTTGAGCAGAGTGCAAATGGAGGCCCAGAAAATCTTTCATCTTGCTAATGCATAATTAATGTCCAGTGTGTTTGCAGTAATTACGTGGTGTATATGTACCATGCTTGAAAAACGACTTTTTGTCCTTCAGTCCGGAATCTGCTGGCTCAAACATTTTGATTTTTTTTTTTAGACATCTGAGGAAGGACATGTTGGTCCTTTACAGTATCAATCAGATATTAAGCTGCATAGTTTAGCTGCATGTCACTGTTACAGCAGGGTGACCTTTGACCTGTCAGAATAGCTCATTTGATGATGATATTTCCTGTACAACATGATGAAGCTGTGTGAGCACTTTTTATTAAAGATCTAAAACAAGTCTTTCTCTTCTCCCTTTTAAGGATGGATGCCTACAACCAAATAAATGTCATTTTCCCCAAGAAGATAATATATCATAAGACTCAGGTGTTAATGGAGTTGTTGGTGTAAAGATCAATGCGTCAGGCGGCAGGTTTTGAACTTGCCTGAAGGAAAAAAAAACGTTACATATGACAGGCGACCTCGAAGCGACCTACATGTCTGAATTAGTGAGGTGAGAAGGGCCCTGCAGAATCTTAATGGAGTCCCATATTCATCCTCACAGTGGTGACAGCAGCTCTTTTGTTTCATGTATCAGGTTCAATACAAGACGTGCTGAGCTCTGCAATCACAATATCTCAGAGGACTGTTGACATGTATATACACATGCTCGTCCCCGCAGCCTTTTGCAAATGAATGCATCCAGTTTCCACTCATTGAATAGGCAGCAGAGAACAGGGCAGGGCAGCACTGATTCCACTGGTTGTGCTCGTGTACTGCTGCATATGTTATCTCAATCTCTAAGGAATTCTACACCATCATAACCCAGGTAAGTAGGATGAACACTACAGGATTTTACTCACGGTCAACACGACAGTTGTATTCTGGAGAAGAGCGCATGGTGCAGCATGTACCTAAAACTGTGCTAAGTGCAGCAGTGAGAACACATTAATCCAATTTTAGTAATGTTACACTGCCTGACAATTTGTTTTAGGAGTGATTTTTAGATTTTACTTATCACTTTTAAGGCCTTCATAGTCAGGTCCCGGTATATCTATGTGAGCTGCTGTCCTGTGCTCAGCCTGAGATCTTCAGGCAGAAATCTGCTCACTGTTCCCGCCTCACTCTGAAAGGGGACCGAGCGATGGCTATGGAACAACCTGCCTGAGAGACTCTGGCTTGCTATATCAGTATATAGACGCATTTCCGTCCATAATGTTTGAGTTATTGTTTTAGTTTGTGCTGTAAGTCTTTTTCCTTATGCCTGCCTGTTCATTCATACATATGAATTCTTATGTTTTATTTTCTTGTTGTAAAGCACTTTGTGCTGTACAAATAAACTTTATAATTATAATATCATTATCATTATTAAACACAAGGCTACAGATTCCTACATTGACATGTCATACAAAAACATGTTTTAAATGGGACATTGGTCTATGATCAAGTATCAAAGCAAACATTATTGTAAATGTTTGTTTGATACTTGATCACTTTCCCTAAAAATGTGATGTACACAGATTACAGTACAATATGTGGTTTAAGTGAACAGACCATGTAGCCCTAACCCAAATACAGTCCTCAACCTGCTTATTTATTCATGTTTTATTTACTTAACCACATCATACTGGCCTTCTTCCTGATGTTGCTATCACTTGGGATCGCCACATCTATCACTACAACCCTCTTCTGTCCACCACCACAATGTCTGGCTGGTTCGCCATCACCTGTTTGTCTGTTTGTATCTGGAAGTCCCACAGGATCTTAGCGTGGTCATTCTCCACCACCTTTTGGAGGTGTGGCCCATTTTGACCTCGGGACTTCCAGTCCAAACTCAGTACATATGTTCCTGTACACTATACCAGCCACCTGGTTATGGCGTTCGATGTACGCTTTATCTGCTGGCATCTTAGTCACCTGCAGCAGCAGCTGAGTACAGTAGGCCAAGCTGTTGGAGATTGGGGAGAGTGCGCACCTGCGGGCGTTTCCAATGTTGGATTTTATACCACCAGAGATTCAGCGGAATCGCAGAGGCTTTCACGATCCCCCCTCTGTTGCCAAGGAGACAGAGGAGGCTTCGTAAACAAAAGCGGGGCAAGAGGGGCGGCCTGCGTGCTAGGCTACAAGCTAACCCATACAGACCGGCTTTTCCCAGTCTCTTCCTCACAAACGCCAGGTCACTCGTCAACAAAATGGACGAGATGAAGCTGAAGATCGTCTCTGCAAAGATCGACAGCTGTGTGGCGATCGTTACAGAGACCTGGCTGGATAACAACATCCCAGACGCAGCAGTGGAGCTAGCGGGGCGCTCTCTTCTCCTGGCGGTCAGGACTGCAGCCTCAGAGAAACACAGAGGTGGAGGTTTGGCTCTCTACATTCATAACGCCTGGTGTACAGCCACGAACATCATCGCAACATACTGTTTCCTGATCTGGAATATCTGGCAGTGAAATGCAGGGCATTTAAGACAGCTAGAGAGCTCTGTTCTATCCTGATTGTAGCCTTTCTACATACCACCACGAGCTAATGCTAAATTAGCATTGGAGGAGCTGTACTGCATGATCAGTCTGCAGATGAACAACAATCCAGAGGCGGCTGTGATCGTGGCCGGAGACTTTAACCATGTCGAGTTAAAGGCAAATTTTTTCCCCAAATTCCATCGTTACATAAACTTTCCAACAAGGAACAATAATACCTTGGATCAAGTTTACTGATCCCGGCCTACAAACCTCTGATCTGCAGGACAAGACCAACCACCAGAACTGTACAGGTTTGGACTGAGGAGGCATCTTCAGCATTACAGGACTGCTTTGAGTGCACTGACTGGGAAGTGTTCAAGGAGGGCACAGATCTGGATGGATACACGTCATCATCGGTTCTGTCCTACCTAAAATTACTGTACTGAATGCTGTTCTACCCACAAAGACCATCAAGGTTTTCCCAAATCAAAAACCATGGCTGGACAGCACAGTGAAGCACCTACTCAAAGCCTGTGACGCTGCCTACAGGTCAGGTGACAAGCTGGCCTATAGCATTGCCCGAAAAGAACAGAAAAAAGGCATTAAGCTAGCAAAAAGCAGGTATAAACAGCGCATTGAGGAGCATTTTGAAAACAACAACCTCACATAGTATGTGGAGAGGCATCAAGACAATAATGGACTATAAGCGCAGTGATCAGCTGGTTCACCCTGAACACTTTCTATGCTCGCTTTGACACACCTGGCAGCAGAGAGGAGTATTCACCTTACCTGGCAGGAAGAACTGCATCAGCCTCTAGTCCTGCAGCTGCACCAAGTGAGCTCTTCCATGAAAGAGAATCAACATCAGGAAAGCTGAAGGACCAGATAAGGTGTCTGGTCGCACTCTGAAATTGTGTGCAGACCAACTGGCAGGAGTTTTTCTGGACATTTTCAACCTGTCCCTGCAGCTTGCTACAGTTCCTGTCAGCCTCAAAACCTCCGGACTTTCTCACCAACAGGCCTCAGGTGGTGAGAATCAGGGACAACACATCCTCTACACTGGTCCTGAGCACAGGCACACCACAGGGCTGCGTGCTCAGCCCAGCCCTCTTCACTCTCTTCACCAGTGACTGTTCTGCCATCCACTCCACAAACACCATCGTAAAGTTTGCAGACGACACCACCATAGTGGGCCTCATATCGGACAATGATGAGACCCACTACAGAGAGGAGATCCAGCACCTTACTCAGTGGTGCTCAAACAACAACCTTGTTCTGAACACCAGCAAGACCAAGGAGGTCATAGTGGACTACAGGAGGTCCAGGAGGACAGAGCACGCTCCTCTCCTCATCCACGGGGAAGCAGTTGAGTGTGTCAACAATATCAAGTTCCTGGGCATCCACATCACATCTGACCTGACCTGGTCCATGAACACAGCTCACCTGGTAAAGAAGGATCAACAAAGACTCTTCTTCCTCAGGAAGCTGAAACGTGCTGGACTCTCCCCTCAGCTCCTGACAAACTTCTACAGGGCCACAATAGAGAGCATCCTCTGCCTCAGTGCAGCAGTGTGGTATGGCAGCTGTACTGCACAAGACCAAAAAAACTAGCCCGGGTGGTGAAAACAGCACAGGGGATTGTGGAGAAGGCCTCTTCCAGACCTGGACTCAATATACACGGTGGCCGGATCAAGAAGAAGGCCCGACATATTGCTGCCGACCCTACTAACCCGGGCAATGGACTGGAAAGCGGTACAGAAACATAAAGACCAAAACTACTAGACTGAAAAACAGCTTTTTCTCCAGAGCTGTACAATGCATTTCCCCCCTGACTTGAGCCAACTTGACTTAAACAACTGACCCCCCCACTGTACATTGCTGCTACAACTTTAAATCTTTAGATATTTATGTACATATGACATATTTTTACATATATTTACGTTTAAAGCTGGGAGTCACCAATCTTATTTTCGTTAGGTGATATATACATATATATACACATATATGTATATATATATATGTATATATATGTATATATATATATGTATTTATATGTGTGTGTAATATACAATGAGTCCCAGCTTTATCATATAAAATATATCAAATATAAAAAAACAAAAACCTTTGATTACCTGTGCTGCTTTGAGCACAGCTGTACCACTGCTGGTTGGACCTCTGGTGATAAGGTTAGCCCTCGAGCACAGTGAGCAGCCAAGGGGTGATGTATTTTGAGGGAAGGGGCAGGGTCTGAGCTGTGGTTCACTGCATCCACCACTTGCTGGTGTGACAGATGATGCTTACCTGGAGAGCTGACCAGTTCCATCATTTGAGCAAAATGTCAAAGATAGAGCCCTGAATATCCAGGAAACCTTGCTTGTCTGGGCTCCCAGTCAGACCATGACAACCTCTGCCCTTTAGCGGTGTGACGGCACATGACCATGTCACCTTCCGCTCACCAGCTAATCCTTTTTTGGGGCCTCGTCAGGTGCGGCCTCCAGGTGGGCCAGAAAACATATTTTAGGAAACATTGATTGTCAAAAGCTCTGTGTGTGTGTCTTGTTGCTTTCCTCTTGTTGTACAACCAGAAAAAGTGCTCTATTCATATTTTTGGAAGGAAGTCCAGTGTGTACTTGGTACAGGTTGGACACCACCCAGGGTTTTGCAGTGTTGGTGAGTCATTTGTTGACAGAATGAAAGTGGATACCATCCAGGATTTTATCATCTATTTTTCTCCGATGACATGTGTCAAATTATGTAATAAAAATATGCGCAGCTTCCCCACGTGAAAGGGACTTAAGTATCTACCCGAAGATTTTTAACTGGATTCCACACAAACAGTCCTAACAGGTTTCCTTTTTTCCCTCAGCAGTTTATTTTGATGGTTCAGTTGAATAGTTCCATTTGTTTCATTGCATTTGCCATTAGCCATTAGGTAAAAAATCTTTAAATAGAAAAAAAAAAATACATATATGCTGTTGCAAATAAATGTTAATAGGCAGCAGAAAACCATCTTAAACATGCTAACACTATAACACGTTATGCTTTGGGACCGCCTGTTAATGGACCCTGCAATCCTTGCCAGGGCAACAATCTCTCAGATTATTTATTACTATTATTACTACCATTACTATTTAAACTTCATAGTCTTACCAGCTACCTCTTAAAAAGAACAAAACATTCCCAGTAAGTAGGATGAACAGTGTTTTTTTTTTTTAGCCAAGGTCAACACACCACAGTTGTATTCTGGAGAATAGCACATTGTGCTAAATGCAGCAGCGACAACGCGTTAATCCAATTTTTATAATGTTACACTGCCTGCCAGTTTGTTTTAGAGTTTATTTTAACATATTATTTTTAAAGCCCGTCATAGCCCGGCCAACAATTTATTTTAATTGACTATAGCCCGACTCTACTGTGAAGAGTGAAGATGCCGTACTAACATAGCATGAACAAGGAGTTTTTATCTCTTTTCTCTGGCAGAAAACACAGCACGCAGGCTTTCAGTTACAATGATGCTGCAGTCTGAATTTATCTTGACGCTTTATGGCTGACTGAAATCATTTAATTACCACTAATAGCATAAAGCGCTGTCCTGTGGCTGCTGCTCTCACACACACAAGGTCACCTTTCTTAAACAGGGAGGCTGTGGGTGTGCGAGTTATTACTGTCAATGAAAGAGAACTATAGGTTTCATTCATATAATTATTAAGTGTTTGTTTACCTGATAAACAGAGAAGAGACACATTAGGATGGAAGAAGAGGTCTTGCACAGACATACTGATGCATCTTCTTAGGATTTGGAATCGCCTGCATCCTGATATCATCATTATCATGTTCAAAATATTATATCATACTGTGATCATGTCTGTGATCCGACTCCAGAAGCACATATCATTTTCAAATACACACTAAGGCATAAATGCGTGAAATTCTCTTTGTTAAAATGTGTAGGATTGTGGAGGACAAAGAGATTCCTAATCTACCCTGTCTAATCTACTTTGACCTGGATGGCGGGACACACTCAATCCACACCTCCCGGTAAGATTCAGATTTGTCTGAAGGCAAGGAACAAATATCAAACATTATTATTACAATTCTTCATTGAAATTGATATGACTAATAAACTTGACCTCTTAAAAAAAGTTTGTGTTGATGTTTTCATTTTTTATTACCAGCGAGTGTGTCTCTTTCTTTCTTGGACCATTGCTTTTTGCTGTTTTGGGGAATATTATTGGGGAATATTATTTCCATATCCTTACATCCCGCAGTTTAGAAATATATGAATATACAGAATATTTCTTTCTAGCCAATTTGTCCTCTTCTCCTTCTCCATGCTGTCCACGTCCTTCTCACATCCTCACATCCATTACTGACACAGCCTATTTAAAGGCATCTAAAATATTTCCATCCCAGAGTAAGGGTCCGCGCCTCAGATGGATGACTGTGATGTGGAGTCTTGTTAGTGTCTGACCCTCGGGGAGTCCCGCACAGGTGGGAAACCATCAAGATGAATCTGCGGCGACAACAGCAACCATATAGCCGCACGCCTGCTTTCAATTTACATCTGCTCCCTGCTACTCTCCGAGCCCGAGAACATAATGAGCACAAACAACTCAGAGGAAAATGAGATAAATGAGGGCCGTAATTGTGTTTGGAATTGCAATTACTGTTATCAGAGCCTTTTGTCACAGGGATTTAGTGTATCCATATGTGCAAATGGGAAAGACTGCCATTGTTTGAGTGGAGTGGATCAACCCTTCCAGCTCTATCCACTTGTAATTACTGATTTTTATTGACCATTCACAGCTGGTGCTGAGAATTAACAGGTAGTCTCAGACTTTCAGCAGTGCTGAGATGACTCATGTAGCCTCCAGGTAGGTTCGCTGTCTGCAAAGACACTGACCAAGGCAATCTAACAGTTGGGGAGAGTCACGATTTTTTACATTTTGCTCATTTATCCACAAAATGTTGAGCACAGGACTATGAAATTTAACCTCAGACTATGACATGTCAAGGATGAATACTCAATGTAATAACATTCAAAGCTTTTTGTGCTGCATATAAAGCACAATGGTTCAGTACACATAAGTAAAATGAAACTCCCTGTAATGTGCAATTACATTTGTTTTTGTCCTTACAGATGTAACTATAAAATTCTCATTTTGAACACATAAAAAAATAAATTTTACAAACTACACCTATAAAAACAACTGGAGAGGCTTCCTAAAGTGTGCTTATGTAACACTGATGATGTCATATCTTTACTATGCATGTAGGTTCTTAGGAAATATGGAGGCTGGGTTTGAGTTGAATTACAAGAATTACTGCACCAGAATATATGAAGCCTGACTAATGGTAAATAATTCGAATGCTTCACCATTTTCACCATTCGTTTAATAATTTGTTTCATACAAGTCCGTCCAAGCTTAAAAAAGTGCAATACTAAACGTCTGCTGTTTCCTGTTAATGAACCAAGTGAGACCAAATGAGGAATGCTGAGTTTGTCTGTCTCTACGGAGAAGCTTTTACATCACAATAAGCAAACAATGCACACCAGTATCATAACATGTGGTTATTATGTAAATGTACAAATGCAGCACAGCAATAAAAGCACATTGTTCAGCAAACAGTTGCTGGAACAACAGGGGGCTGATTTCCCTATTCCCCAAAGCGTTTTACTATCCTTTGTTCCTTCCCGTACCTTCATGCAGAATTGCATGTGTGGCTGGAGGTCCCTTTCCTCCGCGCCACTATATGGCACTGTGCTGCCAGAGCTGCGGCGCACACATGGAAGGGCAGCGCCGAGCAGGTATTTAAATCCAGGTGGAGTGCACCTTGCTCCTTTTTCCCTGGCCTTTCCGGTGGTGACTGCAGCCGGCGTGATAGCATGGCTCAATTGGCGTGGTGGCCTTTGCGTCACGAAACATCTTGAAATAGGTAAGACGCGCTGCCATCTCCTCATCCATTCATGCGCACTTTAACATGCGGACTGCTTATCTGTCCTCTTCACCGCACGGCTGATCGCTCATGTGGGGGGAGTGATCGTGATTGTGCCGCTTGGCCCTCTCCGTCTCCTCCGGGAGCGGTTGGGTACGTATGGGTTTCACTTTTAGATTACACAATTATCACTCGGGCCAGCTCTGCTGTTTTGGCTCTGCGGGGCTTGTGTGGCTCTACCAAGCCCTCCGGTTCTGGCGTTACGGAGTCGTTCAGGCTCTCCTCTGAGGCGTTTTGGCCCTACTCCACAGGGCTCATTCTAACTCTGCGGAGCTTTCCTGTTTTGGGCCCTTAGGCCTCTTTTCTTTTTGTATAATTATTATGTTCTGTTATTTTGTTTTTGTTATATTTAGTAGGTTGTCCTGTTTTCATTATTGTTGTATTATTGTATGCACTGGATTATGTTTGTGGCTTGATTTTTAACATTTATTTTGGGTGCAGGTGCTGTGGGCCCGAGGCAGCATCCCCTTCCCTGGTGGTGGTCTTCTTCACGAGTGCTTAATTTGGTGTACAGTGCACGGGTGGTTTGGTTTGAGTTTTTCTCCCCTTTTTGGTTAATGCTGCGGTGGTCAGCCACAGCTCTGTAATCTTTTATCTGATCTTGCCCAAACGTTAATTTTATATAGACACTTTTGATTCTGTTTAGTTTTGATTATTTTTCTATTAAATAAAATTAGTTTTTGGTAAACTGAAAACTGTCTCTTCCCTGTGGTGTAAATGAACCTGCGAGCCTAACCACTAAAGTTTGGATTAGAAGTTTCCCAGGGGTGAAATTCCCCTGGGTGGCGTTGGCGCAACCTTAGATTCTTTTCTTCAACTGTAAGCCGCTCGTCTTGCCACACATGTCAGCAAACAAGCCCACTGCCTGCTCTTTATCTTCTTCCCTTTGTAAAACAATGCCACTGACATGCTGTCACCAGTGACAGGCTTCAGACACTTATCTGGATTGAAGAGAGAACTCCAATTACCCTTAACCCGACTATCAGTGTTGTATTAGTGACTGAATTTGAAATGTGACGGTTTCCTATGAAGATCTTGCTCTCTGAGTTGCAGTGATCAGTGCTGCCTTGTCACACTGCCACTGAAAGTACAGCGTGTTCTCTTACGGCCCCGCTAGAACCGTAACCTGAAAATCTGTCTGACCTCAGACTCTGAAACAATCACCTTTACCTGATTTTATTATTATCATTGTGAATTTGAACAGCTCATTATTTTTTTATTTATTATTTTATTTTCTGAGTCACTTCTTAGACTGTCGTACAGTGTTTGAATCACACCGTGGCTTACAGGGAGAGCACAAACAAGGTCAGGTTGCTCTCACCTGCCTTTCTTTGCTCTTGAATGGTTCCATAATAGTCTGTAGTAATGGCTGACGGCAGGGAACCACTTTGTTCCCCATGAGCAGAGGACACTGAGCTAACTAACAAATTGTGGTTTACAATGCACCTGGGTACAAAGGTTTAGTAGGATACTTTTGACCTAGATTTGCATTTATTTGCATTCCACACTGTCAACAGGAAAAAGTAACGCAGCATAAAAAGCTGGCCTGGCTCTCTCCATAGTCCAAATGTATCTCTGGAGACTCTACCTAACACGACAATGAGAATCCAGGAATTCCCAAGATATAATATATCACATAACCCCTGTAAAAACACAATCTCACCCTTACACTACAGTTTCTGTACAGCTGATGTCAGGAGCTGGTGGGTGGAGTCTTCTAATCTCTACACACAGTAAGGCCAGTTGGGCCTCCTTGTTTCCAGTCTTAATACTAAGATAAGTCCTGACTCTAGCTCCATAATTCACGTACAGACTTAATAGTGTGATATCACCTCATCTAACTCTGAGAGAGAAGGAAAATAACATTTTGTAAACTGTTTAATGACTGCTTTAAATGAGTTTACAAAAATTAGAGGTAGTGGTTAAATTCTCAGAGGAAATCCTGATTAAAGCTTTGATTTCCTTCTATGTACTGGTTGTCAGCTTAAAGGTGCTGTAGGTAAGTGTGAGCAGAGTCCTCTCTCTGCCTGAACATTTGAACCAGTACAGCTTTGAGTCCCCTCCCCCTCTCCGGTATCCATATCCGTTGTTACCGTGAGCGTTTAGAGACTGAGACCCTGACGACGACTTCACCCCCAAAGCAGCTCCGAGGGGACGACGATGATGGAGTCGTGAAGAGGGGAGAGGAGGCCGGGGCGTCACACACAGGAAGCCGGGGCAGACGGGCGTCCACTGGCCAAACACCTGAGGACCAATCAATCAACTTTAAACACTGTAACCTTCATTCAGTATAATTCAAATAACAGGGTCAAGCTGAAGCTGATAGAAAAGAAGTAATACCACTTCAGAAATATTAACGAGCTTTATTTTGCAGATTAAAAATGCATGTGCAATTGTCAACTTAAACTTTGATTTGTGATGAAAACAGGATTCTTGATTTCAAAGTGCAACAACAAGCCTCTGTCAGACCTGAGGAGAGAATAAAGAAATGAATATGTGATCAGACAGTTTCATTTATGAATGAAGACATCTTGGAGGGACACATTTGTTTTAAAATAATCCAAATTAAAATGATAGTGGGCCATATGAGGCCTGGCTTGTTTTAAATTCATCAGTGTGCTTTCCACAGCTTTGAGTGACAATAAAAAAAAAATAAATAAATAAAAGCAACTAAAAAATAAAATGAACACTTTAAATATTCATTTGTCCATCATAATACTGATCTGGATTCAACCACATAATAGAGGTGTGAATCTTAACTAGCCTCATGATTCAATAATGATTCACCTGTCTACAATTCAAACTAAAAAATTCTCAGCTTTCTAAATACTGGGTGTGTTCTTATCACTTACTGATGCTCTGACATCTCCCAACATATGAAAGTGATGTGAGACAAACATCCACAATTCAATACAAGTACAGTGACGATGAATACAGCTGAGTCTGCTAAATCACAGAGGAGGCTGATTATTATCACAGATGATCTGTCTCATATTCCTACTGTCAGGACATGGTGACAGTTTGAGTGAATATGACATGATATGATATGATGCGCACTAGGTAACTTTAAAAAAGTTACCTAATGTATCTTCTCAATGAAAAACATGTCAGGCACCAGAATCAAAACTCTCAAAACAAAGTCTTATTAAAGGGATTTAGTTGAGTTTTTTGGAGTGAGATTTTGTGCCAATCAACTATCAAGGAGTTTGATAGAGAGAGAATACAACTCAAAAACATAAAGTAAAAGTAACTCATAACTTACTGATAACAAACATGTGAACTATTGATCTTTTGCTTCATTGATAATAAGTTCTTTTGTTTATACATCTCTTGCTTGTCTCTCATTGATCAGACTTGGGTGCGTCCCTATTGGTTAATGAAGCCCATCCCCAGTTAACAGGTGCGCTGCACATATTTAGAAATAACGTGTCTGAATTAAAGTACTTAACATATGTACTCTAAACACTTCCTCCTAGACTAAGATAAATATAAGCAATTGTACCAAAAAAAAGAAAGATTAATGATAACAGAAGCACACTTGAAAAGTGTCCTCATCCTTGCTCTTTGGCCTTGATGTCGGGTCATGTGAACCCCAAGCTGAAACCCGTATTAACTGAACAATGTCTGAGGCACTGAGTTGACACACAAAACCTGAAAAATAACCCTGAAATAATAGTTTGCACAGTTACACAGAAAATTTGTTGGAAATTTTTAAGTTTTACTTTTGTGAGTTTTATTCTCTCTGAAATTCTTAGCTTTGTTTAATATTTAAGTGGTTTTCATTTGATTACGTCGACACAAATCTGATTCCATATGAGTCTTTGGATCAAGGTGTCTTCAAACACACTGCATGGTATTCTGTTAAGAAACAAACATTATTTAGTAGCATCGTAATGTATTAAAAAAATAAAGGAAACTGAACAAAAAACATCCACACTACAGGCGTGTGTGTGTGTGTTGCGTGGAGTGGAATCCTCAAAAACTAAAGTAAACCACACACTCTGCCAAGAGCTGACCCATATCATTAAGGCGGTACCAGGAGGAAGGGGATTCTCCAGAGATCACAAACCCTCTCTGAAGCTGCTGGGTGGGTCGGCCATCCAGCTCTTCTAACAGGGTGCCAGAGAGGACCTTTCTGAGTTTTTAATAGAGAGCCTTCTTTACTCACACACACACACACACACACCTCTATGATGAAAGCTTTTTGGGAGGATGTTTCATCTCAGTGTGCCTTCATGAGATAGGAAGAACAGGAGTACAAGTTTGAAGATATCTTTATGTGTGAGGTCTGTGTGAAGTGTGTGTGTCTGTACTTAAGTGTGAAATGTTTGTTGTGTGTGTGTGTGTGTGTGTGTGTGTGTGTGTCTGTGTGCGCCCGTCTGCCTAACAGCCCTGAGCTAGCTCCTCACCAGAGTATGAGTTTCGCACGCATTTCATTTCCTGCAGTCAGCAATTCAAACCCTCCGAGGAATTAACTCTATCTACCTGCTTGTCGTTTTCTCCTGTCGCTCCAGGTGCACCTCATGCACACACACTTATGCACTCACACACAATTTTCCTTTGAAGGTTTTCAGTCTCCCCAGTCAGTCTGCGGGGAAGATAAGACTGCGCGCTGGAGAAAAGAGAAGTCACAGTGATGGATGGTGTGCACAGCTGCCACACAACGCTATACTATTAATGCGTTATTGATTAATGTCTGTCACTGGCCTCCCACTATATAAGTACCCCCAAACACGTTCCTGCCCAGCACCACATCTCCATGCTATCATTAGCAACTGACACTAATTTGCCCCTGAAGGGTTACGTTAGCGCTGTGTTAAAAATAGCTCCATCTACGTGGGGGTTTTGAGGCTGCTGTAAGTTGAAGCTGCTGATACAGATGAAAATGCTGCTCATATTTTGTAATATCATCTGTATTTCTATGATATCTCCTGTAATTTGTGATGCATTGTTTTTTGACGATTCAGTGTGGCTTTGACAGCTGATTGGTCGGTTAAAATATAAAAATATGACAAAAATGTAGATTATAAAACAATCATTTTAATTTAAAAAGATTTTAATTCTACTGCTATCTTAAGCTGATACTGTGTTTTCATGCTTTATATCCCTGGTTTTAGTGATTTTAGAGGCTTTTATTTTTCATCCATGGCACATCTCAATCTGCTGATTCTGGCTGGATACCGTGTGCCACCGGCACCACTAATTCTGGAGCCCACGCAGCCACCTCATCTATAAACCATGGCTCAGCTCACCCCTCCATCTGGCTGTCAGCTGCATTCGCCTTAGTGATAACATTGTGGAGATGGAACAGAGAATCTCCATGCTGTACCAGATCCAGGAAGCCGAAGAGTGCATGGACACCATCACTTTGAGCCCAGGACACAACCCTCCCTAACCTCCTGCTGATTTTCAAGATTCAAGATTTTTATTGTCATTTGCACAGATAAAAACAGGTTTCACTGTACAATGAAATTCTTTCTTTACTCTTCCATCTTCAATGCCAGGGTAAATAGAAAATATAAATACAAAAATACAAGTAAATAACATACACTAAATAATATACAGTAAATAATTTACAATAAGTGTGAAAAAAAAAACTTACATTCAGGTATTAAACTATATACATTCAGATATTGCATGACCGTGGTAAAGTGATGTGTCAAAGGTGCTTCTGTGTGGTGGGGATGGGTTATTGGGGGGGCAGGGGTAGTGGACTGCATCTGTTGATGAGTCTTATGGCTTGTGGATAAAAAGCTGTCCTTCAGCCTGGAGGTCCTGCTCCTCACACTCCTGTACCTCCTGCCAGAGGGCAGAAGACTGAAGAGTGTGTGCTGGGGGTGGGAGGGGTCTCTGATGATGCTGCAGGCTCTCCTGTGGACTCTGCGGTGGCAGATGTCCTGCCGCTCTCACCACTCTCTGTAGGTGTTTGCGGTCGGCAGCAGTGCTGTTCCCGTACCACTCCATGATGCAGCTGGTCAGGATGCTCTCAATGATGGCGGTGTAGAATGTCCTCTGAGTCCTCTGAGACATCCCAAACTTCCTCAGTCTCCTCAGGAAGTACAGCCGCTGATGAGCCTTCTTGACCAGCTGGGTGATGTTGAGTGTCCAGGTGAGGTCATCAAGGATGTGAACACCCAGGAATTTTGCCCCTCCTTCTAGCCCTATTTCTACTCTATCTCACCACAAGGCCTGGTCCCCGGTCTCTGGTCACGGAAAGAGGGGTTGCTCCTCTCAGACACCTCACGTACAGCTGACTGTCACCTCCGAGTTCTCCACCAGCCACACATGGCGGTTCCTCCTGTCCCAGTGTTCACTCGATTCACTCGTAAGGACTGTCAAGAAGTAATCAGTGGGAACTTTGTGGTGCTAAAGTTATCCTGGATAAGATTCCCAGCAACTCCAACATTTCCAACAGTCCACACTTTCGAGCGGTTGTTTTGGTTGTTTCTGCTGCATTCTTAGCTTCTGCACTCAGCTGCAGTCAACCTGTACTGTTCGCACTGTAGCTTTTATTGACAATCTTAATCTCTTCTGGAACCATCTATCATTCTTCAGGAAGGGTGGTCTTTCTTCCAACAACCTTGTGGCTCGCATTTGAACATATAATATAAAGCCTATAATATATTTCACTCTGTTTTTAATACCACCAACAAGTGACTATACACCACACCCACAACACCAGTCACAAATGAGAGATTCTTCTCTCTGCCACAACCTACACTCAGCAAACTTTCAGACTCTTTCAGGCTCCCCTGTGTGGATCAGCTGTACCAGACATTAGGCTCTCCCCTTGAAGGATTCCCACTGTGACCAGGTCAAGGCGCCTTCTAAGAAAGACGAGAGCCAAAACACATCTAGGCTTGATCTGCTGCTGAAGAACTGTGTTTCCCTTTTAACAAGGGAAAAAAACACAGCATGACCTTTAATTTAGAACAAGCTGTTGGGAAAATTCGATCAAACACCTACAAATTAAATATCAGCTACATTCAAAAGGAGAGGCAGGAGGCAGGAGACCAATTATTCTCTGGCATCACAACCACCAATCAGCCCAATTCCAGATTTTTTTACCACCATAATTTGGCTTGTCAAAGCTCCTGCCACAAGTCCTTCTGCTTTATCTGCTGCTGACTGTGAAAATGTTGTCTTTTTATTTTCAAGAAAATCAAACCAAAGTCAAGCAAACATCACCCCTCAAGTTTCTCCCATGTTTCTTCCTCGTCCATGTGCTTATTTGTGAGATATCCACCAGCCAATCAATATTGAAACTCTGTGTCTCATATGAAAGCCTCATCTGGATATCATTCGAGCTACACTGTTCAGAGAAGTGTTGTGGGGTGGAATAAGCTCCAATCTCAATTTGCTCTGGATGTGTCCCCAATTATTTTAACATGGCCTGTATTCAGCCACTGCTAAAAGGATCTGGTCTTGATCCACTGGTTTTAAAAATGTTTATACCAATCTCATAATTGCCCTGTATTTTCAAAATTCTAGAGAAAATGTTTTTTTGAATGGTACAACACAAGATGCTGTCATTACAAAATAAGTCACTGGATAACCGTCAGTCTTACCTGATGCCTGTTTACAATTGCCACCAACAGATGCACTCCACCTAATTGCTCAACTAAAAGGACCCAAGAGACCAGGGAGGCTGGCATTACTTTCCACACTACATTTACTGATTGCTAGCTCTCAACAGCATTAATCTGTTAGCTAAACAGATCAAAATTGCTGTGATTTGTCCGTTAAGTCTCGTAAATGTATTGTCCATAATGTTGGAGAGAAATAAAGCAGGAGAGAGACAGAGAGAAATATATCTTTCTTTGTGTTCAGTTCACAACATTAATAAACATGTTAATATATTGCAGCAGGTGTGTTTATCTACACACTCCTGTCTACATCGATGAAGTAGGAGCTCATCACAAAGAATCATCATCTCACATCTCTGTCCCCATTTAAGAAAGCTCAGAAATGGTGGGATAATTAAGATACCAAGTTAAGACTAAATAGAAAGCATATTTTTTTTCTTTTTTTTGGGTGGGGGGGGATAGGAGAGCTGAAAACAGACAGGAAAGGTAGGAAAACATGCAGCAAAGGGACCCCAGTCAGGAATTGAACCAGGGTCCGCTACAGCCCATGGCCTCGTACATGGGTGCACGCACTCTACCACTGAGCCACCTGCGCACCCAAATAGAAAGCATTTTAACCTTATCTTGTGTTTCCAACTGTAATTGCCTAGCAATATAGGCTATAATTCTAAATCTATCTAGGATTTCTACATAAAATATATTGCCTAATTTATTATATTAGCCATTCAGAATAACAAAGACAGTTCTTACTTTTTGTGTTCAGACAAAACTGAAAAAATAAAATCATCGTATGCAATTTAAATGCACAATTAGTGAGATTTATGAGATTATTATAACGATTAAAGCAGAAATTGGTTTCTTGAAGCTATAGTAATCAAAATTCTACCAGAATCTTTGGTTCACTGTAGACAAGCACTGTTTCCTTGAATTGACTACTTTGGATTTAAAAAACAGGATTGGGGTATTGGTATAAAAATACAAAAACTGTAAAGACAACATGACCCAGAAACAGAATGATCTGACAATATCACCTGATAGCTCTGTTTTAATAACATTACACTTATGGTGACCAGTGATATCATTCCTTCACTATTTAGTAACCTGTTCATAAAACTAAGATATAACCATCGAATGTGGCAAGCTGTATCAATACCTGCACGATGAGGATGCCGGATATCAAACAATGATCAAACCACATATCAGGAGGAAATCAAAAATTTTGCAGACTAGTGCACAGTGAACAACCTACTGCTTAATGTCAGCAAAACCAAGGTGCCAATGGTTGCTTTCAGAAAACACACACTCCTGTCTACATCGATGAAGTAGGAGCTCATCACAAAGAATCATCATCTCACATCTCTGTCCCCATTTAAGAAAGCTCAGAAATGGTGGGATAATTAAGATACCAAGTTAAGACTAAATAGAAAGCATATTTTTTTTCTTTTTTTTGGGTGGGGGGGGATAGGAGAGCTGAAAACAGACAGGAAAGGTAGGAAAACATGCAGCAAAGGGACCCCAGTCAGGAATTGAACCAGGGCCCGCTACAGCCCATGGCCTCGTACATGGGTGCACGCACTCTACCACTGAGCCACCTGCGCACCCAAATAGAAAGCATTTTAACCTGGAACACAGAAGCACAAGTTAGCATGGTTTGTGCACAGCTCAGGACGTCCAGGACATGACTGGTACCATCTACAGAGAATGAGTGATGTCTGTGAGGTGAGGTACCTGCACAGAGCTCCAAAGATACTGAAAGACAACGGCCAACCCGGTCACAGCCTGTTCACTGCTGTGACAAGTTACAGAAGTATCTGCTGCTGGATCACTTGACTCCAGAGCAGCTTCTCTCCTCAGGCAGTGAGACTTCTAAATTCATCCTCCGCACTCCAACATAAATAAGTATTTTTTTGTTCTTTTTTGTTTGTGTTTCTTTGTGGGTGTAACATAAAGAGACTACAATGTCAATTTCGTTATACAACCTTGTGTTGTGTAATGAGAAATAAATGTAGTCCTGTTGCTGACCACGATTATCCCATAGTGAAATGGACAAAGACAAAAAACACGCTGCTCACAGCTAAAAACAATATATCGAAAATCTAGAAAATCCAAGGAAACACACTGTGATATCTGTTTGTGAAGTTTACTTACTTACTTAAGTGCTCCAAAGTCATGGTTTCATTGACATGCATCAGTACACATAATACATAGTTTCCTGTCAGTATAACACATTTAAGAATGGTGCTTCTTTTTGTGTATTCCCTGCAAAAGCAGTATAATGAGGATATAATATATATTGTATATTTAGGGTGAAATTGGTAGACAATATAAGTTTATAGCCATGCTAGCAGATCAAAGTGCCAACATCAGCACAAATGCTAAATGCCAACATTTGCCAACTAGAACATTTAACATGAAATGTCTTTGTATAGAGTCACATTCAGTGGTCCTTCTCAAATCTGGTGGACTCTATTAGAGGGATGAACACCCTTCCTATTTATGATACTCTCCCTATTATGTAATATACACAACCTTTATACATAGCCTTTATAAGATGAACTCAATGAGATCAACATCTCTTTTGTAAGAGAGACCAGAATATAGCAGTGACAAAGAAACACACACAAACATTACAAATGGACACACAGCATCAGAGACATTCACAGGCATCACCGAATAGCTTTGAAGAAAAAAGCTTATGTTATTTGATTGTATGTAGATAGGGGTGAAGAACATCGTCTTACCCACTGATCCAAACAATCTTGTCTAGGTGTTCAGGTGGGTTGAGATCTGCTGACCGTAAAGGCCACAGTATTTTATTCATGTCATTTTTCATACTCGTCAAACCATTCAGTGAGCCATTGTGCACGGAAGCATTTGCATTTTATATGTTTCTCCACTCTTTTATTCAGATTCTTCCTTTAATTTCCCCCTCCCCATCTGTCTGTCTGTAGGTCATTGTGAACTGAAGCATACTGTCTGCCAATTCAACAAAGTGCTGAGTAACCTTTGTGAAATAAATCTACAAGGTCTGGAGCCTGAGGACAGAAAAGGCTGCTCAATATGATTTGAAATACATTTGAAATAGAAAAAGTAAAGACTGTGGCTGCACCCTCCACTGTCTCCATGCACTTGTAAACAACGTAACAAATTCAAAACTGGAAGGACCCCTGGAAATACTGGACATCACTGTGGGAGCTTTTGAAATAGGCAACATTATCAACTTTGTGTTGATGAAATGCACGCCCATACACACACACTCTCTCCCTCCAAGTGCCACAAACACACCACAGTCCCATGTGATTTGTCCCTTCAGGAGAAGGGATGGTCCAAGAGTTTTCCCTCTTGTCCTGTTCTACTTCCAGCTCACAGTCTGTGTTCATAATGGAAACTCAAGCTAGAATGTATTCTTTCTCTCTGCATGCTCAAACAGACAGTGCTGAATCTGGGAAATGAAATGTTGCCACTGAAGTGGCAAATTCTATGAAAAATGTAATTCCTTCGAATAGAAGCTAAACCATGTTCTGGGCTGACCTTTGACTTGAGTTAAAGTCACTCTTCCGGAGTGTCTTCAGCAGCCATGTTTCATAATATCTTATAGAGTCGTTTTAGAGTAGTATGGCAACTTTCTTTTATATTTTAAATGCATACTGAATACACATTTACTGCTCATTTGTGATCAATACAATGACAGATACATCATTTTGTATCCATGCATCATTTCCTGTCCCGTTTCTCCAAAAAGAAAATCTCCTACTTCACAGATTTTAGAGCAGATGTGACATAAACAAAACAAAAAAAATCTTAGGCTGCAGTAAAGACAGTCAAGAACTACTGCACCAGTGTATTCTAATATTGTTAGTTTATATACGTTCACAAATACATTTCAGGCTTCAGAGAAGCTGCACCTGCTAAAATGGACTTGGTTGTAAAGTCAGCAGAGCATAGAAACCCCAGCTCACACTTCCATTGGGTTTTGGCATACTGGCCGGAGTGACAGCAGTCACAGGAAACTGTGGAAAGTCTTACTGTGGAGGTATAGGTCGATATTGTGCGTCCAAAGCCAGAGATTCAGACACCAGAGTCTGGGGTTTACAGGTTATTGTAGGTCTAGTAGAGTCTCTGGGTTGCCTAAACATAACCATAAATTGGTCATAGTGCTTTACTACCAGAAGTATATTTTGTAAATGAAACTATGAAATGAATTAATATAAAAACTTACTTGTAAAACATATAATACATTACATTTCCCATTTGCTAACTGAAATTAGTTGAACATGAATGCACAGTGTAGGAGGGGGGGCTGACGGTCCCATCGGTCGAACGCTGTGTGGTTTCATTTTTAGCCACCTCCTCATTCTTAAGTGGTCAAAGCTGTCAGTGTAATGATGCAATTAATTTTTACCGTGCCGCATCCTTAAGAAAATACTCTGAAATAAACAGCTTTCTTCCTCGCAGATATTGAACGGCATGACATCAAAGGAGCGAGATGCGCTGAAGGTGAGCGCACTCACTGCATTAAATAATACAGCTATAAAGATCAAAATTTAATGCATCTCCTTCTCATCAAGGCTCATTTGTGATTTAAAGCACTTCTCCAGGAATAAAAATGGCCTAATTTCAGAATGAAGATCATGCCTGAAAGAAGACTGAGAGGAGGGGTTTTTTTTTGGTGGCAGAACAAAGGTAAAATATTCAGAGTCTATTTTAATGTCTCTTTGAAATAAATTAACCCCATCAAATATGGGGGTTTATTGATGCAGAACTTCTTGCCCTCTAAATCAGTGTTTATTTGATCTTACGTAAAGGAGTTATCTCCCCCATACTGACTCTGCTCGCTTCTTCTGGGGAATATAACAAGAATATCAAACACATGACAACTCATCATCTCCACAGTTTCAGCCATGCTAATGCTGTAATCCAATTAACAAAGTCATGTTTGTAGATTACGTGCACTCACTCTAGACTTTCAAACCATGTTAGTCTGAAAATACACGCAACATGAAAAGAATATGAAGATGATATCAGCGTTCTCATAATGTGATATTTTGGCCCCTCAGTGTCCCTATAAAACACTTTGGGGATGTTTAATTATTCAGAGAACATCATGCTCTAGTCTTGGTTAATCCTCAGGTTAAAAAAACTGTTACTGTTACAACATGCAGACGGAGGTGCACATACTGTATTGTACTGTATTACTGTATTGGCACACATATAGGGGGACACACATAAGACAACCCCCTTTTCCAACAGCTCCTTCTAGAAAAAGACCCTTTGAAGATAAGAAACACACTATCGGAGCAGTCCTGATGGGAAAGACACAGACATTATTAATCCAAAGATAAGATGCTCATCCTCAAAGACTTCTCTTTTCACATAAAATATTAACTGCTGCTTAAATCCAACATCTTCCTCACTATAACCAGTCCACTCTGCCTCTCTGGCCTCATTCACTTCACTACAGGTAAAGCTTCCACAGTGTGCGTAGAAATCACCGCGGGAGGATGCATCATGACCATTTCAGCATTCAGACCCAGCATGCACCTGTTGGTCAGCATCTTGGGTGTGTTTGATTTGGGCTGCTTAGCCCTCTCACTGGGTAGAGTATTAAACCAGTGATTAATTAAGGCTCATGCAACCTTTCCTAACTATGCCAATATACAGTGATGCCGATCTAAACCCACGATGATGTCATCCTTTGATTTTCATTGTTATACACTGTTACACCTCCTGACCCCGAGGTAGTGGACGGTATGTTCCACAGTTTCAGCTGAGGGTGAGCTCCTGCTGCCACAGATGCACATGCTGCAGCAGCTGTCACCTTACTTATTTAACTTACATTAACTGAGTTTTTGGTCAGTCAGTGGGGCAGTGGAAACAAAGTGTAAAAACAACACTGAGGTAGTGTCACCTTATAAGTAAATATGTAGAACTTGTTAGCAAGTAGTTGCCTATTTAGACGTCCAGCAGAGCAACAGCTGGTAATAAAAACCTACAGCTGGTAATGTAACACATTTATTGTTGTAATACTTAATTTTACTCACTGTTGTCAGAAGGATGCAAAGTAAAGGAAATGTTTATGGGTCCTCATATTGTGACTTTTTGATATATTTCTCTTTTTTTGTTCATGGCACTCTTTGTTTTGAAGTGATTGTCTTCCAATTTCCTCAAAGATCAATACCAAGACACACACATGCACGCTGTGAATTTGCATTCCCATATGTGTCATCCAGAGCATATTCAAGCGGGCGTATTCAAAGAGGGAGAGGGGTGTTTGATAATGGTGCACCGGGGAGCTGCGTGAGACAAATGAAATGAAAACAGTGAAAGGCATACAGTTCATTTCTCTGTGTTTATTCGCAGTAGGCTGCTGTATATGCAACATATTGAGACACCTGCTGAGTCAGTGCTGCAGGAAGGGGAGGGGGGGTCATAAATTATAGAATGAGACCTTGAAACACAGTGTGATACATTTGAAAACACCTGACGGCAGGGTGTGAGGCAGGGGACGTGCATGCTGATGACACAAACACTGTGGCATTGACATGTACAACGAGCTGAGGACGCCTTTGACTCACTACAACTAGACATCCCATCATGTCAACGTACAAAAATACAAAAGATAGTAATAGTAGACAGCAAAGGACAGTACATACACTCACACACTTTTCCTTTCAAAGATAAAGTTATTATTGAGAGGACCAGTGTGAAGGATCGATTGATTGAAATGGAATAGAGAGGGCTTTTCACACACCTGAGGGCATTGCAGGAATATTAATTTGGTTTCAATCTGTAACTAAATCTGCCTAAATCCTACACACTGGTCCTTTAAATGTATGTTATTCCCAAAAAACCAATCCAGTGTCTCCACTACATTCATTGCGTTTGGTGCACAAAAGCTACTCTTGATACTGACTCAATACTGCATGTGAGTTACAATGAAAACACTTAAAAGTTCAGGCTGTGGTAGACTTCATTTTGAAACCACTTGGTTCAACTTTCATCACGTTAATATTTGGTGGAGAAGGGGCTTCAAAGGTCTGACCCGAGACCCAGCTGGAGATCACAGAACAACAGGATAAGCACTGTTGAGTTTGTTCCTTATTCAGGCTTCAGTCCAGGCCAATGAGAGATATTCACACCTGAAATGTACTGTGACCACCACTGTGGTCACACTGCACAGGCTGCATTTCCACCTGCATGAGATCTGATTACAATGCTGGAGCTGGTCTGGCCAATCCAATCACATCAGTCATAAGGCACTCTGCATATTTAGCATAGTGTTTTTCTGTACCCAGACAGATTATCACATTTTAACGTCAGTTACAAAGACTTCAGTTTGTGTTTGCATCATTAAAATAAAATCCCATTATGTCTGGCTTGAGGGCAAATCGATAGACTGATTTTATTCAGTTACAATGTATGTTAAACTGTGCTTAATGGACACATATAGGGCTAATTAACTGTAGAAGACTAATTTGCGAGGCCTACAACAAGGAGGCAGTACAGTTCATAGAGTATTATGTGCACACAGTAATATTAACAGTTGTAAAAGGGTTGCTCTAACACAAGGTTACATTTGCTCCATTCAAAGACATGCTGCTGTGTTGAATACACAACTGGCAAATCCTCATTTATAATAAGTAAAATACATTTTAGGAAAAATTTTTTCTTACCAGACTCTACACTTTCATCAAAAGAAGGGTGAAGTGAAATGTGTCAGTGTGTGTCTTGTGGATTCTCCTGGTTGAGATCATGAGGAAACAAAAATGATGTAGCTGACCTGGGATCTCCAGGCTGTCTAACTACAGCTTACTGACTGACTAGCTCATATATTCATCAACATGTCCTCTTACCAAGACGACCACATAGGTTATTTGTTCCTGCCCTCTCGTATGACCACCAGGGGCATTATGGCTTTTATCTTCTTTATGACATTGTCTTGACAACTCCTGATACATGGGCTAATAAAGGTAAGTAGCCAGTAAATAGCGATAATAACTATTTGAGAGCATATGTAGTAATATGGGAACTATTACTATTTTTAGTATGTTTATCTAGGAACAATATTAAAAGAGCTATTATTATTATCTTTGGAAAAGTTCGCTAACAACATTATAACCAAACCACATCAAACATGTCAGGTTAAGTGTGGATATAAAAATAGTTTCTCGTCCTCTGATAACACTGCATGCAGTGGTCTAATCATTATTTATGTTTCTTTCTCCACATGCCTACTCAGAAAGACTGCCACAGTTGTAAGAAGAAAACTGGGGTAGCCAGCAAGTTGTGTCAGCACTGTGGTGGCAAGCAGCCGTACAAGCAAAAACTTGAAAATCAAAAGAAAAAAGTTGCCCAGGACTGGAAACACAGGCAGGAAAAACAATGCAGCATTAACAAAGTATATGATGTAATAAATCTACTGGTAGGTTTATATTAATAATATCTGTACATCTCTCTTTACATTTACAAACACACTGCTATATTGCTGATATGTCATTGACTTTTTCAGCATTCCAACACTCCAACAACTGAGATCCTAACTCCCTCTAACTGATATCCAGGCTAGTTGACCATAAACATGAGCAGATCATCTGTATAATTGTTTTGCATTAATTAAAAGTTGTTTAAGGGTTAAGGTGTTTAATAATAAAATGCAAGATTAATTCAACCAACACTCAATGCATAGTCTAGAAGCAAAAGTTTGAAAAGGGACCTTTTCATTTTGGATATTTGAATTCTGATGTTGTTCCATGTACTTTTCTGATGGTCTGTTAGAGTCTATAGCAGTGCTTTCAGATGTATGGATGTGTAGAGACATGTTATTTTTCTTTTGTCTCTATGAATTCAAACAGCTATCAAGTGTGTGTGTTGGTGCACGTGTGTTTTACATTGCCACTAAGAAAATGTTCATAGTTACCTCACTTAGACTCTCAATGTATAGCTTATTTTTCTAGGTATGAAAGCATAAAACATCATTTTATTCAGCAATCTGTACCTGAAGTGATGTATCCAATTTTCCGTCTATGATTTTATGTTTTGTTCAAGCTCCGCAAGTGGGAACTTTTAGAGCAACATCCTGTCCTCCTCCTTGTCAGGAGAACTATGTTTTTTGTTTAACCTAAAGAAGCCCATGTCACAATAAAAAGGATTTATGAAAGTCTTATGAATAGAAATTTAAAAATTGTAAGTGCTATATTTTCTCCCAGGAGTCCTTCTGGTCTGTCTGGAAGATGAAAAAGTATTAGAAAAAAACAATAACAAGAAAATAATTAAGTGGTTGAGATCACACTTCTTTCTTCATAGGGAATAAATAATCTCATCGACTGCCCTCTGAAGCTTCCCCATGTCCCTCTAGAAAAGCAGAAACTAACTAGCAAAATTGACTATTAAAAAACAAAACAAAAACATAGGATCATTGGGAAACCTGTAGTCAATGTATGGTAAGACAGCACCAAATTATACCCCAAGGACCATATTACATACCAGTGGCTGCCCACTGCTTGATGTCCCATTGATAGATGTTGAGCTCCTGCTTCCACCTTCTGCTCTCTTGGTCTATTTAGGAAAAAGTTTTTTTTTTTTTAAATACTTAAAAAATATATATATATATAGGTAAGCCTCCAGGCGTAATCACTAAGGTATGTTAATTACATTTACAAACTTGCCAGCACTACGACATTCATTGTTGAAACAAGGTATACTCCTCCCTCTCTTGGCTCATCACATATTAATTGGTGATAAAGGTCAAAGGTCATATGATGACAAGACACAACTGAGACACCAGATTGTCATTATTTAGACTACTGCTGGAGGTCACTTTAGTTTTTAATGTAACTATAGGTCATAATAAGCGCTTGCAGAATTGAGCTGTGGGGTTATTTTTTGGGGAGGAAAGTCTCACAGCTGGAACTCAGTTCTCCTTCTCCTTTCTTTCTTTCTTATTTCCACAATTTTTTGTTTGATTGATGGAAATTTTGTTGAAATTGGTTTTATTCCACGCACAAACTCCCTTTTGTCATGCTAACTGAGCCAATTTGTGACAGTCTATGTGTGTGCTTTCGTTCTATTGGCAAAAATGCCTTTCTGTGAGTCAAAGAGGCAATTATGACTTTAGAACTGAATGTGCTGACTGGCACAATTTTTCCTCAATGCCAGATACAAAAACCTGTCCCACAGACTTTGCAAAATACATGAAGAGGATCCTTTAGTCCTGTTTTGTTTCTGTCACAGGCCTGCTTGCAGCATCTCAAACTTTTTTACAGATTTCAGTGAAATCTGATGGAAAGCCAGGCTATCAACAAACAATAAGTGTATACGAGGATAATGTTAAAATATACACATATAAATAACTGCGTTGACCCATACAAAACTACATCTATACATTCTTTCGAGCAGACAGTGACCCGGAAGTAAAAAAAAATTCAAAATAAAATCCTAGAGGATGATGCGTAACCAGGGTTACGACAGATTGTTTACCGTTTCAGTAATCACAGTGCCGCCGTATTACATTGTTGATGAGTCAATAAAATACTGTTTACCCAATCGACATCACACCAAGTGTAAACAGAGGTTACATCCCTTACATAATTAGATTAAATGTTGTCTCAGGGACCCACACCTGAGTATATTTAGGTATTCCACACCTGTCTACCAGTTTTCATAAATAACGTCACCATTGTGATGTAATATTCTCCATATAGTGTTGAAACTTTTACTAAAAACTGTCAGCAGGGTTGAAAGTATTTTCCGTTTTTTCACTATCACGAAATTATGCGGTTTCATAATTTTGAAAAAGAATAACAGTGTAATTTTTTTTCGTTCACAGTATTCTATGGTTAACTGACCTGTTTACGTTTTACAGCATCTTACAATTTATTTTTATGCACTACTTAGCTCTAGATGTGTCCATACATAAAATATGTAGCTGCTAAACCGAATGGAGCTCCAAAGATGATGTGATGATGTGCACATATTCAGTCATGCAAACAAACTGGAAATGTCAGTGATCGACTTTGCACCAATTTATTTACCAAATATTAAGTAGATAGATAGATAGATAGATAGATAGATAGATAGATAGATAGATAGATAGATAGAATAGATAGATAGATAGATAGATAGATAGATGGATAGATAGATGACTTTATCTTTAGGGAAATTAAGTTATCATGCCAGCCAGGTATAGAAAATACAATAAAATACAATAAAATGTAGTAGTGTAAAGTGCAGTGAACATCTAATACCCATACAAAAAGGTAGTGGCAAGTAGATAAGGTGCAAGGAGTCTTGAAGCAAAAGTCAACAGACTGATCTCAGCAGGTGATGGTGGTGGGGATGATTGTCATAAAACTGATGAAATGATGATAATGGCATGAGAGTATATAATAATAATTATAATATTGATGTATGACGACAGCTTTGGGGACCTGCAGTTTCGGTTGACGGGATTGGAGGAGGTCATAGACTTCCTCCAGCCTGTCATCAGGGCAAAGATAATCAGCTAAGCTGGTGCTTGGAGATTCATTTTCCATTCAGTCTATTAAGTTATGGTTACTGAGCTGGTTCAATGAATTTGTTTATTTAGAAATGAAAAGTTTTGTTATTTCTTTTCAAACTGGTTGTGGTCTCTCCTTTATGTTGTTATCAACACGAGCCTGGCACTGATAGCAGTAACTATAACTGCTACACACATTTTGAATCTATCATTACCGTGTCAGAGTGTTTATGAACAAAGTCACTGTGTTTTTGGTTATTACCAGGATTCCTACGGGAAAGCCAGGGAATTCAAGTATTGATTTAATCAGGATTTATTCTAGTATGTAGTAAATTATTAAATGGACTTTTTTTTATGTTCAGCAATACTGAAATGATGAATGTTCCTATTCCACAAAGATATAAACACAGAAACAGGTCTTTATTCCACTCTAATATATCACTGTATCAATATCAGGCCCTGTTGTGGAAACTGTTACGACAGCTTCCTTTGTACATTGGACTGTATGTATGGTATAATGGTATGGTATTCTTTGGCAGTCCCACGTGGAATAAGGACTCCAATATGAGTCGCCTGTCAAAGTCCAGTCCACTTTCCCTCATGTACTCTGCCACCTTGTGGGGATTCGGTAACAGCAGTTGTGTAAGGAAATAGAATATTAGAAGCTGCCCTGTGTTGTACTGATGAAACTCCTTCTGTAGACTCTACCATTTACATTTATTATTGAGAAAACAGCACAAAAAGCCTTCCCACTGGAAAGTCAGAATGAAAATGCTGAATACGCTTTGGCAGATTGACTCGTCCACCATGTAATATGGCGGCTTAGTAAAGATAAATTCCAGTCGTTCAACGTAACTTAGCCAACAAGGAATAATAGCTATGAAAAACTGATTACTGAAACGGTAAACAATCTGTCATAACCCTGGTTACGCATCATCCTCTAGGATTTTAACTTCCGGGTCACTGTCTGCTCGAAAGAACGTATAGATGTAGTTTTGTATGGGTCAACGCAGTTATTTATATGTGTATATTTTAACATTATCCACGTATACAATGTGCTTGCATACTGTTACACATACTGTTTATCCTGGCTTTTATTTTGACATATTTATTCTGACTTCCGGGTCACCTGTCTACCTGTCTTCAGCTTTCAGTTCTGAAGGAAAAATAAGAAAAGTAATTGCCAAAATCCAAAAAACAGAGCGTTTTTTTAATTTGGTTTTCTCGTTTTTCATTTTTGGATTGTGGAAATAGGAAAGGAAAATCGGCTCGGTTTTTACGTTTTTCTGTTTTTGGTTATAAATGAAAAAACGGAAAAATGGAAAAACGATGGTACTTTCGTTTTTTCGATTTTGTTTTAAAACGAAAAAATGAATTGCCTGAACGTACACGGACCGATTTTTCAAAGGCTTCTTAATAAATGTGCCACTGCTTTTGAGTTGAAGGGTTGTATCTAAAAAAACAAATGTCTAATCAAAGGCACATAATCTAGTCTGATAGCTTCACCTTTGGGACACTGTCAGGTTCGTTACATGTCAGACTGGCATTAATTATAGTTTTAGACAACACAAATGTAACCAGGGTTAGTTAAACCCCAGGATTATTTCTAATCTGCTCTGAAAATTTAGCTGTATATCATGTGTTGTCTTCTAAATGTTTCTCTCAAATTTAAATTTATGACTATTTTTCCATGAAAAGGAAGAAGTAAAAACATCCATCCACCGGTCCATTTTCTAAACCTGCTTATCCTGAGCACACAGGGTCGTCACAGGGGAGCTGGAGCCTGTCCCAGCTATCTTGGGCGAGAGGCGGGGTCCACCCTGGACTGGACGCCAGTCAGTCTCAGGGCTGACGAAGTAAAAACATCTGCTCCTAAATTTAGGTGAAATCACAAATTGTATATGTGTTACTGTACCTTTAATTCAGGCGGCAGTTGTTACGCGCTTTTTTCAGTGTGCAAAAACTGATAGGAGTGGGCATCTCACCTTGGTACCGCTCTCTGCGTGTTCCCCTTCGACCGATGCTTGGCGTGTGTAGATGCTGAAGAGGAAAAAATAGATTTGAACTGATAAAACTAAGTCAGAAGTCAGGAAACTGACAGATAAGTTGAACATGGATGTAGAAGAGACGATCGACTTGCAGTAACTTTAAGTTAGGAAGGCGTAGAAGTGTTTAGAGCTGTAAACAATTGATTTCCCGGTGAGTAACAATCAATATGCTACATTAGCATGCTAACTCGCTAGCAAAATGTATGCTGTTAAAAAAAACTTTAAAGATGAGCCTTGTACTCTCACTAAAACCAGTCTGGATAAACTTGAAGCAGGTTGGAGTAATTCATTAATGACTGAAGTCTGTGTTGTTGTTAATTGTGAATTTTGTGTTGTTGTTAATTGTTTAACTACTGTGTGTGAAATGCTTGGTGCAGGCTAATATGGGGTTGAATCGGTGTTAGGTCGGCAGAAATTTCATGCAGCTAAGGTTATACAAGTGTGTTGAGTTAGTAAAAATTAATGTAAAGCTGTATGCCAAGGAAACAGTGAATTCATGTTCTGTGTACTGAGAGTAGGATGGCTATTAAGAATTCTTGCAAAAAAGCAAGATGGACACTGCAAAGCTGTAAATTTATTTAAATATATCCAAATGGACCTTTATTATGGACTAGATGAGTCATTATTTGCATGGCTGTGTAGGCTGTTTTTTTTTTTTTTTTTTGTTAGAGTCCTTCGATTGGGGATCAGTTCCTCTACCATCTTCTGCTGTCATCCATCTGCATCTCCACCCTGGTTGCTACACACCTTCAGAAAAGGAGTCATCCACGTCCACATCTCCATATCCTCCCTATCGCATTACTCAACTTGGACATTCACTGTGAAAGAGGGTGGTGGGACTTTCTTTTTTATTTCCCTTACTTTTTATTTATTTTTTCCATTCATTTGAACTTTTGGGACAATTTCCTTTTCCATACCTGACATCTCAGAGGGTTTTTCTTTATGGTTCAAAAATATCCAATTGGCCAGTTGTGTTTCAACAAAGGTACTTAAAAGAACTGTGTATTGTGAATCCAACTTTGAGTTAATGGTACAGGTACTGTAGTATTTTAATGCAGTATTCAGTTTAATTTATTTACCTTTTTGAGATATTGTCATGTGAGGGATCTTTACTGGGTTCAATATACCTCCCTTTAAAATAGTCAGTCTGTTGTTGTGTGTGTTGGTTGGGGTGGATATTGCAGGTCTAATTCAGCAATTAGGCAGGTAAATCTCAACAGTCTCCTCATCGAGTCTAGAATCAAAGTCAGCCCTCATTTCCTATTTAATATTTAACACTGTCTTAAAGTGACATGTGCAGGGAGGGGTTACACAAACTAAAAAGATCTTCATATGTCAGGGTTTTGTGATCAGATGTGATCTGATCTAGTCTGCTCAAGATGTCACAAAAAAACGTAAAGTAGAACTGCTTTAAAATCACACTGTTTCTCATTTGAAGTACAAATCCATTTAGAACAGACATGCCTATGCCTGTGGCCCACCACTAATGTGGTAAGTCTGCTCAGATTACAGTAGAAAACATTAGACATCCTAATGTTTTACTATAATGCACTTTGATACTGGGCTTTGTTTCCTAGTTTTTGCTTTTATGACAACACAAAAAAACTTTATTGCTTAATTAAGTTTTGCTCCAAGACTTTGCCTCCCTTCATGTGCACACTGAGTAAGTGTTTATTTGGAGTGAGAGAGATATGAAACCATGCATTTTGCTGATGTGTATACCATAGTGCATTGGAGTCTTGTTAAAGGGTTTGGAGCTGCTGAAAGAATGAAGCTGGAAATCTGGAGTAGACACAAGAAGTAGTAAAATATTATCACAGTGTGGTGAATTATGCTATCTCAAAGACACATTAAGGTCCCACCTAAAGCCAGGAACACAATATGAGATTTAAAGGCTGATTATTACCCTGATTTTGTCCAGACTGATAGTCAAGATGACTGAGTTTCTGCACTGGTCTGCGTAAAATACTACTGTCAGGGTTTAGACTTTAATACTCTTACTGAGCCTCACTCCAGACAGCAGCTTTAAAACCATATAATGACACATATTTTTACAGACAGTGGCTGCCTTTGACTCTGTGAAATGTGAGATACTCTAATTCAATGCCTAAACACACGTCTCTGATTTCAAGTAAGAGAAGACACGGCGGGAGAGGGCGAGCATGGGAAACACAGCGGGAGACGAGGACATGCGAGGAAGAATACACAGCAAAAATGTTGAGGGGGTAGGAGACAGAAGTTCAGGAAAAGTAAAGGAGAAAGAATACACTACTCACAATAAGTTAGGGATATTTTTATTTAAATGAGTGCTTTTCCTATTTGGTCTGAATTTTAATGAAATAAGTAAAAGTTCCCTTTGATATTACTAATAATGAACGAGAAGAAACACCATTTTCATTAGTTTAATATTTATTACCCCAAAAATTTAGACGATAACAAGGATAGCCCCAAATAACATATAAATTTACCATGTCAGTAGCGGATGTTTCCACCATTTGCCGCAATGATGTTGTTCTGAGGCAATGCGTTCCACTCTTCCACAAGTGCTACACGCAGTTCTGCCAGGTCACGTGGGGGTGGGGTACGATCATCCAGTCTCTGCTTCAGCTGGTCCCAGACGTGCTCTATGGGGTTCAGGTCAGGGGACATTGCTGGCCATACCATATGAGGCACTCCGACTTCCAGAAGTCGAGCTGTGACAATTCTGGCACGATGTGGTGGAGCATTATCATCCATGAACATAAAGTTGGGGGTGTGCTGGCGGAATTGGGGGATGATGATGGGTTCTATGATGCTCCACTCCTGGGTCTGTCACGAACTCTGCCAGTAGTTCTGTGTCTTGATGCAAGTCTGCTGATGACACTTTGAGACACACCAAGTTCACGAGCAACATCTGACTGCCTGCCACCGACCCGAAGGCGCGCTATGGCCAGGTGGCGCTGCTCGTCCGTTAAGTGACGTCGTGTGTTCATGGCTGTTTGAATGATGAACTTGGAATGACTTACTGACAATACCAGCTTTTTATACCCACAGAATGTTGAAATTGATGCCACATTGAAAAGGGTTGTCTTTTAGTATTTTTTGGTATTGGCCCCAATATGTAAGGCACACTGTACACAGTGAGACCATTGTGTGGAAAACACAAAATGAGGTGTGTCTATCACCCCAATACAATTGCCTCCCTATCCCAAAAATCTCTGAAGTGAAACAAACACCGTATGTATGACATCCACTGAGTCTCTCACAATATCCCTAATTTATTGTGAGTAGTGTAAGTTGATTGTTCGATGGACTGAGGGAGGGAGGAGAGAAAAGTGGAAAAGCATGGCAGAGGTGTGCAGTCGCACTGCAGTAACACAACAACCTTAGCAGGAACGTTTATCCTGTACCCAGATTTATGAACATCAGGAGGGTTCCACTCAAATTATCACAGCAGCAGATAACTGTTACGAGATTTCTCAGTTGATTTGACACAAGTAAGGCTCAGACTTTTGCTGCAATTAACACAGCCATCAGATGTCTAATTTTGCAACAGAAAAACTGAGTGCTGGTACCCTTTCAGAAACAACATCCACATACAAAAGACTACAAACACAAGAGACAATCGCCATCTCTTACAGCGAGAGGATTGTCTCAGGAGCATAACAGAGGTGAGACGGAAAAAGGCGAGCGAGATGAATAAAAAGGATGCAGCAGCAGGTAGAGGCGGAGAACAGAGAGGGATATAAATAAGGTGAAAGGAAAGTGTGAGAGGAGGAGGAGGGAGTGGATTGATTGTTGCCCTGCAGCTCAGGAAACAATCATGGAGCTGCAGCGTTCATGACCTCCTGCAGAAGGCTTTATTACTCGGTGTTATCTGATGGTGAGAGGACCGCCCCATGCCGCCGCTGCTGAGGGCACGCTGCTTCTGCAGATGATCTTGATTTACTTCAAGTTGCACTTACAGTTAGAAGACGTGTTTAAACTTTCCGCAGAGCCATTTGTTGGTTATGTTAGCAGTAGGAATCAGGTGGGTAGCCTTGAGAAGTCATTTCCATAAAGAAATAGCAATCACATGAATATTGTCCACGAACTTCATACTCTGCTGACACCATGTCGGGTTGTGCTTTACGGATTCGCGGATACATTCGTAAAGGAGAACTTCACACAGTCTTTATTGCTGCCGAACGTTACTGTAAACATCACAAACATTTCGACCAAAATGATTTCCTGTGTACACCAAACATAGGTAGCTTTCAAAATAAGAGTGCACTGCTATGTTTACTTCGACCAATGTCAAGCAACTTCTGCTTTTGTTCCTGTGAGACAACAATCATAATTCACATGGCCACAAGAGTCATTTGTCAGTTAAATGTAAACAGGTTTAGCAGCATTTAAAAATAAATGTTTCTGTTAATTTCCTGGTTAATTTAAAGGTTTTGGACATTTTCATCACTAAGATAGTCAGTCCCAACAAATTTCTATTTGGAGTGTCTTTTTGTGAATTACTGCAACAGAAATGCAAAATAAATACATTTCTAAGAAGTGTTACACTGCTGTTAACGGTGTAATCTAGGGTTACTAATCCAGTATGAAAATTCAATAAAAAAATCTCCTCATGGTCCAATAGCTGTCCATTCTGTACTGTCCACTGTTCATTTGTTGTGTCTCCTGCACTGACTTTCCAATATAATGAGGCTGATTGGCCTGTAATTCAAAATTGAAAAATCCATCAGCAAGTGTTGTCTATCTTTGCCTTGAATGATTTTACTTATGATAAAATTAATGAAGACATCAAAGGTTATCTGTGGTTTGACCTTAATCTCAATTCATTAAGATACTTTGAAGAAGTTTCAGTGTCCCGTGGTGTGATTGCTGTTTCAGACTATCTGCCACCCAGCTCTTGGTTTTAGTTAAATATAAAGTTTATATAAAGAGACACGTTAGCACAAAATATTATCTGTCAGCATCTTTAGTCTGAAAATAGCCATTTAAACACAGTTGCTCCTCACAGTCGGCGGCTGATTCTAATCGAATTAGTTGTTTTAGTTAAAAAAAACACTGTTTTGGAGAGGGTGCCAGTGACGGCGAGTGAGAGAAAGTCAACAAAAGTGATGATTAATTAAAGCCAACATGTGTCCTCTGATGTCACAGTGCGGTGCAATAATCCTTCTCAATGATCCACAGCTAATGAATGACACTCCTGCACTTGTCTTTAGAAGTGACAGCTAATGGCAGCCAAGTCTCTTGCCAGCAGTCACGAAGCAGCCCAGGATCTTTTGTTCTCCAACATGTCACACTGTCTTTCTCTTTCCTTATTGCTTCCTTCCTCTTTCATTTTGTCCCACTCTCACTTTTCGTCTTGCCACTGACCTCATCATGGTAAGCTGACGTTAAAGCTGCTGAATTCGGATCAAATGATTCAGAGTAACGTGAAAGGCGTCGCTCATAAACCCACAGAGAATTACCACCTGAATGTGCACTTCCCCCCTCAGCTCAGCAGAGCGTTTTAACTTCTTTCAGAATCATTTCAGATCATTGTGTTTTTTTTAGCAGTTGTTTTTTTTTAGCAGCAGCGGGCGGCTAAAAGGAGCATTAACATTGAACCTGCATTCATCAGGTGGACACAAACAAGACTTCAAATGAATGTTAATGAATGTTGGCTGCTGAATGTGTAAAGACACTGGTTTGTTAATGCATTTGCCATAACAGGATGATGTGATGTCAGAGGTGTGGAGCGTCAGTTCACTTCCATTAAACCACCCAGGTTAAGTGGTAATTCCAGTTTTTACAATGTGGATCTTATTTTCATATTTTTGGCTAATGTTTCTGTCACTTATGATAATGTTGTACCCGTCAAAGTAGGTACTGAGATCTGGCAACACTGACATAAAACTCTGACAGGACGAGAAACACAAGCATTCAGACAGGTTTAAAACCAGCCAAGGGTTTAGCCAGATGATCTAAACCACAGTCCACTGAGGCCTTAGTCAACTTAAGCAAATCTTAAGTCATAAAATAATCCTTGAAGGAAGTCCGAGTGAGTTGAAAGTCTTCTCTAATTGCTGACTATCTAAAACAGAACTTGACCACAGTATGTAAATAAACCAGTACAGTTCTGATGTCAATTCAGGTCAGCAATTTCCCTCAGGATTAATACCTTGGTTAGATATCCAAGCTGTGTGATGAGTCAAGCCATTCCTGATACACTTTATATAAATTTACAAAAAGTATTTTTTAATTATTATTTTAATAAAAAGAATATCTTCTACTGGGAGAAATATCTCAAATGAAAGTACAGACTCTAAACCAGTCGACAAAGTTGCTTTGTAGCTACGGGTTTGAGTACACTTACTCAAGTATTGAACCGTAAGTACACTCCTAAGAGTTTGAAGTCAACTGGACTGGGCTTGAAGTTCTTGAAGATGTTTCCCCTCTCATCTTAGTTCGTCGGATGAGAGGGGAAACATCTTCAAGAACTTAAAGCAAGTTCAATTGACTTCTTCAGACTTCAGACTCTTAGGAATTACCATGACCTGTGTGACTGTATGACTGAGAGTCTCCACAGACATACGCTATAAGTACAATTTCAAGGTATTTGTCTTACCACTGTATTACCACTCGAGTATTACCATGTTCTGCTACTTTATATTTCTACTCCATTACATTGCACGGGAAATAAATTTTACTCCACTACATTTATTTGATCATTTTTGTTTTTGTAGTTATTTTGTAGATTCAGATTAATAATGGAAAATATAATTGTAATTTATTATTTTCGTTATTTTAATTTTCGGGGCCAAATTTACAAGCTACCCAGCAGTAATGTATTCATGCTGCAACATTCAAATCACGTACACATTCATGCATCAGTAAACATTATTACACATTAAGTTAAGTTACATTTTGGAAATACTCAATAACAATAATTATGTAAAGTGGATAAAGTTAAAAAAATAAATAAATAGTTAAATAAGTAAAATTTTGAATGCAGACATTTTACTTGCAGACACATTTAACTGTGCTTGAGTAGTTTCACACTATGGTATTACTACTTTTAGTTAAGCAGGATGGATGTGAGTACTTCTTCCACCACTGCTAAAGTGACGTCTAAATGCTGTGCGGTGTAAATTGGCTGTCTGACACTGCAAACTGAAGTACACCAATGCACCTGATGAAGCTTTGCTGGTCAATGTTTGACATGTGTTGACAAGTTCAGTCAGACACTTTAGCACAAAGCTAATGTTGTTGTGTAGCAAGCTGCTGATTGGCTCAATGTGGCCGCCTTATCTGACTGTAATACAAGGCTGACAGGATTTGATTTGCTCTATCAAAATAAGGCCTCCATCTTTGTAAATTGGGTCTCTAGTCCTTTTTCATGAGTAATTGCCAGCTTAGGGATGTCAACATGAAAGGAAGAACACAGGACACATGATTTACAGAGCAGATATGCAGCTTCAGCACGCCAAAAATGCTATTTAATTTCAGCTGGGGCTTTTGTTTCATGTTCAGTTTAAATCTGAAGTACTAATTTTGTAGTCAAATCCTAGTCTCAAGTCAACAGCCCTGATCCAAACATCCATATTTATATTTTATAAGTATTTTATAAGTATAACACAGGTAAATAAAGATGGGTCAAAGTTTAAGCAGTAAGTCAGTCTGTATATTATGGTGGATCTTTGGGTAGTAAGCTGTAGTTTCTTTTTTCCAGATCGGTTTGACTAAAACTTGTACAATAGTCTGACTGTTAGGGATGTTTTTTTTAGAGATGTAACAGCACTCCCTCATCTCACCTACAGGAACAGTGTCCAAAACCACCAAAATGAGAGCCAGGCTGTAGTAAACTGGAATTATCCAAGTCCCTTGCTCGAAAATAGAGTGATGAAACAGCCCAGAGCATTCTTATGAATTATGTTCAACACTTTACATCCAGTGGCGATGTTCAGTGCCAATACAATGTGCCAACATTCACCCCTCTAATAACCATATCCACTATTTTTCCTCCTTTACAGTACAGTATAGTTGTCATGCACTCATGTGCCAATACCATAATGGTGCAAAGTGAGAATTATTTTGGCAAACAATTGTTAATTGCTAATTGTTGGCAAACAGGTTTTGTAGATTTAACAACAGTCATTTTTAGATGAGAACAAATTTCCCATGAGAGGTAGCTTGTCATGTTGGTCTAGAGGGACACTGTGTCATTCATGAAACAAAATGTTTTCTCTTGCCCTGTTTCATTCCTGACATTTTCTTACACCCACTCTCTCCACCTTCACTGTGTTTCTCTCTCTCACCTCGCAGCCCAGACTGTGATGTACAGGGCTTCATTAGAGACTCTCCTTCTCTCCCCAGTGTCTGTACAATGAGACATCAGGAGTAAGGAACCTATTTGTATCCATGCTAATGAGGCTGAGTGAGTCCATCCCTCCTGGTGAGCGAGCAAGCACACACACTCGCACGCACTCAGCCCACGAGCCAACCCTCCGCACAGTGAGAGTCCACGGACCATGGGAATCTAATATTCTCTTTTTTCTCCATATCAGGCCTGTTGGAGGCTCTCCTTGCCGCTGTTTACTTTAGTTGAGGCTTTTCAAATTGAGAGCACTATCTGCTGGTAATGGAGCGATAATTACAGAGCCTCGGCAGTCGCTCCAGAGAGAGGCCTGCACCGTTTCATAATGGCTACAAGACCGGAGACTGGCAAAGAGCATCGGTGCAAAGGAAAGAAGAGGGGAAAATAAGAAAGAAAAGGAAGGAATTACTTTGAGGGGTCAGTGGGAGTGTGATCTATCTACAATATATTATTTATAGTTGAGTACAAAGTTTGAGGAATTGTCTTAACTTGGAATAAATTCACAATTAAGAATCTTGGCAACAAGGCAAAGCTGGAGCACCACTAGAGGGGCCAATTTCATTTTTAAAACTACCAATTTAGGTGCCAGATCTGTCCCTGAGATAATTTCATAAGCCCCCCGCATGTATAATTGTTGTGAATGGCCCACAAAATACTTCTTTTTTTTGTCCCATATGGTTTTTGGCCAGTACTGATTCCTCAGAAATTGTTTGTTGAGTGTTTATTTTCTAACAGAGCAGAACGATTGGAACATAAATTTAATGCTTTTTTTTTCACATTTGACATTTAGCGAGCTGTACCTACCTGCTCAACTTGCCAACAACACAAATATTCAGTAAGGACTAACAGCACTCTGACTTACTGTGCTGCACCTGACACTAAAATGTCTTGCTCTAAAGGTAAAAGAAAGATCCATTTTAAGTTTAGTATGACTGCTTTTTCTCCTATCCCCATTCCTTCATCTGAAATACAAACTGTGTTACTCTCCAAATGTAAGCTATTATACCAGGCTCAATACTACATACAAGTTGCTCAGTTGTTGATAGTTGACAGTACTTTGCCCTTAAGTCAGTGTTGTGAGATAGTGGTAGTTTGATTTGGCAGGTAAAAAGGGTTTGGGGCACTTTGTGATAACTTTTCTGTAGAAGTTGCACAATTTCTTCCAACAAAGTGTTATTGACAGGGAGCAGAGTTCAGTGGGCTCGACATGCAGTTGATGGATTACAAAACCAAATGACCTTTCAGGCTCTGACAGCCAAAATCCTTCCCAGGACCACAGGGCAAAACCCAATAAAAGCTATTTTTAATAAGTATGTTTCCTCAAACCCCATCTGACTATCCTGAATAGAAGAGGGCTACTTTTATGATGACTATTTAGTGTTATTATAATGTGGCAAAATGTTCCCTGAGATGAGAACAGCTTGATCAGGTGGACCTCTGCATTACACTTACACTGGTGCTTCTCTTGTTTTTTCAAATCAAACATCAACCTAGTAAGCATTCATTTTGTGAGCTGGGAAAATTAGTTACATTTGGTTGAAAAAGTTTTTTTTTTTATTTATTTAATGATCATTATGTTTTAGGCTTTTTATTGCTTCATTAGTGAGCAACAGTCGAGATTTGACAGGAAATAAAGAGAGAGCTGGGGGATGCAAAAATATCCACAGCCAGATGCAACGTTGCGTCTCCTCTTGGTGCCACCAGGGAGCCCCCAAGGTAAAGATTTTCAGATAATTAGTTAATATATATCTATTGTTTCAATAGACTTAGTCTACACTACAAATTAAAGGACAAAAGTGTCATTTTATACATGTTTTTGTTTTGGCTTCTGTACCCAACCTTCTCCTAAAATGAGGTGCTTACTGAACTGTTAAACTTGTAGACTGTTGCACCCCTTGTAACATCTACAAAAACATTATTTTTCAGTGTCTATTGGATTTAGCTGCTAAACCTTTTGAAGTAGACCCGGCCAACAAAAAAAAATATGATTGACTTGATTTTTGCTGCCCTTTAATTCTAAGTGGCTAACATCCAAACATCACATATGCCTTTAATGCTGTAGCTGTGAGCGGTTAGAGGAGTGGATAGGCCTCCAAGCAACAAAGAAGGGCTACAAATCCGAGCCGCACGTGCATCCTCTCTTTTTTGTTAACTTGTCATGTGGTGATGCCAGTGCCATAAAAATGCTCCAACGAAAGAAAGTACAGACTCATCCACTCCATGTTTTACTGCTGTTTTTCTACAACTTTACTTTATTGGTTTTCAGATAGTTAATAAGCATGAAATGTGGGTATCATGCTGAAAGCTCTTGATAGAAAACAGGCCAAGCCATCCTCCATAAAAGTGACAGATAACATTAACATCTTCACCCCACTTTCATGTCTTTATGGGCTAAAAGCATGAAGCACGCCACTGGGGCCACTGGGCACCAATTTCCTAATTGCGCAATTTCTACTGCCCAGAGAAGAATACTCAAGAGGAGACATTATGTGTATTAAAAGTTGTATGATATTTCACCAAAGTGAGGCTTGAGTCACCGTTTGTCTGGCACTGCAGTCCCAAGCGTATAAATAAGAGAGTGAAACCTCTTCAAAACAGTTCATTTCAGTCAGTGATTGCCGATTTCTGGCCACTGAAAAAATGATAAAAATCGAGAGAAAGAGAAAGCTTTCAAGACATACTGTGTGGCAGAAGAAAAATCAATTTTTATAGGCTTGGGTTTATGGATGGATTGTGCTTTGTGACTGTAAATGGTGCTCTGAAGTTCATCATTGCATGGTTATCAGACAGAGAGACAAAAGAAATAAAAAACATAAAAGCACCAGCTGTCTGGGAGAGAGGATCCAACATGCATCTGGTCCTTACATAAAAGCATGCTGCTTCAATCACTAGTACTGTTCAATTTCTCTCCTCGTCTCTCTTCAGCTTCCCCCCCTATTTGAAATTACAGTTATTTGTGAGATAACAATTTCCACTGTCACTGTACCTTGATCACCATCGTTGTTACATTTTTATCCTCATCATCATCATCTCAGGATGCTGAGTGTTGGTGGATGGGATACAGGTAGAGGCTTCAGAGATTCTTCTGTGCACATGAATTGCAGGATAAAGAAAGGAGCTTAATGTTCAAATCATAAACAATTCAAAATATTACAAGTCTGGCAGCCTCCAGTTTCTCAAATGTGGACTTACTGCTTTTTTATAATTGTAGATGGAATATCTTGGATTAAGGAGTGCTGGTTGTAAAAACAAGAAATTCAAACAGAATTTGAACGGTTGCTCACAAACAGAAATAATTGGTTTCAGCCTTGCTTCATTCAATACCTAGTGTAATAGCTTCTTAAGCACTTAGCACGTTTCTCTTCAAGCCGTCATGTTATCAGTGTCAAATGTCTCCTTCATGATATTGTGGTGTTTTAATGTGAAGCATCAGACCGTGTCCAAGACAAATCTGCCATCTTGGACAGTAAACTTTATTCTATTCGTATAACTTTGGGTGCTGCGACCTTAGCAGCCTGAACTACAGAGTCTTAAAAGGTGCCCAGCAGCACAACAGAGAGAGGCTTAAAATCAGATTTATAATGTTGATCGGTCCTGCCAGCTTAGACTCCATTGTTTTATTAAAACAGTTTCAGCACTGCATACCGCAAAAAGCTGCTCTGTCCTCAGGAAACAAACTATACAACAAATTGGAAAAGATGATGTAAATTACATGCTCAGCACAACAGACACACACACACACACACACACCACAGCCTTATGAGAGGCCAGAGACTGCTCCTCTCAGTCTGGACGTGTGAAGGCAGCATAAGAGTCTGCAGCCATGCTGACAGCTGTGTGAAGGTGTACCTATGTATGCCTGGCGGTGCTTTAAGCTAAATGCTGATGTCAGCAAACTAACATTCACATCCATCATGCTAACAAGTTGATGTTAAGCAGGTGCAATGTTTACCACGGTCACCATCTTAGCAGTTAGTAAGTTGGAATGTCAGTATCTACTAATTAGAATAAAACACAAAGGGGCTGCTGGTAATGTCCTTAATTAAGCAGGTGTTTGGTCATAAACTGAACAAATCAAAACTTGCACCAAATGAATTGAAAAAAGAAAACATTTATGAAGAGAACATGGATGTCTGCATGAATCTCATGGCAATCCTTTCAATCGTGGTGAACCGCCTGACATCGCCATCTGTAGAGTCCTGCAGCTAGCATGGCTTATAACATATAGCTTCAGTGTGTGTGTGTACGTGCTCCATAAAAGCATTAGTGTTTTAAAGGTGCAGTGTGTATCATTTTTAAACATCACTATATCACTGTCAAATTATAGTGCTATCTTGGAACAAATGGCGCCACAGGGGAGGAGACTGGTATCTCTGTCTCTCACTGTATGGTGCTGTTAACACTAGTGTTTCCACGAATGATGACCCCAGCTGCTATAAACTGTTTGTAGGTTTAATACCAAGCTATACATTTCAATTCTCAGCATTAGTCAAACTCCAACATCGTATTCGTTGCCATGCTTCATTTAGCAGTCAAAAGGCAGTGAGACCATGTTTTACAATATCAGTGGCACTGACGTTAAAACTTGAGTAACATAAGCCATGCTTAAAGAGCAGATAGAGAATGTATTCAATTAAAGAAGTGTCATTAAAGTTACTAATTGAGACGCTCCTTTTGATGCCTCTAATCCTACTTTTTTTTTTTCATATAATACAGAATACAGAAGACACCGAGCTGATCGATGACATGTATCATGTAGAAATAGGTTTTTACATGTTGTGGACTATATTTCATACAGGAGTGTGAGAATACAGACAAATCTCCTTGTTTCAGATGACATAATATGAAATCCACATGAAAGTGTGTTGTAATTTAGACAAGATGATCCTTTATTAATCCCTCAGAGGGGAGTTGCAGTGTTACTACAGACAAATGGGTAGGGTGATACCAGAAAGCAGTATTATAAGTAAAAACAAATAAAATCTACAAATTCACATTTTATCAGTAACATACCTGCAAACCTTTAGTCTGAGTCAGGTCATTCACATGTTGAAGATCAGGAGTGAAGTCAGCTTCTGTTGTCACGTGTTGTAGTGAAGCTCATCCGGAGAACCCTCAGTGCACGAGGTGTGTGAGAGCGTGTGAGAGCGTGTGAGAGCGTGTGGTCGAGTGAGAGTGACGGTGAGGTGAGTCTGACCAGCTGCAGCCTGACTGAATAAAGTGTTGGTCACATCCCAGCAGCCTGTTTCAAGACTCCTTCCTGATATGTCTCGTTAGCTAAAGCTAGCATTAACTAGCTTCATAGCGTTTCCCAGCTCAGTTACCAGTGGTGAAAAGTAACATTTACTCAAGTACTGTACTTAAGTACTTTTCAAGTACTTGTTCTTTACTTGAGTATTTCTAGTTTCTGCTACTTTATTTTTCTACTCCATTACATCTCAGAAGCAAATGTTGTACTTTTTACTCCACTACATTTATCTTATGGCTCTAGTTACTTTGCTGTTTCAGATTAACAATACTAAATATATTCACTAAATAAACTATGATATTATTTTATCAATATTTACCTGCTGCAACAATAAAGTGAGTATCTCAAGACATTATTGCATCAATAATTCTAATCTAATATATGTATATATACATATCTATATATATATATATATATATATATATGTTATTCTGCATCATGGGCTCTTTTGTTTTTGGTACTTTAAGTATATTTTGTTAATAGCAGATCTGGCTCTTGGCATAGGCCATATAGGTATATAGGTGGTCCCCTAGGGCGCCACCTACTGGAGGGGTGGGGGCGCCAAACCATAATCTCGCCTAGGGCACCAAAATGGCTAGATGGCTCCGGTTAATATTTTTGTACTTTTGTTGAAATAACATTTTCAGTGCAGGACTTTTACTTGGAACACAGTATTTCTACAGTGTGCTAACTGCAGAAGTGAATGTAAAACACTTGCTCAAGCAAAGAGACTTGAATGAAATGAACGAAAGATGTTGTGTGTTCTTTCTCATTCCCCTCTCTCACCGCTCAGTGCCTCTTTCTCTTCCTCCCTGTCTCTACTTTTTCCATTACTTTCTCACCCCTTCTCAATCTCATCCTCTTCTGCCTCTGCTTGAGGGCATATGTGTGTGTGTGCGTGTGTTTCAACCACTGTGACATTTTATGTTGTTTCCTCATTGTATTTTAATCTCAAAATGCTCCAAAAGGCTTCATTTGCATATTAAAATCACTTAAATTTTATTCCATGGGAGAATGCCCCTGGACCCCCCACCTGATTTTTATTAGTTTGCAGGTCTGCAGTAAACAGACTCAGCAGTTCACAGTATTTCACATAGTAAATATTGATATTTTACCATCTATTATATATTTAGATATTGCACATAGATACGGAACGAGATCTCCAACACCTTACCCATGTACAGCACAGGATCCTGGGACTCTTTTTCAAAGATGAACTCAGCAGAAAGTTTGTATGAGCCCTGAAAATCTTTGATCTGCCCTCACAGCTTCATTCTACATTCTGCCTCCTCGGACTTGGAAAAATGTACTCTCTTGCTGTTGCATTAATATATAACACTATCTAGACAGTTATTTACCCACATAGCATTTTCAAGAGAGGCCGACAGCACTCTCAGAATTATGTCACAAAGAGTCTCCAGTGATGAGTGATCTGTTAAAGTGGACTGAGCATATCCACATCAGAACTCTGTGTTGGTTCTTAAGCTTACAGAAAATGCTGGTGGAAAAAAAATTGTCCTTATTGCAGGAAGACTTTCCTTAAATGAATTTGTATTGGCACATTGTTACTGCTACAATTGGCACAAGACATTTTAATGATATATTGTAAGAAGTCACCCACGGCCGACTAGTCTTCTCCCTTAAAATGCATGTTTCTGGATCAGAAGCACTGTATGTGCTCACTGCACTGCTCTCTTTGGTCCAGACACTGAGGATAGTTTAGCCCAGCAGTTTGGCTCTAGTGATAGCAGTATCAGTCAGTCTGCCCACCACGTTGGTCCAGATCTCCCACTTTGACATTTTATCTGGACATTCTGAGTCAGACTGCCTTGAAATGTTGTACACACATGTATAAATAGCAGTATGAGTTGTAATCATTTTGTTACCTATTTTGATCTCAGTTAAATGTATTGTCTAATACAAAATTAATTACATCCCCATTGGCCTCAGTTGTTGCTTGTGTTTAGTGCTAATTAGCAAATGTTATTATGCATTAAAATAAGATAGTGAACAGTGAGCGTTACCAGATAAACATCAACATGTTAAGCAGTTATTGAACAACAGGGTGGCTTAAGGCCCTCAGTCTTGTTTTATACTCCACAGCCTTTGTTGTAGAAGTTTCTTTGTAGAAGTTTTTTACAGACATAACAACACAGAAACAAAAATTAGATTAGCTAAAAAAAAAAGGCTAATTACTAAATCATCTAATCATCTAAAATGACACACAAACACTAATCATTTGCTCCATGTGTTAGACATATAAAGCTGTGCGGTTGTCCTCTCAAGACTTTTTAAATCTGACAGACTGTGATACGATACCTCTCACCACGTGCCGCATGGAGAACGTGTGCAAAGCTCCTCTTCCTCGATTTGGTAGCCATGTACTTCATTCCTCTGATTACACAGTAAGAGAAACAAAAGACATCTTCGCTTTGTGTATGGGAGCTGTCACACATCCTGCCTCTAACCATTCCAGTTGCATATCTTCCTTTTTTTTTTTTAAAGCTGGACTAGGAGAAGCGTTTTATTTTGAAAAATACAGTTTACTATACTATACTATATTACAGCTTACTACTAATACTACAGCTTAAGTTTATAACTCATAAAAAAGATTCAAATTTGCCATTGAAAAGGTTTATAGATGACAATTTAGGCCAAATGAGCAACCTCTAAATGCACAGCCGTACTCGGTGTGAAGACAGGTAGTGAAAAGCTGAAATGCCGAACTGGAAGTGTGTCAGACTCAAGTTCCAGCTGCACCCGCTGTTCTGAATTGCTATTCACACACAGGCAATGTTTTGCCGCACGTCAAACCCCTGGATTCTGAACATTGACTGAATTTCTGAATGCATCATAAATCAGCCAGATCTGACCAACTGCTCCACCCAAGCTCCGCAGAGCAGAGAGACATACAGGTGAGCATGTGCAGTTTCTTCTCAAGGAGATAAAAACAGCACAAGATGGTGAAAATCGCTGTTGACTCATCAGTAGATGTACTGTATGCTGTAGGTTCCTGTCGGAGGATTATTGGAATTCCTTCTTGTTAGAGAGCTTTGGTCTTGTCTCGCCTCCGAAAGGTAGCACTCAGTAAGAATCAATGTTCCACAGTGCACTGAACAACTACAGAGAGTATCGGCCTGCTGTTTTGCAGTTAAATACCCCCAAACAATGAAAGTAGAACTAAAAAAGTGGTCTATCTTTCATTATTTCATTATTAATACAATTATTTTAAAAGTTAAATTACATTAGAGTTCATTCTTCTACATTCTGCAAAGAAACAGTTGCCTGCTTAATCTTTATAATGTGACAAAAATGTGATCCTGCCAATGATGCACAAATAAATGAACAAAACACTTTTGTTTCTAGGAGCACCACTAAATCATCACATCATGTTGGTGATCAGAGCCACACCGACGCACTGTAGCTAAACGTGCAGAGCTCCAGGCGACGCTTTGATAATGCTGGGATGACCGTTGTATTGGATGGAGACACCAAGCAAAGACTGAGAGAGTTAAATTGATTTGTCATAGGGCTCTGAATGAGTCTGTCACCAACCGGCCTGTTTGTTAGGAACTGTGCAAAGTAATTCTTTAAAATGACAACCTTAATGCGCATGCGAGGTTGAAGGCTTCTTTGGCTTTTTTGCAAATGTCTGGTGCTGGCTGCATAAACTTTAACCATCCATTCTTGCCATGCCTGACTCTACCTTGATGGTGTGGAAGATCACTCCGGTTAGAGACTGCTGCTGGAACAAATGCCTGCAGCCTTCAGATGGCTGTAAAGGGAGTCGGCAGAGTGAAGGAAATGGTGCGAGAACAGGTTGCTGACTATTATGGAGGACTGAGCAGGTAAGAATAATGAATAATTGCATGGAGAATAAAAGTGGATGGATGAACCAGACATGAATAAAGGGGTCTGTGGGATTTAAGAGAGGTTTACATGGGAGTGAGGGTGCTGTAAGTCGTGAGCAGAGCGTCATGGAGGGGCTGGCATTTCCTGGGAGTAGGATGGATGGCGTTAATTGTTTTAAGGGGCCACTAGGAGCCAGTGCAGGGAGCTGCAGAGGCCAAATGGCACTTGCAGATGCACCAGCCAGGAGTGAGTTACCGTAGTCTGGACATGAGACAAGAGGAGACCTGAACCAGAATCTGCACCTTCTCCTATCAGGAATGGGCGAGAATTTTGAGTTGAAAGAGATAGCTTTTATAGCATAAGGAGGTGGAAAAGGAGGAGAGAAGAGATGATCAAACAGAGAGGCTGTGGGCAGGTGCGTGGTCTAGTATCTGTGAGAAGAGTGGTGTACAGGAATAGAAACTATATACATATCAGATAAGGAACAAGCAGGTATATGGACAAAGCAAAAAGATACTCAGCCCTGACTATATATTATATAACACAAGTGTGCCAAAGCTGTCAAAATGCTCTGAACAGGCAGACCGCACCACACCAAGAGACCAGAGGTGCACCACTGGAATGGCATCACCACACTCCCTATGAGAGGTGTGGGAGCAAGTGGACTGTAATCTTCCGATGATTTTTGACTATTTTTGAGTGCAGTTGTTAGGTACTTAGAACCAGGCAGGAGCAGGAGGACCCACATGCAGGACACGACTCACGGCAAAGATGGTGTTGAAGGATTTAATAATTAACCAAAAGGTATCTCGAAAATTAAAGATCCAAAATCACATTAACAAAAAACTCACTCGTGGGTGGCAAGATCATGAAGCGTGGACCATGAAACACTAGAAGACGACACGAACATGGACATGGACCATGAAACACGAAACACTAGAACATAACACGAAACGTGCAACATGAGGCAACGATCTGGCAACAAGACAAGGGAAGACAAGGACTATATAACCACATGGGGTAATAGGAAACAGGTGAACACAATCAGGGCGGGGCAGACAATCAGACAGGCGGGAAACACAATGGCAGGAAGTAAGGGGACCTGAAACATAAGGGAGAGTTGATTTCAAAATAAAACACACGCCAGAACAAGGAACCAGAAACACGACAGACATGGAACTTAACATGACAGACATGAAAACCTGACATGACAAGACATAACCTGACATAACCTGACATGAAAAAACACAAGGAACACAAGACACCAGAAAACACAACAGGACACTGAGTGAAACATAACAGCAGTATTACATAAAATGTTACAAGTGTTACAAACGTCACAAATTTCAGGTGCAGACTTGAATATGAATCTGAATCATTATTCATTATAGGAAAAATTAATATAACTGTGGCTTCCATCAGTGTTCAAAGTCAAGCTTTTGAGTCATGCTTTAATTCTGAATTCAACTATATGTGCAGAAAGTTTCCAGTTCTTTTCTGCTAAGAATAAAAACAGGTTTCCAATAATGTCATACAGATGGGTAGAAAAACAAACTGTGACCAAGAGCTTATGAGGACATCAACATGAGGACTTGTTTTTGTGCCTTAAACTGCAGGAATCACAAAAGTAATGGATGGAAAAGGTTCAGTATTCCAAGAAGAACAGCCTGTTAGCTCAGAGTGCTAATTAATTATTAGCATCAAGTGATTTGGTCTGAGATTTGGATTTTGATAAAGTATTGGATAGTTTGCACAGAAACTGATGAGGAACAAGCGCTTGTTTTCAGACGGCTCTCGTGGGTGTTTGTGGCTGTTTAATGAATATGCAAAAGTTTGCCTGCCTTCATACTGTACTCTGATGATGAGTGTCGGTAGAGTTTCAGTGAGTGACTTGTCTTTTGAGGGACGTTGCAAGAAAGTCAGAAGAAAGTCAACACACAAGCTCTGTAGTGGCATCTCATTTTACCTGTGCAAAAACGGCGTAATGCATTTTAAGCCAGCAGGAGTGGGGGTGTTTAGATCCCTTACAGGTAAAAGCAGCAATACAACAAGGTAAATATACCCTGCATGCAAAATTTTAATTAAATAAACATAAAAGTTATCAGCAAAATATACTTAAAGTATAAAAAATATATACTCATAGTACATAAAAGGCCCTTTTAAAATCTAATCTACTTATTAATGACGTATTAACAGACAGCATTAGCATTTATGTTGTATCTGGTGAAGGTTGAACAAATAGTTAGCAAGATTACACAGTCTTGGGTATTTTGGGGCATTTGGGTAAAATATTTTACTTATATACACAGTAGTTAAAGGTAATTTGAGACATTTAGATCTTTTAACAAAGTTCAGCAAATGCCCAGATGTCTTTTCACCTGCAAACAACACCTGAACAAGCTGGAGGGTTCATGCTGTTATCAGATGTTCTAACAGTCCACATTCACACATAAATGAAACTGTGTGTGTCGATACTTGATGAATTGTAAGTCATCAATTTATTTGTTTTTGCATAAATTTGATGTCTGAACGTCATTAATGTCCCATCCCTTTCCTCAGTTTGGCATGAAACTGCACAAACTACAACCATTTCCTGACTTAGGAAGAGGCTGTATACGCATTTGCTATCAGTTACTAAGCAACAGTGTTATCTGTTCGCCAACAATATCATGTACTTGAACTGCAATGGAAAAAATATAGGAGTGTGTTCAGGTCACAAGTCAGGACTTTTTGAAGGCTGCATGAGTTACACCGAAAGAAAGGAGCTTCAGCTGTAACCTTTAAGCTGCTTGTGCAGAACTGACATTTACAGTACATTCCTCATTGTCTCATATACTGTATATTACACTGACTGTGTGTGTGTGTGTGGGGGGGGTGATTTCTGACCAGCTCCACAGTTAGCCATGAGGAAATATACTCTCTAGTGCGGCCATCACACAAATGGACTGAAATACACACACATACACGTGCACTTACACACACGCTCACACATTAACACTCTTTTTTGCTCACTGCTGTGTAGGTTCCTCAGTCAAGATCGTGCTTCATCATCTCAATTTCCCCTGGCTGCGTCAGCTCTCCAAATCTCTATGTTGGGGAAAATAACACAGATTTATGGGTGGGGCACTAACAATATCCTCAGTTATTGCTAGAAGCAAATGAATAAATCACCATGCCAAGATGCTTCGGCTCCACTGCCTGGACTCATAAGAACTGAGTGTGTATGTGTGTGAGCATTTCTGAATGGCATTGTGTGTGTGCAAACTCATTTGTGCCTCCACACAGGCATGCATATGTGTGTTTGTGCATTTCATTTTTAACATGATAGGAACCTTTCCTTGTGTGATTTATTCCGTTGATTGCTGTTGGATTTCAGTGGCCTGATCCAGCCCCTGAAAGGCAGTCAGCTGTAAAACTCAATAGCAATAAATTGAATGTAATTCAGTTGATAAAAAAACTCTTTCCTTTTTCTTTCACTTATTTATAAAGATGCATTAGATTTTGAAGGGCTGCTTTCAGAAGCATGTTGTGGATGTTCATCCAACAAGATCTACTTAAACCAACTGTAAATTCCAACACAAAGGGAAAAATGCATAATTTCTATTGGAAGTGCAGTATGAAAATTAATATTCAGCCACTCAGGAAAGTATTCAAAGCTTGTCTTTTGTCAAGAAACTTAAGAAATATTTGTACAGTAACCAGCCCCGGGTGTAGGGCCTGTAGCCAGATTATATTTAATCCTACAAAAACGAAGAAGAGGGATGGTTTCCTTTTCTCTCTGCCAGGCGGAAGGCAACAGCTGGCTGTGATGCCTACTTCTAATGAAAATCTTCAGCTCCAGGAATTTATGCGCAGTAATAAATAAATAATGTTCTCAGATAGAGAAAGGAAACACGCATGAAAACCATACATAATGTACAAGTTGGAATCACATAATGCAGCCACACAAATATGGTGTCACCTGTGTCTTTTAATGGACACTCCCTTTGCATCTCTGCCACTTTAAACAAAAGTGGATTAACAGCCACTAGCTAACATACCTGGGAGCTAGAGATGACACAGAAATGATTTTTAGCATGAGAACAGCCTCATTGCTATGAACAGTAGTTGACCTCCGGAGCTTCATTCACCCTCACTCAAAAGAAAGGTATATTACTGCAAATGGGATTAAAAAGACAAAATAGTAATAAATATTTTAACTGACAGAACTGGAAAACAAAACTATGACACTAATAATATGGGTTTGAGCACATTTCTTTACTCTGGGAGCCTGAATACAAACTCCTGTCCCTTTTTTCTGAAGAGCATGCCTCCTCTGCCAAGCTACAATATAATTATACCATTACTGATATTTTTCTTTAAATGTGTACATTGGTATTCTTCACTATATTAGAAATTTTCAATCATTTGTAACCAAACAGCCATTGAGGTTATTTAGCAATAATCAAAGAACCCTTACAGATAAACATGTGATGTTAATCCTCTATGCATCAGGAGATTAGATCTGTATTCACTGTGTTTGTCTGCTGTATACTTCCACTACCAAACACAGCTCTGTATTCATGTCTTTCCTTCGTTATAGTGTCATTGTATGTGTAGTCAGTACTGTATTGTGTCAGTGGTTTTAGTGAATAAATGTCTTATATATATCATATATATAACTGTGTTGTCAGTAAGTTATGCTCGGTCATTTTACGCATACCGCCCTTAAGGTTTTTTACATCAACAGATTAGAGACTAACCACAAATGTAGACCACTGGTGAAGGAACCTTACTGAAGGAGCAAAACCTAAAAAACTGATGAAGGTTGGTTTAGTATTTCTGAAACTGCTGTATTAGATTAAATTGATATTATACTTGTATAATATTATACTATTATACTAATATATCCATCCATCCATCCATCCATCTTCATCCGCTTGGTCCGGGACCGGGTCGCGGAGGCAGCAGTCTGAGCAGAGATGCCCAGACTTCCCTCACCCCAGACACTTCCTCTAGCTCTTCCGGGGGGATCCCATAGGCGTTCCCAGGCCAGCTGAGAGACATAGTCTCTCCAGCGTGTCCTGGGTCTTCCCCAGGCCTCCTCCCGGTGGGACAAGCCTGGAACACCTCCCTAGGGAGGCGCCCAGGGGGCACCCGAAATAGATGCCCAAGCCACCTCAGCTGACTCCTCTCGATGCGCGAAGGAGCAGCGGCTCTATCTCCGAGCTCCTCCCGAGTGACCTGAGCTTCTCACCCTATCTCTAAGGGAGCGCCCAGCCACCCTGCGGAGGAAACTCATTTTGGCCGCTTTGTATCCGCATGATCTTGTCCTTTCGGTCATTACCCAAAGTTCATGACCATAGGTGAGGGTGGGAATGTAGATTGACCGGTAAATCGAGAGCTTCGCCTTTCGGACTCAGCTCCTTCTTCACCCACGACGGTCCGGTACACCGACCGCGCATAACTTGCGGACACTGCACCAATCCGCCTGTCAATCTCACGCTCCATCTTTCTTTCCCCACTCGTGAACAAGACCCCGAGATACTTGAACTCCTCCACTTGAGGCAGGACCTCTCCACTCACCCGAGAGAGGGCACGCCACCCTTTTCCGGTCGAGAACCATGGCCTCGGATTTGGAGGTGCTGATTCTCATCCCAGCCGCTTCACACTCGGCTGCAAACCGCTCCAGTACATGCTGAAGGTCCTGGCCTGATGAAGCCAACAGGACAACATCATCTGCAAAAAGCAGAGATGAAATCCTGTGGTTCCCAAACCAGGACTCCCTCCGGCCCCTGGCTACGCCTAGAAATCCTGTCCATAAAGATTATGAACAGGACCGGTGACAAAGGGCAGCCCTGCCAGAGTCCAACATGTACTGGGAACAGGTCTGACTTACTGCCGGCAATGCGAATCAAGCTCCTGCTCCGGTCGTACAGAGACCGAACAGCCCTTAGCAAAGGCCCCCGGACCCCATACTCGCGGAGCACTCCCCACAGAATACCACGAGGGACACGGTCGAATGCCTTCTCCAGATCCACAAAGCACATGTGGACTGGTTGGGCAAACTCCCATAAACCCTCAAGCACCCTGCGGAGAGACTTGAGGTACTCAGGGCGGATCTCATCCACCCCCGGTGCCTTGCCACCGAGGAGCTTACGAACTACCTCAGTGACTTCGGCTTGGGTGATGGACTGAGTCCACCTCAGAGTCCCCAGCCTCTGCTTCCTCACTGGAAGGCAAGTCGGTGGGATTGAGGAGATCCTCGAAGTATTTCTTCCACCGTCTGACAATGTCCTCAGTTGAGGTCCCCACCCGCACTGTAAACAGTGTTGGCAGAGTACTGCTTCCCCCTTCTGAGGCGCCGGACGGTTTGCCAGAATCTCTTCGAGGCCGACCGATAGTCCTCCTCCATGGCCTCACCTGAACTCCTCCCAGACCCGAAGTTTTTGCCTCCAGGACCGTCTGGGCTGCGGCTTGCTTGGCCTGCCGGTACCTGTCAACTCAGCGCCAGGCACCAGAGACCTTGTGTCCACAACTTCGAACTGCCGCGTCGACAATGGAGGCAGAGAACATAGTCCACTCAGACTCAATGTCCCCAGCCTCCCTCGGAATCTGTGAGAAGCTCTTCCAGAGGTGGGAGTTGAAGACCTTCCCTGACAGAGGGTTCGGCCAGACGTTCCCAACAGACCCTCACAATACGTTTGGGTCTGCCAGGTCTGTCCAACTTCCTCCTCTGCCAGCGGAGCCAACTCACCACCAGGTGGTGATCATCGACCTCCGGCCTAGGGTGTCCTGGTGCCACGTGCACTGATGGACACCCTTATGCTCGAACATGTGTGGTGTTTGTTATGGACAAACAAACTGTGACTAGCACAGAAGTCCAATAACAGAACACCGCTCGGGTTCAGATCGGGGAGGCCGTTCCTCCCGATCACGCCCCTCCAGGTATCACTGTCGTTACCCACGTGAGCGTTGAAGTTCCCCCAGTAGAACAATGGAGTCCCCAGTCGGAGCACTATCAAGTACCCCTCCCAGGGACTCCAAGAAGGCCGGATATACTCTGTACTGCTGTTCGGCCCGTAGGCACAAACAACAGCAAGAGACCTATCCCCAACCCGAAGGCGCAGGGAAGCGACCCTCTCGTTCACCGGGGTGAACTCCAACACATGGCGGCTGAGCTGGGGAGCTATAAGCAAGCCCACACCAGCTCGCCGCCGCTCACCCTGGGCAACATCAGAGTAGTGGAGGGTCCAGCCCCTCTCAAGGAGCTGGGTTCCAGAGCCCAAGCTGTGCGTGGAGGTGAGCCCGACTATCTCTAGCCGGTACCTCTCAACCTCCCTGCACGAGCTCAGGCTCCTTCCCCCCCAGCGAGGTGACATTCCATGTCCCTATTGCCAGAGTTTTGGTCCAGGGATTGGGTCGTCGAGGCCCCCCTGCCACGACTGCTACCCAAACCACATTGCACCGGCCCCCTCATGGACCTTCCTGCGGGTGGTGAGCCTACTGGAAGGCGGGCCCACGTCGCCATTTTGGGCTGAGCCCGGCCGGGACCCGGCCACCAGGCGCTCGCCTGCGAGCCCCAACCCCAGGCCTGGCTCCAGGGTGGGGCCCCGGTAACGCCAATCCGGGCGACGTAACGGTCCTTGTTGATTCTTTTCTTCATGGTGGGCTTGTGAACCGCTCTTAGTCTGGCCAGGTCACCTAGGACCTGTTTGCCATGGGAGACCCTACCAGGGGCGTAATGCCCCCGACAACATAGCTCCTAGGATCATTCGGGCAGGCACACAAACCCTTCCACACCACAGTAAGGTGGCGGTTCAAGGAGAGGTATACTAATATATCTTCAATAATATTAATTAATACATATCATTTTCAATTAACATTATACCATTACATTGATGCTGTACCTTTTATTAAAGTAAAAAATATGAATAGTATTTATATTAATTACTCCTCCAGATTGAGGATAGTGCATCTGCCTTCCTCCTAATTACAACACATTCCCTTTGCTCTCTTTTACATCTGTTTTCACTAGTGTTTGTTATAAATACTGTAAATTCGTGTTCATAAATTGTGGTGTGGGTTGTTTTGGTGTATTGCTGGGGGGGTTTGACCTTTCTGAGTTATAAAATTTTTTTCATTCCCGCTGCTCTCATTAGTATTTCTATATGAACAAGTTTAGCCTCTTTCATCTCATTGTTTCAGTGTCACCGCTAGATGTAGGTTAAACTTGGTATGAGCTGTTAATGTGCATTCAGTCCAAAGACGCCATTGCCTTTGTGAAATGCAAGTTTTAATGATGTCCAGTTTGAGTAATAGAGCCTCCAAAAAAATCCTGCTACACAACTTCACTGAGCTGCTTTCTGTTATCTCAGTGGATTATCTTGTCATAATTGATGATTTTAACATCACAGTGATAATCCCAAAGACAAAACTACCAAGGAATTATGTGGCCTGTCTGAAATGTTTGATCTCTAGCAGCATGTGAAAGGGCCTGCCACAATCAAGGATACACACTGGATTCGTTTATTAGGGAGAGGGTTGAATGTTGGCCTTACTGACCATTTCTGTGTTTTCTCTGATACATTGGTTTCTCCTGATACAAAAACTATGTTAGCTTCTGTTAAAAAAGACATATAAATGAGCATGTTATTTGTCTTTTTATGGAGGATATTTCCATGAGAATACATTCAACAATAACTTAACTATTTGATAATTTCAACTGTAAAACTGTAAAAGTTGTTGATGCCACTGCACCTGAAAAGGTAAAAAACCATCTCTGGCAAGCAGAAAGCATCGCAGAGACCCCAGCTGCCACACAGAATAAAATGCAAAAAAGCTCAGCGAAAATGGAGAAAACATATTCTTCAGAATAACTACAACCTGTAAAGAGAGACCTTGTAATTACAATAATGAAATCGAGCTAGACCAGCCTTTTCCTCTAACATCATTAGCAGGAAGGCTCATGCATTGTTCACCACTGTTGTATCAGAGTTGCCATAACTTCGTCCATGTCAAACAATGGGACCAAACCACTCCTGCAACCAAGTTTAAACAGTTGGTCCAGCTTGTCAACATTCGGTGCAAGCAGTACTAAAACTTTGGAGGAAGTAGTGAAGTATCTTAATTTATCCACCTGCTGTTCTGACACCCTGCCTGCAAAAATGTTTTCAGTTGTTTAGAAATGGATGTGCTGAAAATTTGAAATGGCTCAATCCTGTGAGGCATTCACTGAAAATCACTGAAAACGTTTGTCTAGTTGTTAGGCTTCTTCTAAAAAAAGGCAACCTGGATGCTTCGGTATTAAATTCTTGCAGACCCATCTATAATTTTCCATTTATTGGAAAAAATTATTGATTAATCTTCTGTGATTCAGCTCAGTAACTTTTTAAATGTAAACTACCTCTTGGACAGATTTCAGTCTACCTTCAGACAACATCACAGCACTGATAAAGGTCTTAAATGACATTTGTTTGAATGCAGTTATGGATCATATGCAGATCATAACTCGAAGCAGAGGCCAAGTTGTTACCACTGGTCCCCATGTAAGTCTAAAGGGATCATCATGACATGGAGTCCTCCAGGGTTTAGTTCTTGGACCCCTGTTGTTTAACCTGTGTACCTTTGTGTACTAGATAACATGGCAATCCATCCAGATGTTAAAATATTTCACTGGATAAGTGAAAACCTTGATGTGCTGGTGGAGGAAGGGTTATCATGATTCATCCTTCAAGTTTCGGCATCTCGGTAAAAGTAAAAAATGGTGCCAAAAAACCCTGCCACTTTTTTTTTTTTTTCCAGGACCACCCCTGTCTTCAGTCAGACAACACGAGGACTCCTCCATTTGCTCACTACTGATCTGTTGGTACTTTTCACTTACTGTTTAGTTTCAGTTGATTTAAATAAAATTCAGCTCAGTTCCTTAAGGAACTTAACAAAGACACTGTGGGAATTGTAGTGTCTTCACACTACAATCTCCACAGTTTCTTTCAATAATATTGTTTCCTCATATAATCAGTGAATAATCAGGAGCAAATGTTATCTATCAAGTTTTAATTCTGTAACTTTGTGCTGTGACTCCCCCTCCTGATCCCTTTCCCTCATTCAGTTTTTAGTTGCAATACTTGTATAAACATGTTGAGAAAGAAATCCATATGAGCCGCTGAGCTGAGGAAAAACAGAAAACATGTGTTCTCTTTCCCCTTCAAGGGATCCTTGATGACATATTGATTTAGCAGTATTTGTGAGAAAATACAATTCGTTTGTCATGCTGTGTTTTTCTTATTGCTCACCATTTGTCTTTATAGGTTTGGGTGTATTGAGTCTCGTTGCACATTTCTTAATTAAATGTTGATGGGTATCTCAGTGACAGAGAAAGGTTTAGTCTTGTGTGTGTGTGTGTGTGTGTGTGTGTGTGTGTGTGTGTGTGTGTGTGTGTGTGTGTGTGTGTGTCTGTGTTTGAGTTAGGGGCTGTCTCCAGCACTTTTATAAATAAGCAGAGTGGTTTATCCTATGGTATTGAACTAGTTGGTCCCCAGAACACTTAAGTGAATGATGCATGTTGCAAGATTCAATGCATGTTTTTTCAGACACGGTCATATATGTATATTGTATAAATCTTTATATTGTAATGCCTTGAATTTATGCAAAAGCCTTTGGAGGAGAGTTGCCCTGGACTCTGGATGGTCTTGAGCCTCCCTCTTTTCCTCTCTTCAGCTCTGCTGCAGTGCTGACAGTGTGCAACACTAGCTCTATAATACTTATTCATATTTCTACTAAATTTGAATTATTTTGACTGTTAATGGAGCCGCTACAGTGTTAACATAGCTCCGCCCGATCCAAACTCCATTCAGAAAACAAACATTTTAAAATTGTTTGCTTGTTATCTTGCAGAGGGACCTGACAAAACATGAATTCAGACTTTTTACAAATTAACGTCATGATGTAGTTATTTCATCAACCTTTTGATCTGTTTGGCGCAATTAATGTTAAAATCAGTTTATTTAGGGGTCATACTGCTGTAACAAGTGGAGTCTGCTGAGCTAAGGTGCACAAACGATAAGCACACACCACAACACAGACTCACAGCTCATCATAGACAACACACTTCTTTAAAATATTCATCAAGTTCACTTACATTAATCTCTCAGTAAATACGAGACTGATAAAGCCAGGCTAACAAGCTATCAACAGTTTTTAAACAACTTTATTGAAAAGAAAGCTGTCATACTACTGTTTTGGCCAGTTGTGGTTTGTGTGTATGGAGTGTGAACACACTCGCAAGCAACAGGACGCTGACAACAAGGATTATCTGAAAGTTACATAAAGGCCTTCTATATGTGACTGCAAATGGACTTCCTTTATTGTAATTTGTTGTCTCAGAACCTGTGCCTTAAAAACAACGTTGTTTTAAGGCAGTGCTGAGTTTGGTCTGAATCCCTGCTCAGAGCAGAAGTTTTTAAAGGTGGATGAGACTATGTGAAGTGAAATGGACAGGTGCATGCAGTAAGTTAGTCTGGCCCGAGGATCTGGCCTGCTTACCATCAAAGTCAGCTGCAGCAGCAGTGGCTGTGACACAGCTCATGGAGGCTATTAAGGTAGTTTAAAACCCTTAGTGAACAATCATTGACTCAGTTAAATCTCAACACACAGACATGATGCACATATTTAAGATTCGATGAGACTTCCATTTTCTGAGGACATCTCTATCTCTGATGCCGAGTTTGAATTAATGTCCATAAAAATTATTAAAAAATATGTTGACATACATTTAACGGTGACAAAATGTAATCATAGACAGATTAAAAACCCACAAAGTCCCACATTTTGGGAACTTTTTGCTAATAATGAATTATTTTGTCAACAGGGGGTGATATATGAAGCCATACACTGTTGCTTAAATACCACATTTAGAGGGCTGATCCTGACTCAGGAACATAAGTAGACAATAACTATTATGATCAGCAGCATTTCATTGAACTTGTCATGACCCTACTCAAGGACATCCAGTGTAGCAGTGCTCATGTTTACTACTACTGTTGTTAATTAAGACTCATTTTAAGTCTTAATTGCAAAAGTAATGAAATTGTCACAGATGTATCTTTTATGTATCAGATCTGGATATGTATCTGTGTACCTAGACATGTATGAGAGGAAGGGAGAGGGGGGGCCTCCTAGTTAGAGGTTAAAGGGTGGAAGGAAGACCTTTTCCAATGCCATGATATTTCAAAGTCAAAATGTCTTAGCATATTGTAATCATGGTCATTTCACCACACTGTGCTTAGTTTATGTTTGCTGGCACATCATCTTACATGGTAATGTCATAGGCCTGGTCGTGCCTTCAGTTTTGCCTTGTGTTTTCCCTTCCTTGTGTTCCCAGTGCTCCCCTGTATGTTTCTGTTGGTGAATACGTGTGTGTGTGTGTGTGTGTGTGTGTGTGTGGGCATGGTCCTCCCTTCCTTGTTCCCTGCTCATCCCCTCCAACATACCAGTCTGGAACAGCTCATCACCTCACCCATCTGCTCACCTGTTCCCATTTCCCAATCAGTCTGTTTTTTGTCAGTTTGTCAGTTTTGTCAGTGTTGCAGTTTGTCATGTGCTCCGTGCTCCTGTCCTTCCTGTGCCTGTCTGTCCGTCTGCTTCATTCTGCCTGCCTCTGTGTCCTGTGTTTGGGTCCACCTTGCACCACCCACCATAATTTTGTTTAGAAGTGGATTTCAGGAAGATACCACTGGGGCCTCTTGTGTTTTCTTTGCTTGGCTCTGTTTATAGCAATACTGGAGGCCGAGCTATCGGCCCTTTCTGAACGTGCACATTTAGAACAATCGCTGTATTTAAAAATTTGTGTTAGTGACCAGTCGTATATAAAATCTCAGTAGTAGTAACAGTAGTCACAATCGACAGATTTGTCCTCAAATACAAGTATCTTCGCTTAAAAAATATCTGTCAAAGGGCAAATGGACTCTACATTTCCTTCCAGCTATATGTATTTGTATGTGTGGTTGTAAAAAGTTCATCTCTTCATCTGAAAATTCTTTTCTTTCAGATCAAATCTTTCGCTTATGTTTGACGTAACGGTTCTTGTATGCTTCTGGGACTGAACTCAGACTTTTCAAAAGATCAAAATCTCCTCTTTGGTGCTGAATTTGATTGAAAATGTGTACATTTCTTTGATATGTGGCTGGTCAGAAAGGGGAAGAGAATGTAACCCCAAATAGATAAAAAAAAAGTGCTGAATCTTTCCAACACATGAAAGTGTCACTGAGGGGCAGTGTCACTGTGACTTTACAAAAACAGCTTCAGTGCTTGTCATGGAGATACAAATCACTGCCAAACAACAAGATCTGGTGTCTATGCGGGCCAAAACCTTTCATTCACATCATTGTCATCCTGGTCAAACCATTCAGTGACCTCTCATACTCTGTATGAAAAGGCATCTGCATTTATGTTTTTCACTTATTTATGCAGATTTGTTCCTTTCATTGGTTAACCATCCATATATGTTGAAAGATGGGTCATCCTGTAAAAGCAATGTGTGGCAACAGTCAAAGAAGCTGACCTGATAACACCTGCTCTATTGCCCTTTCTCCCCTTTCCTACTTCCGACCTTCCACCTAAACCTTTCTTTCAGGACACTTCCTCATCTGTCCACCAGTTTTACATTTTGAGATTCCCAATTCTGACTGGCTGCACACCTGTTTGTCATTCCCTCACTGATCCACACCTTGTCCTTGTTCCCTCCTTCAGCCCCAGCATGTAAATACCAGTAACTTCTCCACTCGAGGATGTCACGTTCTTTGTATGTACCCATCTCATATTTTATATGAAGAACATCTGCCTTCGCCGTCCAACCAGAGATTTAGAGTCTCACGGGCTTGACTGAACAGGTTCAAGAACTGCTTTGTTCCCCTCTGTCAAGTCTGAGCTGTAAGCAGGCCTCAGAGGTCCAGTAAAATGGAGCAAATAAATTGATTGTACTGCAGCCACTTCTTGGTAATGTCTGATGTAAAATGTTTGTAGTGTAGTAGGTTGGAAATGCCACATGTTAAGTTTTTATTTAAACAAGCACCACCCCCCCATTTTTTGTCAATTATTGAATATTCTAATCTTTTCTTTATACAGTTTTCATATCAAGGTCATACACTTTTATGTCAGTAGATGGTGCTGTGGTTCCACTGTGGATCTATTAGGGAGACTAAAGCTAGAGGCACCGCTCATGCGCAGCTCAGAAATAAATAAGCTCCGGCATGGGCAAGACACTAATGTTGTTCTTCTCTTTATCGGTCCACAGTATTTATGCCTTGGCTGCACAGTGCTCCCTAGCCTGTGTAGCCCTTACTACCGGTCCAGGTTTCCCCTAGGCTTGGTGCCGGTAATAGTAGCATTTGTTTAGTGAACAGTGTAAGCCTTGGGACGCAAGACAAATTTCAGAAATAGTCTAATAATAAAGTAAAGTGAAATCAAATATAGTTCCACCGCCATAACAGTTCCACTACTCCTGCCTGTTTCTGACTGCTTCTTCTTAGTTTCTGGAAATGTGCTGTGTCTGTTTCCTGTGTTTAAAGCTGGACAGACACTGTGCGGATTATTGCCAGTTTTAACCATGAAATCCTCAACCCTGACTAATGTCATGACAATAATATCATTCAGTATTTTTTTCTGGGAGGTCAGAAATGTTGAGAGCCTTTTTTCAAATGGATTTCATGCAAACATTCAGAGTGAGCTTCACACCATGGCCGGTCTATTGATCTGCACAGTGTGAGCATAAAAGTCACAGGTTCTGTGTAGAAAGGCTCATTACAGTGTTTAGTGTGCAAGATTGTACAAAATCAATAAAAATGCACAGAGTCCGCCCAGCAAGACCTGCTGCTGACCCTTGCACAACTATCTGCTCTTCCTCTTTTGTTTTGCACCCTACATGAACAGAAACTACTATGAAAAAACTCTCACCTTCATTCATAGTACTTTCTACACTAGTTACAGATAATACAGGAAATCACACTCCATGTTGATCCATGTTGAAACAGTGACTGTCTCCCAAAAACAGTACAAATTAGTCTGCTTCTTGTCTGTCCCCATGTGCCATCTATGGTTACATTTTCATTTGTTTTAGGCAAAACCTCTGCTTGGTTAAGGCTGGCTAAAGTTTATAGCCATGGTTAAAAGTGTTTAACTGCATCAACTACAAAAACACTGTAAAGTTGGTTAACAAAGCAGTTAACATTTTCATCCTTGTCAGTGGACTCGTGTCTGTTTACATTTTGTTCAGGCAAGAGTCAATGGAGTACCTGGTCATCAGGTTCCTTGTGTTTTAGTTGCTTATCCATAACCATATTTCATAACCGTGATCGTACCGAAGAAAAAGCATAAAAAAAAAACATAATTCAAGGTACTGCAGAGTTGCCCAACAATATTTTTGTCTGGCAATAGGATTGAAAATAAAACCCTATCTTTGTTAGAAAAATGTATTTTCATGTATAGTATTGTTTTGCAATTTATTTTTTAGAACACAACTGGTTTTCAAAATTCTTCCACAAACTGAGGATGGTGAGCAGCAGTGTAAAAATGCTACCTTAAATGAAATGTCCCCTGATTATTTGCATCTGCACACAACAACCAGCTCTTTATGTGCTGATTTCGAGCTCTCTTTCAAACACATTGCAGAAATGTATCAAAACCAATTTAAACTTGCAGATAACTTTGAGTTTGACAGTCTCTGAATGCCTGTGTCCTTATTTCCAGCACCTCAGGTAATTTTGGAAACCGGTGTTCAGAGCAGCTAGCAGCTGTTGAGTCTACTCCAAGAAACTTTGTGGCAAAAAAGATATTTGACTCCCCTCTGGCTGACCGTCAGCAGCACATTCAACAATAAAAGAGCCAAATAATTACTGTGCCTGAGGAGCTGATGTGTCTGCAGCCCCTAGTGGTGCTCCACACACTTCTGACTGCCTGCAGGCCTGTGGCACAGGGAGATATGAGGGACTGATAGAGGGAGAAAGTTAGTGATGGAAGTACTGAAGAAAACAAGGAAGATGGAGGCATGAAGGTTAGAGTATAGGTGAGGAAGGACACAACACATTTCTAGAGCGTAGAGGAACATGTCTGTAGGAGGAACTGCTTTAATGACTCTTGCTGGGTTGTGAAAATTCTCTTTAACTCCTTAGGGTGTGAGTCTGACAAAAAAATGTAAAAAAATATATATATATATATATATATATATATATATATATATATATATATATATATATAATATTTAAGAGGAACTCAAAACAGCAACATTACAAGTCTGTTTGTTTACAACAACTCTGAAATTGAAAAAAGCCCAACGGCTGTGGAGGGTTAGAAAGAAGTAAGCTTAGCAGACCTCAGTAGTCTGCTATTAGTATAAGATACCTAAATCCTAAATCAGACCGAACTGTTGGTGGTCAGGTTTTTAGATGTCAGGCTTTGACAAGGAAGGAGATTAATTAAAAAATAGAATAATATATTTAACTTTTTAAATCCCATTTAAGCTGTCCATCTTGAGTCTGTGAGTGTTTTACGGCACTGTTCCTTAAGTTTAAGGTCTGTGTGCTTGTACCGAAAGTACTAATAAAGCTCTGTAGTCATTTTCCATTGTTCATTAAATATAACATGTAATTAAAATGTGTACAGACATTCATGGTTTCCATGCAATTTATTCTAATGACTTCTCATCTGGGGTGGCACAGTGGTGTAGTGGTTAGCACTGTTGCCTCACAGCTAGAGGGTCCTGGGTTCAATCCTTGGTTGCCACAGGCCCTTCTGTGTGGAGTTTGCATGTTCTCCTTGTGCCTGTGTGGGTTCTCTCTGGGTACTCCAGCTTCCTCCCACAATCCAAAGACATGCAGGTTAATTGGCAACTCTAAAATTGCCCCTAGCTACTGGTTACCTTCACAATAATGACATTTTCATCATCCTCAGCTGCACTATATTCTGTACTATACAGCTGTGGCTGCTGGTGCATTTTTCTCCAGGAATTCAAATAAATGGTGTCAGGACCCAGCTGCTTTGGGCCCTGACAAGCTCCTATCTCTTGCACTGACGAGTAGCGAACTGCATTTGTACAACACATAATGAAAGTCAATGGGCAAAGATTCTTGTGCCCCTGACCAGAAATATATGACCTATTAGTAACTTCAGACAAAGTAGAACAATTTTAATCTATGTTTACTGGGATAGGGGAGTAGTAGCACCCTCTACTGGTCACCTGCCACTGCCAAATAGTAAACATTAGCATGCAAACACACTAGACGAAGATGCTGAGCATTATGCCTGCTAAACATCAGCATGTTAGCATTGTCCTTGTTAGCATGTTGGACTGTTAATAGCTCAAAGCAGCCTTAGTTTAGCCTCCGAGTTTGGTGGTTCATGGTAAGTTTCAGCTGAAACTGAACATGCAGGAACAATGAAGAACAGGTGACTCAACTCAACTTCGCTGTGAAATAAACCTTACTGTCCATGTCATGATTACATTGATTATGTCTTGTTCCATAATTTAGTTTGACTTGATCATCTCTGATGTGTCCAAGTGATGTGTGAAATTGTGAATGATGCTGAGAGCAGTCTCAAGGAGGTTCTCTGTGGACTCGCACAGCTCAGATGTCTTCATATTAGAACTTAAACACTTAAATCAACATGGGTAACAACATCAATAACTCAGATAGAGTTATTTGAAAAGCCATCCTGCTGTCTCAGAGATATATTTGGTGTGACAGCTGAATTTTTTTTTTTCATAATTTGTCTTTCTTAGTGTCTTCTAAATGCTCCTACATCTGTCAGAGTTGTTGCCAAAGGGCAGCAGAATTTCTGTCTGTGTGCAGCATGTTTAATATCCCCATTGTCCTGGATGTGCCACCTTCACCTGACTATGTGACAACTGGGGGCTTTGCAAGATAGAGCTGAGGTTCTCGACTGGCTCACAGACTGACTCAATCAACATTAAGCTGAAAAGAAACCTAAAGCCTGAGAGTGCTTCATGCAGTCCATCTGCCTTCCTTCCAGCATCAGAGCCGGAGCTGTTGAGTTGTTCTGCAGTGTTGCTGTACTGTAATGCTCTGACAGCTTTCACACATCCTGCCCACCCAATTGTGTTCGGTTTGGTTTTCTTGGTCTTCCAGTCTTAGCAGGGGAAGCCTCTTTAACCCTGAGACATGAACTCCTGCTGAGCTTGAGTCAATGGATCCTCTGCTTACACCGCTGCTGTCATAAATCCACTTACTTCTATTGTGTACTCAGTGGTATCCACTGAGATTGACACACTAAATTGAATATTTAATGTCAAATCACCACAGCATGGAGGACACTTAGATGGGAAAAGGTATACCTGAGCAGACATTTTGTGCCTTCTGCCTTAGCGGTGAGAAATGATGTAGATAGATGGTCACAATAGCACACTATGTATTACATAATAAATGCATGTAACATTGTTTAGTAGAAAAGAAATTAAATATGATCATCTGCAAAAGGGTTGGAAGACATGATTTACAAATATCTTGATTTTTTAGGCTACATGATATATTTGTTTTATTTTTTATCATTCATTAGCTGCTGCAATGGCAATCAGACAATCCACACCTAATATACATAATAACACACCTAATATAAAATATATAGCACATTACAGGATGAACATTAATTGCATTAATATAGAGAAAATAAATTACATTTGTATAAAATTCAAAACCAGTTAACACTGTAGATAGATGGATTAGGTACAATAGTAATTAAATATCAATATGCAAATGATTAAAAGGAATGAGATTTATAATGATGATGATCATTTTTATCCTATTGGTGTGCCAGGCTCTGAAGTTAAAAAGGTGGTTTACATAGACTGGGGCCTACACCGAAGTTCTCTGGAATCCAAAGTGCTTCCTAAATTATACCTAGATCTTGTAAGTATAGGTGACTACAGGGTTGTCAGAGGAGCTTCTACGGGGGCTGATTTAAAAAGAACATTTGAAAAGAGAGAGGAACCACCATGTGAGGTTACTGTTACTGTTATTTCAGATGAGATCATCAGCATAGAGGGAAAGGTTGTGTGTAATAGTGCTCTGTATTATCCCTTCAAACAGTGAAGGAGAAACAGCAAGTGTGATGCATAGCACTTGATTACCCCTGTAACGATCACATTTCATGTGATTTGTGCTGTTCGCACTGTTAAACAACTGGAAACAACAGAACTGAGTCATATATAAGCAGAAAAATCTGATTTGGGCCACTTTTTCCTGGGTGTTTGAACGTAGCCTCAGTGCCACGCCATTTTATGCTCTATCCTGTCCATCTCTTTCAACCACCGATTCATGCTTAGTCTACCCAATAGATCAAAATTCACAATAAAATATAACATTCTGAAACACTTTGTTGGGCACAGTAATGCTAATGTCACGCAGGTGTGTGTTTATAGAGTATTTTACAGCTGCTTCGAATGTCACAATTGAGAACAATCACACTGGCACTGGAAATATCTGTTTTATCATAAATTGAAAGAGTTACATTTGTTTTATATATATATATATGTGTGTGTGTGTGTAAATCACTTGTTGTGGTTATGCAGTCTGGTGGAATAGGTCTTATCTTGTTTTCCAGTGTGTTTCCCCTGGTCAGAGACTTAGTAATGGTAAATGCTGACAATTCAAGCAATGTCACGAATTCATGTCTGGTCCCACTGAAAACTATCTGTAGCTTTACTGGATGTATCTAGGAAGATTTCCTTCCTCCCTCCCTTTGCTGTTTCTGAAATGTATATAGATATTATTTATAGGCCATATTACCCAACCCACGGTTGCTGTAGTGTTTAATACTTTCAGTATCTCATCATTAGCTCCATGGTAATCATTTCTGCTCCCATTTTCCCTCCTCTATCCTCTGTTGTACCCATGCTACTAAAAATATTCACTATTATTTAGTCTTTTTCAGGCTCCCCCTTCAGCTTTAGGTGTCTTACGTTTCTGTGTCACTTAGCCAAGGCCTACATGACCTCTACCTGCATCAGGCTCATTTCAGAAATATTTTTCCATCAATGCACATTACATTTATTCTGTAATCCTGGCAACCAACCAGCAAACACTGACATGTAATTTGACCTTTTTACTGTGCAATGTATTATTTTACTGTGTCCTGTCACAGTGTCTTGTGCTATCAGTGGCTGTGGAGTAATGCTTTTATTGTCATTATTTTTTATTATTTCGTGAATAAAAGTGAGTGAACGAAGTTGCTATGTAAGGCTCTGACATAATCATGTGGAAAACAACATGTAATAAAACGGTACAATGAATAAAGTAAATAAAAGATCCAACGAGTCATACAGCAATACAGAATGCCTTTTCAAGTATATGTGGCCCTAAACTAGGACAGAGGGTGTCACAAATGTACAGATTGTAAAGCCCTCAGAGGCAAACGATGTTTGTGATTTTGGGTCTTTAAATAAATAAATTTGAATTTGAATTTTGAAACCACAACCAGCACCTTTACAGGGTGTTGACCCTACAAGTGGCTTCTGTTGCTAGTAGAAAATGAAATGGCCTGTACCGTATCAATAAGGACTTTTCTTTGCCAGCCAAGTGTGCAGCCATAAGGGAATAATTAACATGTTAATCTTTACAGTCTTCGAAATTATATATCATGATCAAGCAAGGGTGTCTTTTCCCCTGCAGACTGTTTGAGAGACAAGTCTCCCTCATCTTTTAAAATCCTGTTCCTGTTTGCCTCTCAGGCCACATAAGGGCAGCCTTAGTTTATTAACTAGAAGTTGTTGGGGCAGTATGCACCCTGTAAGGGAAACCTGAAGACACTGCTGAGGGCTGAAAACAGGAATGGTAACATTGTTTGTTCGGCTAAAAATACATTTAATCTACACAGTGGAAACTGCTTATAGGGTTCATGGTTATGTAGCCGGCCTAACACGGCACACCATCCAGCTGTTAGTACTCTGCGTTGTGTCTTGGTTATTTGTGAATGAAGAATGGGATGAAGGCGACTGCTGCTTTGCCAACCAGGGGGGAATTTATTCTGTGTGCAAAACACAACAATGTCAGTACAGCAACTTCACGCTCTGGTTTAATATGCACACCTCTCCTCAGCAACGCCTCCCGCCGACTGAGGGTGCCTTGTTAGTCACTACTCATTCACAAATCAATAATCAAAATACATCTCATTCTGATTGTATGGTTACAGTTACAATGTCAACTTCACAGTTATATTTTCCACCCACCAGTGGCAATTTTTAGTATTTTTATTAACTAATATGTAATCTCCAAATGAACATGAAATCACAATAAACAGAAATATACATTATGTGTATGAAAATAAATTACAAATGTCCAAATTACCAATAAAATCAATGTACAGTAACAAAAATGACAAACGGGAGCTCACATACCTGTGTAAAACACAATAATGTCAGTACAGCAACTTCACGCTCTGGTTTAATATGCACACCTTTTAAAGGAGAAACACAGAAAGCAACAGATGCATGAGAAACCACTGCTGCGCTATGCTGCTATAGCCTAGCTTATGAACCACAGCTAACAAACTGCCAAAGTGCCGTACATCTCAAAGAAAAATACATTTATACGACAAGATAAACATTTTACCACAAGAGAACAACATTAACAACTTATGCAAAGTAATATACAAGTCCCTATCTAGCGTTTTACTGTGTTTTACACAACAATGACAGGAGTGAAAATAAAGCCTTACCTCTCCTCAGCAACGCCTCCCGCCGACTGAGGAGAGTGGCGCGAATAAGCAGGAAGTGACACAGCGAGAAACTACTGTTCAAAATAAAACACAACTAACAAAATAAAAGCTCCCCAAAATATGAACTCATTCAAAACTGAATGTACAATGAAAATACAATAAAACAATGAGATTTTGGTGGAATATAAACCTATTACATATATACATGGGTTACATTCACCCCTCCTAGATTTCGCCAAAATCCTTACCATACCTCTGAAACCAATTAAAACACTTGTACAATGGACTCAAAATGCAAATACCTGACCAGGGTTCACTGAAAACTTTGAGTTTTACCATCATCAGCTATATAAGCTACCTATTCTATAGGTTCAGAATAAACACAAGGGTGATCAGGCCTTGGTTACTCTTAGATCAACATGCTGCCTTTTACACCATGCAAAACCCTCTGTCACCTCCAAAAACAGAGTACCATCCTACAAAGTGTTACATCAGTCACTTCAAAAATCACATGTACAAAATCACAAAGGAAACCAGACATATGACGATCTTTCCTTAAAACACTGTAACAAGTGACTGAGATTTTCTACCAAATGAACCTGCCCTGAAACCAAAAAGGCTTTTGAAACATGGATTCAATGAGACGATGGACTCTCTTACTGACTCTGCCAGCCCGTGTTCTAACCACATGATCTGTGTCTGCCAACGACTGTACCTGTAAACTGGTATCATGACCTGTATCTCTTGAATGTGCCTGTAACTGTGTCTGTGTGTCACTGTCTGTATCCGCCCGGGTCAGCTGAGTGTTTGACTGGTCCAAATATGCATCTAACAAAGGTGATAGGGCTGAGTCACATTCTGCGACTAAACTGTCCAGATCATTGTCTCTGTTCAAATAGCTCTGATTGCTTGGGGAACACTGGGGTTGCTCCTCCAACTCTGGAACTTCCTGACCTGAGTGGTCCGACTCAGGCAGTCTTTCACTTGTGAGCTCTTGACTCTGACCATCTTCTGATTCAGCCACACTCACTCCCTCTTCGGTGATCACTGCAGGCAGAAAACTGATATCCAGGACGAGGTTGCGGTGCACTATCTTTGTGTGGCCTTCACTGTCCTTCAGCTTGTATGTGTGAGTCTGCAGGTTTCTGTCTTTGACTGTGTACACCTTCGCATTCCATTTGTCAGCAAGCTTTCTCCTTCCTCTCTCACCTTTGTTTGCAATGAGCACCCTGTCCCCTATGTTCAAGTAAGTGCCTTTCACTTTTCTGTTATAGTTTTTAGCTTGTTTGTCCTGTTCTTTGATTGCATGTTGTTGTGCGATTCTGGCTGCTTCGTTGAGATGTGATATGAGCGTCTTTGCATAGGTTTCATAATCAACGACGACTGGATCATGCAACACCTGCCTGAACATCACATCGACAGGAAGTCTCGGGTTGCGGCCAAACATAAGCTGGAATGGAGCATATCCTGTGGTCTCATGCACTGTTGCGTTATACGCAAATGTCAGAGTCTGTATTTGTTGAGGCCACTTGTGCTTTTCTTTGAGAGGGAGGGACCGCAGCATACTCCCAAGCGTTCGATTGAACCTTTCAGTTCCTCCATTTCCCATGGGGTGATACGCTGTAGTGTGTGACTTGGACACTCCAGAAAGCCTCAGCAGTTCTGCTATGAGCTCGCTTTCAAAATTTGCTCCCTGATCAGAATGCACACGTTCAGGAAATCCGTACACACAGAAGACGTGATCCCACAACTTCTTAGCCACTTGTTTTGCAGTCTGATTTGTGCATGGGAAAGCATGGGCTAACTTAGTGAAATGGTCCGTCACTACGAGAACATCCACAGAGTGTTGCTTACTGTCTTCCGCACTCCAGAAATCCAAACACAGTAGCTCCATAGGAGCGGTGGTTCTAATACTCTCAAGGGGGGCCCGAGCAGAGGGATCTGGTGTTTTGGCCAGAATGCACCTTTGACAGCACCTTACATACTCCTTCACATCAGATTCCATCTTAGGCCAGAAGAAACGCTGTCTTGCTAGATGCATGGTCCTCTCCTGCCCTTGATGTCCAGCAACATCATGTATGCCATGTAGCGCTTTGTCTTTGAGGCTATCAGGCAGGACGAACTGGTACCTCTTCTGTTTACTGATGTTGTCCTTGATGACACGATAGAGGATGCCGTTTTGAACTTTGAGTCTCTCCCACTGCCTGAAGAGCACCATAGCCTTAGCGTCAAATCCTGACCTCTGACGCCGGGAAGGACGCCTCCTTTGAATGACAAAAGGCATGATGACTGAGATGGTGGAATCAAGTTCTTGACTACGCTGGAGCTCCTCTAACTTGAACATAAGAAGCGAATCTTACCCTTGTGACAGCAGATCTTGGACAGACTGGATCAGTTCCACAGCCCTTGTCTCAACAGCAACCTCCCACTGGTCATGAGCATCCAGAAGAGCCTTAACAGAAACAAAATCACATTGACATTTTGAAGGGACAGACGAAAGCTTCACACAGGTTGACTTTTTCACCCGGTGGCACTGGACTTTAAGTCGGAAGGTGTCTTGGATACCATCATGACTAACACCCTCAGCTTCAGCAAGGAGATGGTTGTATTGCTCTGTGATAACCCTGTGGCTGACTGTTGTTGCAAAGGGGTCTCTGCTGAGAGCGTCAGCCACAATGTTCCTGGTGCCAGGTATGTGCTTTAAGTCAAACGTATAAGGGGCCAGCTTAGACACCCAATGCTGCTCACATGCGTCCAGCTTGGGTTTTGTCATGATATAGGTAAGAGGGTTGTTATCAGTCCATACTGTAAAAGAATGGCCTCTTAACCAATGACTGAATTTCTCACACACACTCCATTTCAGGGCTAAAATTTCTAGCCTGTGTGCTGGATATCTCTTCTGAGAACTGCTCAGGGTCTTACTAGCAAAGGCAATGGGGCGTGCTTTTTCTTCACCAGCTGGTACCTGTGACAGAACAGCTCCCAGCCCGTCTAGTGACGCATCAATTGATAGGACCAAAGGCAGAGAAAAATCAGGGTGCGAAAGAACAACACAGTTCAAAAGGCTCTCTTTCAGTTTACACAGCGCCCTGTCACATTCATCTGTCCAGTCAGAGGGCCTGAGTTTCCTGTAAGAGCCAGCGTTAGAGTTTATCTTGACTTTACCACGCTTCTTTTGGCCAGCAGTGAGAGCAAACAGCGGTTTCGCTATGGAGGAGCAGTTAGCGATGAAGTGTTGATAGTAAAACACCATTCTAAGGAACGATTTTATCCTCTTCGCAGATGGCGTGCAGCCATCTTCCTCCATCAGGTCTGTCTTTGACATCTTTGTTATAACCTCAACTTTTGCTGGGTCTACTGCCACTCCATTCCCATCAATAACATGCCCCAAAAATCGGACTGAGGATCTCATCAGGTGGCATTTCTTGGGACTCAGTTTGAGGTTATGGAGTCTTAGCTGCTGGAAAACAACCTCTAGCCTCTTCAAAGCCTCCTCTTGAGTTGCTGCAAACACAAGTAGATCATCCAGATAGCACAACAGGTGACTAAAGTTACAGATCTCCAAATATGCTGAGCATCATTCGCATAAATGAGGCGGGGCTATTGCACAAGCCTTGGGGCATCCTGTTGTACTCATATAGTCCCATCGGGGTCATGAATGCTGTGTATTTCTTGTCCTCCTCTGCCATCGGAATATTATAGAAGCCCGAAGTGAGGTCCATTGTGCTGAAGTAGGTGTTCCCACCCAAAGCGGCCAGACAGTCTGATTGGTGTGGTAATGGGTGTGCGTCTTTGAGTGTCCTCGCGTTTAGCCATCTGAAATCAGTGCAGAGCCTCAAACTGCCATCCTTTTTCCACACCAGCACAAGGGGGGATGCGTACTCACTCACTGACTTCCTTATTATTTCCTGTTCTTCCATTTCAGACAGGACCTGTCGCAGTTTCTGGTAATGAACTGGTGGCACCCGCCGGTAAGGGAGGCGAAACGGTTTCTCATCGGTGAGTCTGATGCGATGCACGAAATCTTTTGCCTCACCGCAGTCCAGTGCATGTTTGGAGAAGATGTCATTGTACTGTTCAAGCAGCTCCACTAACTTCTCCTTCCCCACTTGATCAGCGTGACACTTTTCGATGTCAATGTCGGCAAGTCCAACCCGCTGTAATCGCTGTTTGAGCTCTGCAGGCTCTGCATTATCATACTTTTTCTCCTGTTTATCTTTTTCAGGTTGGCTGGTGCCCTGGAAAATCTCAAAATCCTCCACAGCTAAACAAGGAGACACATCAGCCAGTTTGCTGTTTCTTTTTAGGGTGATGGGTTTGTCCAACAGGTTGGTAACTTTCATGGGGACCCATCCATCCCCCCACAAGGGCGTGATGATACGGCCGACCATGATGTTTCGAGGCATAGATTTAGATGAGGTGGGCTCAACAATCACTGTGCTGCCCAGTGACATGGGAGCATTTTTTGGCAGTTTATCCCAGACAAGATGTTCTTGTCTTGTCAGTAGGGTGATTGACTGCTGGAGCTTCACCGTCCCGATCTTCTCCGGGAGCTCCTCTCCCCTCCACCGCGATGCGTTTGCCATGAGGCCAAGGAACTGCTCACATTCTGGAAGGAGATTGCCACTGGAGACTAGACGCCAATAATCACTGGTTATTTTCAGCTGATACATGAGGTATCTGATCACATTTGTGCCGACAATCAATTCATCACGTTGTCCAGGCACCACAAGAACAGGCACCATACAACTCTCTCCATACAGTTTCATTTCCACTTCATACATGCACTTGGGTTTACTTAATGTCCCTCCACAGCCTACCAGCACAATCTCCTGAGTCAAAGGGATGGGTTCAGAGAGTGCATTTTCACCCAACATTTTCTGCTCTGCTTGTTCACTGAGCGTACAAGCCATGGAACCTGAATCAAGCATCCCTTGCACCTGAAATGTGTTATTCATGACAACAGGGGTATAAAACAGTTCATCAAAAGGTCCCACTCTCTGTGTGTTTTGCACTATCACCTTAGCACCGGCCGGTGCTGCAGCACATGCTTTTATATAGTGCTTTTCAACATCATCACTGTTGAGGGTTTCTTTTTCTCTTGTGCCTGCACATCCCCTCACCAAATGCAGGCCAGTTAGTTTAAAGGCTGAATGTCCTGTGGCGAGGAGGTGCGCTGACTTTGACTAGGCTGGCGATTAGGACAGTTTCTCTTGATATGATTTGGCTCAAAGCATGCTAGACATAGGCGCTTTTGCCTGCAGTGTGCGAGAGTGGAGTGCTCTGAAGATTTGCAGACTCTGCAGGATGGATGCTGAAACCGATCAGAGGAAGCTGGTTTGGACAGGGCATGGTTATTTTGTGACAGTGCTCGATCAAAGAGATTAACTAGCATTTTCAGGCAGTTATCATTACAAAAGGGTTTGGATGCTGCACTATTCTCACTCTCTACAGGTGACTCTACTGTGTGACGGACTGTTGCTGAGTCGTCAGGTGCAGGAGTCTGGGCATGAACTGTCACTGATCTAGGGCACTTTGGTTTGGAGAGCACCTGTTCTTTCCTTTCAATTTGGTAGTGATCAATGCGCTCTTGGATCTCACTAGTGGTCCATTTGTCTGGCGCTTTAAACTTGAGAACAGCAGCAAGTGCGGGATCTGGGCAGTATTTAACAAACATCATTGTTGCCTCCTGACATGGATTTTCCATCTGTCGTCCAAGTCTTTTCAGGCCCTCCTCTGCTATGTCAACTGCCTTATTCAGTCGAAGCCAGTACTCTACGGGGGTCTCTCCAGTCACTGGAACTGTGCGATAGAAATCAGCCATGGGCATACATGAGTATGTTACCTCACTGAAATGTTGCCTGAGAATATCATAGATGACTTTTGGATTTTCTTGGAGGTTTCATGGATGGGCTGCTTCTCAGGGTTATCCTCACTATGTCCTTTGCTTTGCCCATTAATTTAGACATTATTTCAGAGTGCTGTTCATTCAAAGGTATGGTTCGTTTCCTGAGGTACACTTCCATTAACTCTTCCCACTCACAGACTGTGTTTTTATCAGACCCATCTCCTCGGAAAACCGGAGGTTCTCTTACATCTGACTGGAGGACTAACTTTGCACCAGTTAAGTTTAGGTAGGTGGAGTCTCTGGGTAACTGGCCTGCACTGCTCTGAGCTTGTGTGCCACTGAAATCTCTTTCCCCACACCCACCCCTTAACTGCTCTCTTATAGTCTGTCCTACCTGCTGAGCAATGTGTGTTATCAGGTTAGTCAAAGCGGGGTCTGTTGTAGCTGGAAGTGTGTCTTCCTGGCCTATACTTGCTGCTGCATGACCAGGTAAGCGAGTGGAGCAAAAAGCTGGGGAGTCTACATTAGCTGCTGTTCGGACTGGGGTACTAAATACTCCACTGACAGATCTTCCCCTTCCAATAGCAAAACTAAAATTATCATCTGGCACTTTGTCTTCATCCATTTTTCCCACAACGTATGTCATTTTCAACCTTATATGACACTTGACCGTTCACAGTAAAAGTTCACCAAATTGACAAATTCACCCCTTTTAATAAAATGTTAAGTTATTGTATTGAAAACAAGTTTTTAAAAAAAACTTTTTTTTTTTTTTTTGGGTTACCTTTTAAGACTTCTTATTCAATTAATACTGGAAAGTTCACTTATATCATGTGTAACACACAGCAACCTCCGGTGACCAAGCTGACGTTGATCCACAGCTCCAACTGCGATGACGAATCGATCTGAAGCAGTGTGGATCCGGGTCACGGCACCACTGTAGCCGGCCTAACACGACACACCATCCAGCTGTTAGTACTCTGCGTTGTGTCTTGGTTATTTGTGAATGAAGAATGGGATGAAGGCGACTGCTGCTTTGCCAACCAGGGGGGAATTTATTCTGTGTGCAAAACACAATAATGTCAGTACAGCAACTTCACGCTCTGGTTTAATATGCACACCTCTCCTCAGCAACGCCTCCCGCCGACTGAGAGTGCCTTGTTAGTCACTACTCATTCACAAATCAATAATCAAAATACATCTCATTCTGATTGTATGGTTACAGTTACAATGTCAACTTCACAGTTATATTTTCCACCCACCAGTGGCAATTTTTAGTATTTTTATGAACTAATATGTAATCTCCAAATGAACATGAAATCACAATAAACAGAAATATACATCATGTGTATGAAAATAAATTACAAATGTCCAAATTACCAATAAAATCAATGTACAGTAACAAAAATGACAAACGGGAGCTCACATACCTGTGTAAAACACAATAATGTCAGTACAGCAACTTCACGCTCTGGTTTAATATGCACACCTTTTAAGGAGAAACACAGAAAGCAACAGATGCATGAGAAACCACCTGCGTGCTGCTATAGCCTAGCTTATGAACCACAGCTAACAAACTGCCAAAGTGCCGTACATCTCAAAGAAAAATACATTTATACGACAAGATAAACATTTTACCACAAGAGAACAACATTAACAACTTATGCAAAGTAATATACAAGTCCCTATCTAGCGTTTTACTGTGTTTTACACAACAATGACAGGAGTGAAAATAAAGCCTTACCTCTCCTCAGCAACGCCTCCCGCCGACTGAGGAGAGTGGCGCGAATAACAAGCAGGAAGTGACACAGCGAGAAACTACTGTCAAAATAAAACACAACTAACAAAATAAAAGCTCCCCAAAATATGAACTCATTCAAAACTGAATGTACAATGAAAATACAATAAAACAATGAGATTTTGGTGGAATATAAACCTATTACATATATACATGGGTTACAGTTACAGTGATCAACTGGTTATACTGATCAAAAAACCCAGCACAGAATATCCCCTTACAAATGCTGTTTAAATCATTTGCTTAAAGTAATCAAGTAGTCCATTTACAGTAATCATATAGGATCTTTTCATATATGAAAACATATGGAACATTTTAAAAACTGTGGTACTTCTATTTTTACACATTGAAATCATGACGACAAAAAATCTAGCTAATTTCTCTCAATGAAAAACATCATCTGCTATGACAAACTGCCAATGACAAGCCATTGAGATGCAGTAGTTAAACTTGGTGTTTCTCAGGTGACTATTTGTAGTTGACTCCAACAATGTCAAGTGGACCGATCATGCCCGGTTACATTGAGTGAGGCCCTTGGTGAGGGACAAAGCAGAAGAATTATAAGGAAATAGAGAAGCTATCCATTTCATGACTATATTCATGCAATAACTATACAATGTCAATTAGAGGGTGATCTGTGCAAGAAATAAAGAAAAGTAAAGAAATTCCCACTTTAGTGATCAATTTGACCCAGATGGCAGTTCCCTCTGTATATCCACTAACATTAACATAACATTCTCTTTAAAAGACAGTTAATGCATTCACAGTACATAAGTTTACTGTCTATTTTTTCTTTTGTTTTTACACTATAAATATGCAAACACAAAAAAAAACTCATCAGAATTTTCTATGTGCATTGAGTCAAATATATAGTTAAATAACATATATAGTATATTCTGAGTAATATATTTACACCCTTGTAACAAAATAGTGATTTTATAAAGCCCTGTCATCCAAGTGATTTATTTTTATTTGGGCTCAGTCTGATTATAAAATCCAGGTTTTCACTGGGTCCTTACAGCCACGTTGGTGCAGGTCCAGTTGTCTAACCATCTGGTTCAAAAGCAAGTCTGCATGCTCACTTCATTTCCATTCATTTCCAACATTTTTGTGCTTCTGCGTCTTTGTATATGGCGCTGCCCAGCATCCACAGCGCCATTTTGTGAATCAGGAGTGAGTTTTATTTGATTTGTCCTTTGGTACACCACCCCTCACAAATCATTGTAAACACAGCTCTCGGTTGCAGCGTTTTCTTCCATGAAATGTAAAATATTCATGGTTTTCTTATTATTAAGAACTCTCATTCCTGTTCTCAAGGAAAGTGAGAAACTCTAATGGTACTTCTTTCTGATATTCTCTGTGTCCTGTCGTTTAGCTAATAAATGAATTGATAGCACTGCTTTGACGGTGTTGCTATGGAAACTGCACCTCTGTTAGTAAAACACAACAGTGGATGGAATAAGGTGTGTGCATGCTTCGTTACATCCTGTCTTATTGGGGTTAGTTTTTTCATTCAACTTTTATTGTATTTTGCTTAGTTATGCCTTATTAACACTGAATAAGAATGGACTTACTCCGGTCAGTGATGGGAAGGTACATTTGCAATATTGGCTGTTCTCTGAAGATTTTCATTTTGTTTTTCTTTTGCGGCATCTATGATGATAATCAGTAATTGCAGGTTTGTTTTTGGGCCTCACTTTCATCGTCTCGTCTGTTGTCATTGATCCTTTCCTTGTTTGTTTGAGCATAGTAACCATTTACGCACAATGCCAGCAGAGACCAGAAAAAAACAGTACACATACAGTTGAGTTGAAGAGCGAGGTTGTTTTGTGAAAAGTCTTGTTAACAGCCTAACTATGCGCTGCTTGAGATTTTCTGAGGAAAATCACCTCCAACACCTTGGTAGTAATGCTGCAAGTTCTGCAGACTTTCTTTTAGATTCCAGCTTTTAATAGAGAATTACTGTCCTGGACTGGGATAATAATTCACGCCGGGGAGTCAGCACAGGCCAGTCTCCTCACATGCACAACTTACCACATAAACCGTAACCGAGTAAGTGTACATGTTTAGCAGCTGGCATTTCCTCTGAGTTTCTCTGGACTCAGGTGGCTCAGACTAAGTGAACACACCAGATTCTACAGCTCTTTTTTTCTTTATCAGTTCTGTTGTCGATTCATTAGGGAGGGACGTTGAGATATTAAGATGTGCTGAGGGCATCCCTGCTGGCATGTTATTTGTTTAAACACTAATTGTCCCGTTTCTGGACATTTTGCAGCATTTAGCAGCACTTTCCTCCAGAGCCTTTGTCCATTTAATGAGCTTCTTCTCAGCTCATTTTCTCTTCCTCCCTTTTTTTCTCTGTCACTCACACTGTCCATTTTTCCACTTTGGCCAGAGCTACAACTTGTTGGATTTTTTTTTCTTTCTGTTGAGATGTAGCTTGTCAAATAGTGAGCATTAGATGTGCTGGGAAGCCTTTTTTTTAGATAAAGACTGTCTGTTTCCAGCCGAACCTGAGCCAATTGTCTCCTGGCTTCTTAATGAGTGCTATCAATCATATTATCTGGCTCATGGTAAGAAAGCAAACAATTTCCTATTTCACAAAATGTCAAAGTATATTTTTAAATGACAGCCCTGAGATGGGCACGAGGCCATCTGCATGATCTGTGAACTGGAATTTGGCCAACATGACAAGCAGGTATTAAACTAGTAGCTGAATTCTAGCATTTGAAGAAGATAATGAACATTTAATTGAGTGGACATGCATTTGCATTGGAAACAAATCTAAACTACCTTAATAATAAATAATAATGAATCCCTTTCAGCCTGAGACCTCTATAATGCGATTATGCATAGCCAGTTTCCTCCTGTTATGCAGTAAATAGTAATGCTTCCGACAAGCTCAGATGACAATCCTATCATGCTGTACAGATATATAATAATAATTATTATTGGCTTATTTCTAATGAGCTTGTAATCCAAATGGACGCTGGGAAAACATTAGCTATAATGTTAGCAGTATATTGTGCTCAAAGTAAGTAAACAATGGTTAAGGTGGGTTGTAGTGTTGATTCTGGTTTCAGTGAAGTCATGTTAATGTGTCCAGTGAGGATAATGCTTGAGATATTGGTTTTCAGTCTGACCTCATGTGTCCTCTCAAGACTGTCATTGTTGTCAAAGCCTCGTGAAATATTCAACAAAGAGGAGACGCACCTCAAGAATTGATACAGTGCTGCCCTTCAGATACCAGTCAGAAAGGCTGTTTCAGTGGAGAAACTTGCTGAATGACAGTCTTATATAATAAATAAATATAAATGACTTATAAAGTAAAACAACACATAATTAGCTCCATTTAAAGCAGGAGCATATCTTTTGAAAAATGGACTATTATAAGAAAAGACCTTACTTAGTCTGGTACAGCCAGTGGCTAACGTCAGCTAGTGTCAGCAGCTCCCCAGTAAAAAGTAATCAGCACTGTTCAGCAGAAGTTACCTTGGGTTTGCTTTAATGTGTCACTGATAATTAAACACCAGAAAGCTTAAACAAGACTTTTCAGGTATCGTTTTTGAGTCAGTGTCTTTGAATTCTGTAGACACACATGATTCTTCAGTGTTTTCTCTGGAACAAACAGTAATTGTAGCAAACATAAAATGAAGTGTTTTGGTGTCTTGGTTTTTATAATGTTCTATAAAGGCAAGTGTTCTGTCTTTGCAGCTCTATAACATCAAGTGTTAAACGTGCCCTCCATATTCTATGAAATCGTTCATTAGAAAGAATGGAATTTCAAGGTAACGTCCATAAAATAGAGACTGGAGAAAATGGAAGTATGTACTTCACTGAGTCAACAGAATAACCTTCAGGACCTGAAATCAATTCAGAACCAACAGAAAGTGTCTCCATAACATTTTCAAGGAACATAAGTGACAGACTGCCCGTTGATGCACCGAAGGTGATATCTGGACAGAAGGTGGCGGAGTCATTATTTACTCACTCTGTGAATTTCTAATTATTTCTCATTACCTATTTTTGTTGAATCTTCAGTAATTAATAAATAGATACAAAGTGGATTAAAGAATATTTCACAGGAGGCTCGAAACCAGCCATATGTGTGAAGTAATTATAATTCATATGAGTAAAGCACAAACCATGTGATATCTCACTTTAAAATCTGTGTTTGAGTATCAAACAGTCAGTCAAGTAGGCTAGCATAGAGGCTGACTGTAGTTTCCTTACTGAGGAAACAACAGCTTCAGTTGGTCACCAGGGATTCCAGTAGAGAGCAGTTTTCACAATGAGAAAAGATAAAAAAAATTCTCCTTCAGCATAATAATAATCCATACGGTGGATCTGTGTGCTCAGTCTACATTAGCCAATATGCATGTTCCATTTTTTTTCATTGTTATCATTCCTTCACCTGTAATGTTAACTATGGGAAATGGATGATTGCAATTCTTTCCATAGCTTATGGAAAACATATCTAATGTCAATGTATTGATATTTCTTCATGTAATCATGTACCATATAACAGCTGTCTACTATATATCACAACTTAATAAGGCCAGAAGTTAAATCCAGAGAAATCACCTCACAGTGATATGAGACAAATTAAAGGAGGCAAATCTTTAAACTTGAGGAGGTGCTTGGCTGTGAAATGTTCACATGTTCAGCCTTAGATCATGGCAGTTACACCCACTGTTGTAGGATATCTATATACATGTACATGTGAAAATACAGAATATGCAGATAAAGTTGCTGTGAGCAAAACACAGAGAGTTAGAGATGTGCACACCCTCATGGTTGATTAAAACAAGGAAATATAATGAAGCTCATTTCAGACTGGATAAACAAATGTGCAGGTGGTGAATATCAAACTAACTTCTGCCTGGTGCCTGACCTGCAGCACTGTCTTCTTCTTCTACTTCTCTCCTAGCGCTTGAATATTTCACCTCACATCCCCACATTTGTCTCTACCTTCCCACCTGATAAAAGCAGGGACGCTTGACAAGCACGCTGGATTAAGAGATCTCTTACAGGCGCCCTGTGGAGTTTCACAAGTTTACAAGGAGTTTCTCTCATCAGAATGCCTGCACAACACTTGTGATAAAAGCACTTAAGTAAAGTACAAATTATTAGCACTTATTATTATTACAAATATTAATATCTTGTTCAGGGCTAAACTCTTATTGTGCACAGGCCAGCTGCTGCAGTCTTGTGGCCAAAAAAAAAAAACTTAGTTTCTTCACATCCTCAAAAGTCACTGACACCAGCAGTTTAAAGGAGCACTGCTATTACAAGAGCATCCACACAAATATATGCACAACAGCAACAGAAATATTACAGTAATGTGATTACAGTAAAAGAGACAAACAAATCAAAGGTTATTTTTCTCAGGTACTAATGAACATTTTTATCTTTCTTTCTTTCTTTTTCTCAGACTGTCTCTCTCTCTCTCTCTCTCTGTCTCTGTCTAACACACACACACACACAGTCAGGAGAAGCAGTACTGCAGACCCTAAAGCCATGTTATAAGTCAAGACAGGGTAGAGGGTGCATGTAGCTCTAATCCTCCAATTAATTCTCATTCCCCACAAGTGGAGGACCCCTGAGAGCTTCTTGACACTTCTATTAAAAAGTAAAAATGAAACACAGCATGAAGGTGAAGCAAGAGAGATCTCTTTCTTCTGCTCATCTCCATAGAGAGCAAAGTTTTACAACATTTTTGGCAAATAGTTGCATTTCTCTTTCTTCTTTTTCTCTTCTTTTCTCATGTGGGTGAGATGATTCATGTTAAACAGCACTGGGAGAATATCGCAGAGAGAGCGCAATTCATGTTTTGTATGCTGTTCTTGCTGTTGGTTAGTGCAACAATTACCACAAACACATTGTTGTTCTGGAAACATGCAGAGCATATGACAAAATAAGTGGTTGATATATGTGTCAGGTCTCAAGCTCTTCCTCTTTTGAGCTCTTAAAAAGTAAAAGTAAAAGTAAAATTTCAGTATAAGTCCATTTAACGACGCAAAAATTATGCAGAAAGAGGAGCCACTTTTCTAACAGTTTCACTTGACTTAAAACTGATGTGTGTATATTACACACTCATCAGAATTCATAGGTGTACAGTCAGTGATGGATTCAAGAAAATAACATAAATAAATGAGTGAAGAAACCTAACACATGCAGATCATTCCATACAGATCATGAGTACACCCACAATCGCAAGATCTCACCAACTGAGTACGACCATCAAAGCAACAAAGACAAGAGGATATCACACACTAGGTGATTCTGTACGCCGTTCTGGAGGCTCAAGGTGCAACAACTTCCTATTAACACACTTTCTATTGTTTTTACTTTAATTGTCACCAAACTGCAGATGCTTAAAGAAAGGACCAAGGTAAAGAAACCAAAAGTGACCAGTCTCTAAGTGAAATGTTTCCCTTGATTTTTCTACCTTTTACTGATCTAGGGCATAGTCTATGATGTACTGAAAGTTCTCTGATAGAGGCATGTTATTCACCTCAGTGTCAGAGAGAACCAGAGAGAGTTCCTCTGTTAATGTGAGTTCAAATCATCCTACATGTGATAAATTCAGCATAATGTCCATTCCACAGCCCTAATTCCATCAGTATATATCGTGCCAGGTGTTCCACTTTGCTTTTTGTCCTGAACGACACCAATAGTTCTTTGTCTAGTTTTCTACCTCTACTAGTTCAATGGGGCAGTTTTTCAACAAGAGAGTTCTTGTTTTGTGTACCTTGTGCACTGGTACACTATGAGGACACACATGCATGTCACTCTGTTCCACTGATCAGCAGGTGGTGGGAACGCTGAAATATGCTTCAATGTGCCAGCTGAGGCGGTGACGACGACTGCAAGCTACTGAACGTGTTGTAAACAGTGCTGGATTTAGAATACTAGTTTTACAATGAAGGAAATGTGTTCGACGTGGTTGTTGTAGTTTTCAGATTCAGATTCCTTTATTAGTCCCACAGCGGGGAAATGTACGGCGCAACAGCAGCGAAAACACACAGTGGAAAATAGACCGTAAGAAATGCAAGACATAGGAGAGAAGTGACTAACAGTGAGTGTGGTCAGAACATTAGTTTATACACAAGAAACCACCGCAAGCCACACTCAAACCAAGTTTGTTAAGCAAGAGGTACTCTTTGCTTTGTATGTAAAGAGAAAATGTATGCAACAAGGAGATCACAGATTGGACATTTGACCTTTGAAGCCTCTGGAATCTTAGCATAAAATCTTAAATACTTTCTCTGAAAACATTCAATGTTTTTTTTTAAATAAAAATACTAATTATAAAATGTATAGTTTGGAAAAGATTATTGATTTAGGTTTTACAGACAAAAGCTCTGCAGGACTGTGTGTATGGTTTCATCAGATTGGATTGAAAGTAACCTGAGTCAATAAATTTAAGAGGCATATGACATGTTTTTTTTTTTTACATCTTATCTAAATCTGCTCTTTTGGAGGCAACAAGATCTTCAGAGGACATTTCCTGAGTAGGGGAGGCTGAGACACGTGTGCTGTTGCATTTCCTACCTCTTCCTGACTGATGTCTTGACAGCACATTAAGGGCCCACACTATGGTTACAGTAACTGCTACGGGAAGAGCTGACAGGCTTTTGGAGGAATTGGCTTACTGCTTTGCTGCCTGGCAGGTGTGGGTGCTGGCTGGCTGACAAGCTTCGAACGGGGCAGTGTTGGAGCTGACTGTTGAACTGGCTGTATGCTGGAGGACTGAGTGGCATTGAAGGCAGCGGTGTGGCTGGCTGATGTGCTGAACAGCTGCCTCATGTTCGATGATGTTGCCCTACTCAAGACACCCACTGCCTTGCAGCCTTGCAGACACAATGGCTGTGTATACTTGTTGTTTTTTCTTTTCCTTCTTTTGTAAGTGTCTCTGATGTTTTGCAGTCTTCCTCTGATCAAAGTGAAAATGGAAGAATGGCTGAGAAAGGGTGAAAGTAATGCAAATTGCTAAAGCCAGTTTTTCTGCAGAGAACGATTGGACGATTGGGCTTTTATGCTTTTAATTCTCAAGAGAATGTCACACATTTTGCAAGAGTGCTTATTAGCAGATGTCATAAAATATCAGTTATAATAACAAAACATTGCACACTAGCATTGAATTTCTATAACATAGGACACTTTTTTAAAAAAAGGATCAAAACTGATGCAGCACCTCCACAGATGTCGTCTTTTTTATTCCACACATTCTTCTTCTTCTGTGCCTACATTAACCACAATGCAACTCCACTGTCAACAGTTCAGTCACAGACTAATAGTAGCTAATGAAACTGGAGTCTCTAGCCTGCAGCAGAGATGGGGAGCAGACTGTATGCTCGCCTCTTTCTAACTCTACACCCCCACATGTTTTGCTCTGGTTCAAGCTTGTAGGCTCCAAACCTGACTCTCACAGGACTACTCTAACACTGAACCTGATGCTGACACAAGCAACTCCTGAACACCTGTACATACACTTTGAGCTGTAAAATCACTGAAGACAAAACACAGAAATCATAATTTCACCATTATTAACATACGTTCTGAGCAACTGGGTCGTAAAATAAAAAGGGACCCTAAATTTTCTAAAATTAGCCAGTTGGTAACAATTTCAAACATTACTTTTTGTCACATTCACTCAAACGGTCACCGTGTCCTGATAGAAGAATGAGACAGATCATCTGTGATAATAATCAGCCTCCTCCGGCCCCGCCCTCTGCCTCTAAGGCCATTTGTTAAAATCCACCGCACCTGGGTGAAAACAACCAATCAGAGCAGGAGGAGTGTCTGACACAGTTTGTGAACACGCTGCGGATACGGCGTCTTGGTCAGCGTAGGAGCTCTCTGGTGGTGACACTCACGAGGAGCAGCAGAGAGAAAAGTGAGCCTCCCTCCTCTGACAACTACTGCTGATACTGAGAGAGAAGAAACACAAGATGAGCAGAGAAGAAAAGAAGCTAAAGAAAAAGGATCTGACCGAGCCGGAGATTAAACGAGAGGAAACAAACGAGAGACATTTCTGCTGGACAGGTAATTATCTCTGTTTGATTTATGTTTGAATTCCTATAAAAAGTAACCACAAAATAAGACGTGTTACAGAAACAGTCCGCGGTGAATCTCTGATGTTGAAGCCGAGCTAATAACGTTAGCTTCCCGAGGCTAATGCTAAGCGCTAGTGCTAAGAGTTAGCTTTGTTTTATCTGAAAATGTTGTTAAAAATCTCTTCATGAAGTGTCCAGACAGTCATATCAGTTTGATGTTGGTCCTGATCTCGATGTGTGTCTGTGCTCTCACAGCTAAATGTTCTCAGAAGAGCTTCACTGCTTCGTTAATATGATTCACTGCTTATTAGTTTCTCTTATCAAACATCTGAACTCTGAAATACGTGTGTGCTCATTGTTTTACTGAACAGATGTTACTGTAGATTACTTTTCATGTCGAAAACATTTATTTCTGCTTGTTTGTTGATCAGCAGTGTTCACAACAGCTGATTTCAGGATGTGAAATATTTAAATAATTAAGTGAAAATCACCACTGCAGCTTCTTCAAATGTGTGTAAACCTGCTGATGATTAAAAACTGCCAGCTGACAAATGTTAGGACCATCTTTGTTTAGTTTAGGTTTATCATTTTAGGACAGGTGAATTTAAATGAATCATGAGGTCAGTGAAGATTCACACCGTCTATGATGTGGTTGAATCCAGGTCAGTGTTATGTTGAACGGACAAGTTAATGGTGTTTATTTTTCATGAACAATTTCATTTTTCTTAATCTGTGTTACATTTATTATATTCTGGGATTTTAATTTGTATTATTGTAAAACAAATGAGTGTCCCTCCAAGCTGTCTTCATTCATAAATGAAACTGTCTGATCACATATTCATTTCTTTATTCTCTCCTCAGGTCTGACAGAGGCTTGTTATTGCACTTTGAAGAATCAAGAATCCTGTTTTCATCACAAATCAAAGTTTATGTTGACCATTTTTTAATCAACAGTAACTTACCTTTTCTGTAATTCCTATGCAAAACTAAAGCTTCTTAATATTTCTGAAGTGTTATTAATTTTTAATTAGTTATATGACATTATATATTTTTGAGACATTCATGTTCATGTCCAATGTTGACTCTGTGGTTTGAAAAGGTTATAGTGTTTAAAATTGCTCCAAAGATATTTCAATAATACAGTAGTGGTATAACAGGAAAGTGGTGTATTTGTTTTAACATTAATGCATTTAGACACGAATCACTGTAGAAAACACACTTTATTGGATAATAAATAATTATGTTACTTGAATATGTTAAAATACACATTTTGAAGCTATCTATAATAAATCGCGATGCACAGCAGTCAGACTGTTGTCAGGACGTCCTCAGCACCTTTTGAGCTCCTCCGGTGTTTGGCCCAGCGGACTCTCTCTCTGCCGGCCTTCTCTGTCAGACGTCGCGGCCTCCTCTCTCTCTGCTGCTCGGCTCCGTCGTCGTCGTCTGGGCAAAGACACAAACGTAAATAAGCAGTTAATTTACTGGCTCTCCATCTCGGTTATTTACCGAAATAAAAAGTTAACAGCTAACAGTGCTAACAACGTTAGCATGTAAACAAGCTGACTGTGCAGAAACACGTCACGTTATCAAAGTTCGACTGTTTAACGAACTGAGCACCAAACGTCTAGCTAACGTTCAGTCAGACTAAAGTCAGTGTAAAGCCTGTTATATCTCTATAACGGAGTTTAATTCATGTTTCTTACCTGTGTATCCTCTGTGTGTGTTTTCACCTGGACGGCCTGTCGGTCGCGTGTGTTCACGTTGGACCTGTGTGGGGGAGGGAGGGGCCTTAAAGCTGTACTGTACTGCTTCAGATGTTCAGACAGAGAGAGGCTCTGCTCAATGCTGCCAACTGGACCTTCAAATGCATAACTCCATGTAACGTACAAAATAACAAAGAAAGAAAACACCCCGATACAGTAATGAGGAACAAACGTGGTTCTGTAGATGTAACTGTTGTAAATACTGTATTGTATTGTGTTAGTGCTGTTGCTGATGATGCAATCCCAACACATGACCAGGACAGACACTCACACCAGTCCCCACATAAGCAAGCCTGCTTCGCCTTACTGACACTGACTGTGAACTGGACACTCTGTTTAAGTTTCTGTCGGTGGCACGCTGTTTATGTCACTTCTTCTTTGGTATCTGTTCCTACAGGCCAAAGCAACACTGCCTCAGGTCATGTAACTGCCTGTAGTTCAGTCCACTTACTCTGGACAGAGGACAAATCTATGCGGTGCTATCTTGTAGATCAAAACACATTTGCACAACTACTTACCCCAAAGTGATAACTAACATCCGACAGTATAACACTCACAGGGACTTTTTCTCTGCACTGAGCACTTTTATTTTTTATTCTTTCAGTACATTTTTCTGATTACACATTTACAGTTTCACTCACAATAATATTTTACAGTCTGAACACTGTTGTCTGATGTTGCAGCTACTGTAGCTGGCAGCTACTGACCCTACTGGATGAGTGTGTGCTTTATATCACCAATCGTATCAGTCCCATCCACAGCTCTAACTCTGAGCTCACTTCCCTTGGCTTAAACCAAATTTGTGTTGCCCAAGACCCCACTTCCTCTTTCCTCCCGTTTGCAAAACATGTTTAATCTGATAATCTTCGGCGCAGTAATGTCAGACTCTTCTAACTTTTCCCCAGCCTTGACTTTACTCATGACATACCGGAGAGAAATGGAAAGAAAGACCTCTTATCTGAAAGCATTACTTTCTGCCGAAGCCCCTATTCATTGGTGACAGCTTGATATTTTTTTTCTCTCCCGCTCTCCTCCAGTCGAAAGAATGGCAGAAATGTAAGACTGGGTTACAATTTATCACCAAGCAGCGTACAAGGTGAAATTTAGCAGCGCAAGAGAAGGAAAAATTAGGTGAGTTTGGCAGGTGATCTGCCAGAGCTTTAGAACAGAACCCACAGGACCAAACAGAGATTATACAAATGATGAAAAATGCTGTTTATAACCATGGGTGGTGAAATGATAAGCTGACTTATGATTGGTCTCATCAATTTCATGTGCCGGCTATATGAGCCTTTTTAATCTTAAAACAAACAGCAGATCCAGCATACAGAAAAGATTCATGGTAAAGTGTTCAGATCAGAAACGTAACCAGGAGCTCCTCTTCTAAACATACAAAAAAACATGTTTTTGAAACACTCAAACCAGTGCTAAAGTAAAAGTTCTCATGAAACAAGTTAAAGGAATGTGACAAACAGCTATATATTTACACAACCAAACAAAACACCCAACCATGAAGCTTTTGACTCCTTTTTTGGTGCAGAAACCTCACTGTTTTCTTTCCAAGTAAAATGGACTGCATACAAAACAAACAATACAATAAGGACAATAAGTGAATCATCTTTATACACTATAGTCAGTCTTTTTTTATATCATTTAAATGCAATTTGCAATTTTAATGCAATTTTACAAAGGACATTATTCATTATAACCTCATCCAATAAAAACATTCTTTAAAGTATAACATAAGAAACAACATCTGATTAAAACACAGAGAAAAATCAAAACAAATATAATCACAAGCAGGCTCAAGGTCATGTGGGAGATGACTATATTAGTATAGTCTCTAGATGATGCTTTGCTGTCAGGTGTTTAACAGAGCCAGCTACTCACAGTTAATCTGCTCTTATGGCATTAACCGCAAGCCAGGCTTGCAAGACATTTTTTTTTTACAAATTATGGTGACATTTTAGTGTGTGTAGCTGGATAAGTATTGGCATTGGACGATCCAAATTGCGCGTTACCAGGAAAAGTTCAGATGTCAGAGATTAAAATTTTGTAAAAATTTGCACTTGTTAGGCAACTTTTTGTGACATTCAAAGCCCTTTATGATGTGTTTTTTTTTAAGTTTGCTTACGATTAAACTGCAGTTGGTAGGACTGAGAGTGGACTTAGCATGAAATTTTTTCAGGTTCCTCTCCCTGAGGAGCAGCTTGGTCTTCTTTCTTTTTATTTTGCTTGTTTTCGTTGCTCGTCAGTTTTCTGTTTGCTGGTGGGGTTTTTTTGTCCACTATTGTCTTTCCAAAACTACTTCTTTGTCCTGAGCTTTAGGCTGGGCTGGACTTTGACAGCTAACTTTCAAAACGCGTGCCAAACGGCTTTGGAACTGTGAAATCAGCAACACAGCTGAGCAAGGTGCATTAGGATAACTTTGTCTGAAGAAGTTCTTATATATACAGAAGTTCCAGCTTCAATTCTGCTGTAGGTGAAACTACATCCCTACTTGTATTTCATTGCTCTCCATCTTGACAAGCCAAGAGGAATACACACACTCTTACAGCACTAGTTATTCTTAAACCGATGTTTTGCTGAACACATGGCCTCTACCAAACCAAAGGCCTCTAATTCCTAAAACCCATTATGTGTACTTCTTGTGGACGTGTTCCTTCCTTCTCGCTCGGTTGACTGACAGAAATGTGCCTCCGTAACCGTGGGAAGCGTTTCACCAGCAGCAGCCGGAAGTAATTTTGGAACTTTCTCCCAACAAATGTGTAGAAGATGGGACTGATGCAAAAGTAAATGTACGCCATGAGGCGAGTGACTTGAAGCGCATAACCTTTGCTACGCTCCTCCTCACAGGTTGGCTCTTCAGTGTGCAACAGCAGTACAATGTTGAATGGGGTCCAGCACAAAAAAAACAACAGGACAATGAAGAATATTAACCTGACTGTCTTGAACTTGGTAACTAACCTGGACGATATGACAGTGATAGTGATCCTGACATAGCAGTAGATAATAATGATGAGAGGAAAGATCAAGAAAAGGAAAAGCTGAAGGTAAAATCCACTTGCTCTCAGAAGCTGCAGATTAACTTCACTTTCACTTTTGTTGACAGGATATTCTTGACAGTATGTTTTCTTTTCAACGTTATAATCAAATGTGGTGTGGAGAATCATCGGCTTGATGCACGCCAGGCCGCTGACCAGCCACACCACGATGCAGGAGACTACAGCATATTTTCGGCTCCTCACTCGCGACGCTTCCAGGGAGTACACAACTGCGAGGTGTCTGTCGAAGGTCAGAAGAGTCAGAAAGAGGACCGAGCTGTATAAGCCCAGATAGTAGACGCTGCCAACAAGTTTGCACATGACTTTGCCAAAGACCCAGTAGGAGAGCTGCATGTAGACTGCCAGGAAGGGAAGGCTGCTTATGAAGATCAGGGAGGACACCACCAGGTTCAGCAGCAGGATGTTGGTCACAGTGGTCAGCTTCTCAAACCTACGAGGTGTTAAAAAGGAGAGAAAAACAAAAATGCGTCACAGCTTGGGTCACACAGGAATGTTTCACACTAAGCCGACGTGCACTGAGTGGATTCCTTGCGTCTGTGGAACAGGAAGCAAACACCCTGATTCTGAATCATAACCTCTACTCCCAGAGCCTGATGCACCAAAGAATATTAATGATACTGATTTCATTTCATTTTCATTTTTCCTAAGGTTGAAAAAGCAGCGCCGAAGCAGTGTTGATTTTCATTCATTAGCTTTTAAAAGGTGGAAAAATATTCACTTGAAACTAAACTAAACATTGTGAATAAAGAAAATGAGGCCAGTATTCAGTTATAATTTTTAAGCTGTGAATTGTACCGTAGAAACTGGTCTTTCCTTGAGCTCTTCCCTGTCAGCATGCAGCTGAAATATCATCTCTCCAACCTTCTGTAACATACCGTATTATAAACTTTCCTTTCAGTCTGTGGTCCAGGGACAGTTTGCTGAGTTCATCTTTGACATTGTTATTTGTGTTTCTATGAACACCAGAAATATTTTCACTTTGGCTTGCTCACAATGGTAGAGAACGCAAAAAAAACATCAATCTTGGGCTGCAGACTTCAAGAACGCTGAAAAACCAAACCCCATTTTTGAAACTTGTTATGCCATATTTACATTCTGTAATCATCTTCCTCTGTACTTGTTTTCATTGTGACATTCAATGTGACATTTCCAGTACATTGCATTTGCAAGCATGTTACACAGGAAACAATCTGTTACTCTTACTTTTTGTAATGTGAACTCTTTGATATCAGCCTCGCAGTTTTCATCGCCTCCACCTATTGTGTCCTTTCTTTTACTGCTATGATGCATTTTACATACAACTGATTAACTTAAAAACAGCATATGGACACTGTATCAAAACATTTATCACAGTGAATAAGTAAACATCTCTTGATTTCATATGTTATCAGCTTTTGTAGCCTACAGCTCAATATTTTGAGAGAAAAATGAGGCATATTTTTCTCTGAGGCATATTATTTAACTCCACCTGAAGAGCCCCACCCCAAGTGTGTGCTGCACTACATATATATATATAATGAAATTTATCTATTATAATGTATCTATTATTAATCATGTATAGCAAATGCTCTTTGGTTGTATTTCTGACTATTTCTGCTATGCAGACACTGTTTGCTGGAGCATTAGACTGTACGTATTGTTTCTGCCAGTGACCACACGGGTTGCCAAATCAACCAGGACTGAACTCTCAAACTCTTTATACCTGGAACTGTTCAGATCAGAAGCACACATACATATGCTACCTCTAACTGAGCACATACTGCACAGGTCATCTAAAAAGAGCCCTGCAGTTTGGGCTTGTAGTTTTTGTCGGTCCACTCACCGATGGATGATGACCAGGACCAGTCCGTTGCCAAAGAGACTGAAGAGAAACATAAAGTAGTAAAGGAAGGATAGCTGAGCTCCCAGATAGTTGTCACCCTTTCTATCACATATTGGGGCCGGTGTGTAGAGGTCGCTGTCATTATAATTATATTCATCGTAAATATATGGGGTAGGGGTAACATCCATCTCTGATGTTCTCAGCACAATCTGCCAGAAACAGAAATAAAGCCATCAAACATAACATCCCCAACATGATGCAGTCAGTGTGAATTTGAAATAATAAAATGATCAATCCTTTATAAATGCGATATTGCATATACAAGATACATTCTTCCACAAGTCAGCTGCTGAGGACATGTAACAATGGAGAGCGAGGAAACACTGCCTGTCAGTGAGAAGCTCAGAGGAGCACGGGGAATAGGATCATGCTAACCTGAGCAGACTTACCGCCTGGCTGGTGGAGAAGCTTCTGCTGCTGGTGTGATTCTGAGGGCCACAGTTGTCTGACTCACAGTGAGTTCAAGTCACTCCATGATAAGTCAGCCAGCGAGGGGAGGGAAGTACCAGAGAAGTGTGTGTGTGTGTGTGCAGCTGTGTGCGAGTGTCTATCAGGGGGAGGAATTGGCTAAAACAACATTTGTAGAAAAAAACAGTTGACTCAGTTATAGACTCCACCGCGGACCGCTGAGTGATTTTGAAGCTTCAGTTCATCAGCCTTGTAGTCACAAACCTGCTGCACTGTCTTCTCATAAAACATTACATAGAGTATATTATGTGTAAATTAATTCAATGTTATTCATACAAACCTGCTTATTTGCAGTACCTTAACCTTATAGTGGCTTTTGTACCAAATGCATTGTGACATGTATTTATTTATAGTGCAATATGGAGTAACATTTGTTTATATAGTGGGAGGTTCTACTGACTTTACTATAATGTATCCCAAGTTGTTTTGTGTATTTTACAACACCAGTGTAAAATGTGAGCGCTAAAATATCCCATTGTGTTTCTCTTTCATTCAGTACTGAATTTATACCCAGGCATTTCATCTGTCTTACACCTTCAAATCTGGTTTATTCAGTATAGCATTATGGGAAATGTTGGGTTTGTAGAAGCGTGTCATTTTTTTATGGCCATTACACTTTTCTAAGTTCCAAACTGCCGCGTGTCACCGATGAAAAACCAGCCAAACTTGTGCAATGTCATATTCATCATTCTTCAGAACACCCAGATTGGTAAGAGTTACATCTGCAGTGACCGTACACTACGTGCATGTTGCAGGGTTTTCCTGGTATTTGGTGAGCTACCCACACTGTGCTGTTGCAGTCAGTTTTTCCCAAATGCACCTACACACACACACACACACACAGTATTTTTTTGTTGACAGCATATGTATGATGGTAAGTGATGTCTTTTCGCTTCACTTTTTCACAGGCTCACTTCAAGACTGTGCCTTCTCCTGCTTCTGCTTAGTGTGAGAAATTAGAAGCATACACACGCATGATTCTAAGTCATTTAGATTGTGAAAATTCTCATGCCAATAAAGCCCCTTTAATTAAAAAAAAGAAGAAATGAATTGAATAGGATTGCATACTGCAGTTAGGTGTGCTGATGATTCAGTCCGTACACAGTGGAGGGGAGACAGGTCAAGGTCCAAAGTTAATACTTTTGAATAAAATCTTGGGAATAGCCAGAAACGATTGTTGGCGTGACAAAGTCGGAACCAAACCTGACACTGAGAGACTGAAACTGTTTTGAATCAGGGGTGAGGACCACTTTGAAAATGATACGAAAATGTCTAAAATTGGTTCTTTTGAAGAGGTGGTTGTTGTTGGGTTTTTTCCCTCCAATTTTCTGCGCTTACTTTTTTTCTTTTTCATTTCTGATTTTCGTCTTTATCACCACAGCTAACAGGAAGACACTTGACAGGCTTGTTGGAGACACAGCCTTCACTGTGGTTAATCAGCTCACTGATATGCACAATATTTCTGAGTAATGTCTGGGACACAGGAAGCGGAGGCACAGCGTTATGACAGTTCTCGTGTGAACTAGAGCTCACACCTGGTCACACCTGTTCATTCTCTGCGCCGCGTCAACAAGTAAGTAATAACCTCATGATTGAAAAACTGACATTTTACAAGCATACATCCCCTGAGCACCTGGGTCATCTCAGGTGTACACAACCACCACTGTTCTTTGGGCTTTGGGTGGCTGTGGTCCGATCCCTGGCTCCTGTAGTCCATGTGCTGAGGTGGCCCTGGGCAAGCTGCTGAAGCCCAAGTAGCCTCCCAATGGATATCCACTGCTGTGTGTGTGTGTGTGTATCCTTGTATTCTTGTGGGCTGTACAGGTCTATGACATGCTGTTATTAAAGCATTACAGCAAACTACAGCAAGTCTTCTGGCAGCACTGGCTGTGCTATCATAGCAGTATCAGTCAAATCATGAAGCTTTGCCACTTTTTCCACAAACATGTCAAAAACTGTAAGCTTTATATGACATGGAAAATTTCTGTAAATTTCACTTTAGATTTCACTAGTTTATTTCCATTAGTTTTCCTTACATAAAAAGTTCTGTTTGACAACACATCTGTGTTTTTTATGTAAGGTAAAATGTAACTTTGTAACTTGTAATGTAACTTTTTATGTAAGGAAAACTAATAAAAATGATTTAAATTTGTTGTCAAATTTCCCCCTGTGAGATAATAAACACTTATCTAATTCCTATCACTTTTACACAGAAGCGTTTAACTTCTGTCTTTCGAAATCCGCATAAGAGAGTTGCATGAAGCTTTTTGTCTAGTTTGCAAGTTCCTTTCCTGTGTTTCACAGATATTTTGAAGTTACCAGGGTTTTCAAAAATTATACACATATATATATATATAAAGAAAACTTTTTTATACATATATATATATATACAATAATATATATATATATATATATATATATATATATATATATATATATATATATATATATATATATATATAAATATACATGCACAAAAGGTGAGTATTTAAACTTAAATAATGAAGCTGGAACAAACAGATAAAAGTTGATCTTAATAAACACTGGAAAAGTAAGTTAAATGACATATAATGACATATAATATGTAATATAAATGTTTCCATGACCTGTACAGCTGGATGGTCATATCATACTCATCACTTGTTGACCTGTTGCTCTAACCCTAACCCTAAGCAGAAACATTGCACAGAGGTCAGATGCACTCCATTAAGCCATTTAACCAATAATCTTTCTATGTACACTGCGGTGAGACCACAGTTATTGCATAATATATCACATGCACAGTACAAATAAATATATAATATGCACACGATAAATTGTACAATGATATAAAATTCTATAATTTGAAAAAAATAGTCAGAAAAAAAAACGTTTCCTGTTGCTCTCTGAAGGGGAATTATGGCAATAATTTCTTAGGTATTCATAAAGCCCTTCTGACTAAAAATCTACCACCATCTCTAAAGAGATAAGGATGAGAGAGCATGCAGGACCTCTAATGTCATCAGCGCTCATGTCATATCTGATTGTGCATCTGTAGAGAAGCTCTGAAATGATCTGAAGCAGTGGGAGTTTATTATGTGTCAGCTTTTTGTCAAAAACAGCAGCATGATAATATTTTGTTCACACAGAGGCTACAGTCATGTTTAGAAGATTAATCTCGGACGGTTCCCCAGTGAGTATTATTCACATGCTGTCCAACAGCCTGGTTTATTGAGAACACACCGACACCAGTGGCCAGAGGTCGTACGTGGGTCTCTGTGTGTGTGTGTGTGTAAATGTGTGTTGCAGGTTCAGCGAGTTTGGAAGCATGATCCGAGCTGGTGGGGGATTTGCACATTAAATGTCGTTCTAAAGGCACGTTAACAATCTTAAATGAGGGAGGAAGCAGATCAGCGCTCCCTCACTAAACCCCACTCAGATCTCTGTCAGGGGATATGGACAAACCACCCGTCTCCCCCATTCTTCACCCCAGCTCACGGTGAACATTAGCATGCACGTGATGGAATTAGAAGAAGCGCATGTTCATACTTTATTGCGACTGACTCTAGCAAATTAGAGAAGCTGAGAGAAGACTTAAAGGGAAAGGCTGGTGTTATTTTTCATTTTTCATATTGTTAGGGTTCTTTAAAAAACTCAAGAAGATTGGAGGGAGGAGTGTGTGAGACTCAAAATGAACTACAGTGTGTGTGTGTGTGTGTGTGTGTTCATGGTGACAAAGCATGTCACCCAGAGCAACAGTGTGGCTCACTGGTTGTGGCTCTGGTTGTTTTCATGAGATTAGTTGACAATGGCAAAAATACTGAATACTACCAGACTCATCCTTTAAGAGCATCTCACATTAGTCTGTAAGTAAATCATCAGTTTAGTGAATACTACAAAACCAAATGACCAGTGACGCAGCAGGCCTTTTTCACAGTTTCTCATTTTTACAACAAAATGTTGTATAAACTAACTGTTATAGTCCCTTCACACCACACCTTAGCTCCACAGATGTAGAGAGGGGTGTGTGTCTCTTCGCCGCCTTTTTTCTAAAATCAGTGACCAGCTCCTTGTTGAAAAGCAGTTGTAAGTACCAAACATTAACAGTGGTTGTGGCCCATGTAGACTCACTGATATGCCTGTCTGAGATGCTTAATATTGCTCCACGGGTACTTGACCTTTTATTACTGAAAAGTCAAAATCTGCAATGAATCAACATTTCCTTAAGGTACTGTCCTCTGGAGGTGTCTCGCCATAGAAAAACAGTGATGACAATTTGGTAAGTCTGACTCAGATAAGCTAGTGCTGACAATAATTTTTCATACTGCTTGTTTACTGACTAGCACACTTACATGCAGCTTACCTGTCATTAATGCCCCGCTGTGATGTGAGTTCATATCCGTTTGCATTGGAACCATTTATGTATGAGACACATTCAACAATTTAAAAAATATCTATTCACACTGCTGCCCTTCTGAACGATGGGAATGTCGACTTAGTGTGGATGAAAGGCCAACACTGAGAGAAACGGCCAATCAGACAAGCTGCACTTCATACGTAAATCTGAAAGATTTGTTATAAAAAAAATTGAGGGGAATCCAGAAACTTCACACAGGGACTCCATCGATGTAGTATTACTCGCCCATAAAATTTAGGACAAAGTATAATCAGAAACCTAAAATCACAGTGGTTTTAGTATTGGTCAAGCTGAAAAGTTTCATTTAAACCTGTACTTACATAAGCACTATTCATATTTTCAAACTGCAATCAAGACAATCAGTGAAAAGTCAGTGTTGCATCATTATGTCTTTTAATATAAAATAATTTTACAACCAAACTAAAAATGCAATGAATCAAAAATTGTACAAACTATGTAGAAAAATATCATCGTAAACACTGCATTTTTCCAGCATTTATGGATAATAAACATTTAAAAAAGGTTATGAATTGATGCGTCTTGAAATAGATTACAAACACAAAGTCTAAATAACATAATGCAAAGAAAGTCTAGTGTGTTTGCATGAATAGTTTTGTGTTTGAACCCTGTTATTTTAAATAATACATCAACTTTTACACAACACAGACTGTCTGTGGTCAGGAATGTTACAGACATCTTTTTAACATCTATAGTAGTAGGTGTCAATACCTAGAAATGACACATTATAAGTGGGCTTACAGTAAAAATGTTTTCAAGATACCAGTGATAGTGTGTTCAAACCAACCACAGCTACACTTTTATGACTCACAGCATTAAAGGTGAGACTGTGCTCAGCAGAAAAACAGGCTCACTCAGGAGCAAAAGCTGAAGTAGCATGACATTGATGTAGTGCTGCAGAAGGCCTCGGGCACATTGGGGTGGGAGGTGGAAACCTCATCCTGTCTCCTACTACAGTCAGTGTTGATTAACCTAACCTCAACCTACTAAGAACTAATATATTAACTTTCAGGTCAGCAAAATGTTTATTTGTGTTTTGTTTTGGGAGTCACAAGCAAAGAGGCTGTTCTGTGAGAGTTTCAGCCGTCACGTGAGAAACTGTTTTAAAATTCTACTTGTTTCCTTTGCCAAACATGGGAATATGGGAGGTAGTTGTGATGGATGTTTGGGTGTATGAAGCAGAAAACACCAGAGACTGTGGTTTGTATCCATGTTGTCAGGTTTCCAATATTAACTTTTAATCATTGTGTTGATCAACCACTGAGTTTCCTGCAAATCTGCTATATGTGTGTATATCAGTTGTATCAGTGCCTCCTGACATTTCAATAAGGCCGATTCTTACATGAAGATTTACAACAAAATCTAACTGGCAGATTGTCATGAGATCCGTTCTCCTGTGAGGATGAACCCATTCCATTATCCATGACATTACCTCTTTCACCACCCTCAGGCCAAAACATTAATTACACACAGATAAGTTAGGATTTAATACATATTTTGCAGTGAAATGTCTGCAGCACATTTATGATCCCCAGAGGATTAAACCTTATACATTTAATAACTACTGGAAAGACTATGAATATTTTGCACTGGGATGTAATAAACAATGAGACATCAAGGGGTTGATAGCTATAATGTTACAACTGTATTTTTTGTTAAAACACTTAACACCTAAACACTTACTTAAATGGCATGATGCTATAGCTAACACATAAACTGAAAAGCTAGAAGCTAAAGGCATAATCTGGCGACATACAGCAAAGATGTGTGATATCTTCACACAGTTTCTTTAAACAATTTAATTAAAATGGACTGCAAAAATATCAGAAGTAGGCTAGTCACTCTAAAACCAGCCGGTCTCCATCTAAAGTCAAGAGCACATTTCCCAACCAGTACTTTCTATAAATGGTTAAGAAAACAGAGTCTTCTGAATCTGTGTAAAAAAAAAAAAAAACATATCTTGTCCTGCTCCTTGCAGATGCATTGTCTCACTGCTTTTTCCTGTAGCTGAATGCCCTGTTGCTTTTTGTCTGTGACAGCTAATAGGACACCTGTAGCAGCTTACTGTTGCTAAATCCCTCCACTGTACCTGCATCTGAAATAGCTGCTCTATTTGGCCCCATAGTGTTGCTCCCACTGATGTGTCATTTCTCCAAATAGAAGATGAACACACAGCTTCCTTTTTCTGTGAAAAGTGACTTTATATGGACCTCAGAGTTGAGACCATGGAATGAACTGCCCAATCCTCCAGGCAGCCAGTCATACAGAGCTACAACTGAAGGCCGGTCACACCACAAAGTGACAAAGTGAAGTTCATTCACACTTTGTTGGTACGACAGCAGGGCATTGTGGGATTGTAAGCAGAAAGTATTGTACATGCCATGAACACAACTTTATTTACATATAGATAGAGAGAGAGAGAGTGCATATATAGTGCACTGTATAGTAAATAGGGAGTGATTTCAGACACAACTCAGGACTATTCATGCTAATGTCACTCAGTTTCAGTTTTTACTGCACTGGGCCCCTCACTGTGTATTTCGTACCTGGTAATTGTAAATATTACATTTAATAAAGAGTTATCAAATATGGGGAAAGCAAGCAATTAGCAGGATAGCGAACGGCACAATAAGTTAACGCACATAGATTCACACAGTTTATTCAAAACAAGTTCGCACATCAACTCCTGCTTATCACTGTCTGCAAATCACGTGTCTTCATTCTCCTCAAATGTCTACGCTGTCAATGTGCTTTACTGCTGGTAAAGTGAAACTCAATGATTTGGGCAGATTTACTCTCGTCCCTACAAGCTGAACCACTGACTGCTGCTAGTCAATTGAAAAGGATTGATTTTGCTTTAAACTTTCTGCAGGTGTGGCTGAGATTTAATGCAGCAGCACACACACTGATTCTTTTCTTAATGCACATCAGTAATACAACCATGTGTACATAATTACAACATAGACATTAAGGTACCTTAATCAGTGTAATTCATTTCACTATTGTCAAATTTGAATTTTTCAGTTTTAACACTGAGCATGGCTTTCTTAAATGTATTACTTAGACTTGATTTTTTAAAATTTACTTATCATTACAAATTGAAGGCAGTTTTAATCGTGGAGAAATCTGAGTTGATGCTCCGAGTCTTCTATTGCTTCAAGTCTTCCAGTTTTCATAAGTGTGGTTATGTTACTGTCAATGAAACTGGACACTTCCTGCTGCTATTTCAAATTAAAATTATACCAGGAATGGGGTGGATTATATCCTCTGAGTCACAGGAGGCTTTTAATGTAAAATAGTGCAGGAAGTTTAATGGGCGTTAAACCTAAATAAAACTGAACTGGAAATAATTGGCGAATGAAAACAGTGTTTTTGTTGGAGAAGAAAGACTCTGAGCAGCAGAGTGGTGATTATGATGTAAGTCTGTTGCTGTAATAGTAGACTAAGTGCTGTAAATTAAATTATACTGAATTTATCGAGACAATCAGAGGAGACATGGGTGAGGTTTGGAGCTTGGGACGGTAAACAGAGAAATAAAATGGGAACATGTCAAGTACCACAGAGGTTTCTCACTTAAATAAAGATAATTAAATATACTTACAGACCGGGGATACATTAGAAATAAAAGCCTGTCAGTAACATAAATCTGTAGTTGAGGTAAATAGAGGCCAACGGGACTATTTGAGAATTTAAGGTAAGCCACACACAGAGAAAGGCGGTGCAAAATAAATCTATATAATATTGGTAAGCAAGAAAACAAACATGATGGGTAAAAAAAAGACAGTGGCAGGATTCTTACCATCCTGTATGTCACAGTGATGGATTAGCACAACCTTTGGTGCTCCGTACACAACAGCTGATAGAAAAGTGTTTTTCCAACAGAAGGGATTTCATGCACTAGAAGCACGCTGACAGTGAAATGATGCACCGTAAAGTAAGAATATTATGTTTGGAGTTTTTCTCAGTTATTCATGAACTTTTTAGGCTCTCATCTTTGACCAATCTGCCTCACTTACTGTTAGATAACCTCTGACAACATAATGCTGTGAATGGTACGTCCCATTCTTTCACTGTTAGTTTGTTACACTGTAATTCATTGTTAAGGCATGGGCTGTACTTTTCACATCATTTGTAGATACAATCATTTCTCGGAGGCCGAGCTGCACTGAAGGCAGAAATAATCCTGCTGCTTCTGATTCGTGTCCACTTCTGTTAATAATGTGCAGTTACATGCAGCTGGTATCGTAGGCAGGAATAAGTTAAGAGAAGTCAGAAAGAAATCTTAGTTTCAACATTAGCTCAGAGAGGAAAGCCCAGGCTCTTTTATTTGACTAAATTAAAATTAGGATCTCCTCTTTTTATTTTACTCACTTATATTTTTTTACACTTGAGGACATTTATCTGTTTTCTGTGCATGCATGTTTAAAATGAATAAGGCTGCTGCAGAGCCTTCAGTGAAAGAGGAGGTAGCTATTTCCTGATGTTGTTCTGATTAATTGTTCTCTCAGTGGCAAAAAAACTCAGCTACATTTTGGTGCTCATCTGACTCACTTTAGATGAGATCTCACTATTTAGACCTGCCGTTTAACGTGTAAAGTAACCACATCCTGGTATCCTAGAAAGCTAGCTCGACAGCCTGCTGATAGTCTTCCATAATCATGAATCAACTGGCCCATTTCATTCTAACGCAACTAATGAGGTTATTTCTGCTTCCGGTGCAGCTGTTCTCCACACACAATTTGTCATAGAGGCGTTGCCTTTTCTCGACAGCAGCCTCTCCCATGCTGTTGTGTCATCAGACGTTGGGTCCTTTGCTGTAATGTTCCCTGAGGTTGTAGTTCTGATAGCACATGGAAATATCGCAAACCCCTGGAAGTCCTGGGTTGCCGCGTTTACCGGGATCTCCCGGTAGTCCTGGTTTTCCAGGAATTCCCTGGCTGCCTGGGTGGCCGATTCCATCAAAACCACGGGGACCTTGAATTCCTGCAGCGATGAGGAAGGACAAAAATACAGGAAAAACACACAGCTGTTAGTGGCACTTCTGCCTCATGAATGGAGAGAACGTTAAGGGTTCCATTAGATTTCATTTCAACAAACTAATAAATGACATCCACTTGTCCTGGATGTGATGAGTTAATTTGTAATTGTAGCTTCCTCAGAGAAATGCAGCACTCACTGTCTAACTTGCCCTCACGTCTCTCTCACCCCACCTACCAAGCTGTCGCTAAAAGTACACCTTGAAAATTAAGCCTTGATGTATTTTTGTTACAAGTGCACTCATGCACAGATCTGAAAGCTCACATGTCAGAACACCGGGGTTGAGTTGCTAAAATTGCTGCAGCTCCATAAAAATGGCTTAATAGGAGAAGACATTTCAGAAAACAGGCTGATAGGTGGGCCATTTACATACCAGGCTGTCCAGGTGGTCCTGGAGGTCCGTGGTAACCTTCTCCTTTGCCACCTTTGAGCCCTCTTGGTCCGATGTCACCTGGGGGCATAATATGTCTGCTTTAGGAAACAGCATTAGCACCTCTATAAATCAGCTGTCAGGTTGCAAGCCAGACTGAAAGGCTGTGTTACCTCGAAGCCGGACATGTCCAGCCCTGTGCCGTGGAAGAGCCTGCAGGCTGTCATTGTGAGGTAACATTTCAGCAATCCATTCACTAATTCTCACCATTCTTTATTGTTTAGACCTGGATTATGTTTAACCAAATTATCTAATTTAATCTACATTTTGAGTTTATGTATGTATTTATTTATGTCCCAGCTCCAGTGTTCGGTGTGGAGACCTTAGGAGACTGTAACACTGTTAGACACAGCTTAAAAACAGTCCAGGTGGCTCAACACGATCACTGGGCAGGATTTTATCAAGCTTAGTTTGATAATACTATCCAAAGCCACCATGACTATCCAGACAGGAGTTGTTGACACATTTCAGTAGTGATTCAAGTAGTGGACTCACACACCGAGAGTCAACATGGCCATCCCTACAGCCATGCTGCTTTTGTGACTAAACTTCACTATGCAGTTGCCAGCAGGATGAGCCTGATAATATAATATAAAAAATAAAGCGTTGCTGGGTTTTTTTTTTTTTAGCTTTTTAGACTTTTTCCGATGACCATGAACCTCAGAAGTAGTTGTGCCAGAAATCATCGTACAAAAATATTGTATATATACTATATCACAGACTGACCGCAGTTTGCATCCATTAAACACAAGGTGTGGTCACTATCTTGCTCTCTCATTGTCTCTGGATATTTTTTAGATATAGCATCACTCATCCATTCACTCAACTCAAAGTGTATCCACAGGTAGGTATTCAGTGACCATTTCAATTTAAGAGTCTTCACACATTATTCCAAGTTGGCTAGATCTTGTGCTAACCTTATGGTCACACCAGATAAACTGTAAACAATAGCTCCAATAGAATTAGCTGAATCTGTTACATTAATGTTAATATTGGATTTTATTTTGATGTAACTGCCAGTGATGGTGCATTTAGAGCCATTCTGACAACCATTTGTTAACATGTCTGTAGTTTTTTTCAACAAGTGGGAGATATCTGTGAATTACAAATCATAGCACAAGGAGTCATTAAGTTTTTTTCCCACTCGGCTGTTCGTATTTGTGTTTCAAACGATATGACATGAACACAGTGATCCAGTTTTACGCTCCCATAAATTCTAGGGAATAGCAAAAGACACATTAAATGGATGAAATCCATATAAATAAAATGCAGCAGGGGGTGGAATATCTTAATTTATATTCCCTAGTGTCCACATGGAGGCCCCAAAATGCTGGACCCACACTTCCCACAGTCCAACTTGATGGCGTTAAAGTTAGCTAAAGAAAGCTAAAGACTTTCTGATAACACTCTCCAGCCTTCGGTCTCTTCCCTCAATGTTTCCAACCAAGCCTGACACCTCTAAAGTTGCTCTTCTCCTGACCTAACAAGTGGAAACCATACACAGCAGTGGAGTGGTACAGTTTGGCATCTTTCATGGCTGATTAGCCACTCTGTCTTCAAGTGGTGATAAATCAAAAACAGCTCACTGAGATGGGTTTGCATTCAGTATTTGTTGTCTTTTGCTCGGTTGACTCTTGCTGATGTTCCCTTGTTTAATGATCTTGTTTTATGGGGTACAGTGAACATCAACACATCCAATTTGTTAGTCATTGACACTGTTTTGATTTTAATCGTTGATGAAAGCAGCAGTAAATCTTGTCCTAGCTCTTTTTCATGAAGTTGTGCCGTTATTTATTGTCTTGTTTTCACCAGAGTAAAGAGAGTGATAGAAAGATTTTTCTCTTGCTTACAGGCAGCGGATCACACACTGCTGGCTTCAAAAGGATCACTGAATACAGATAACATAAACCGGCCCTAAGCTGTTAATTATTCCCTTCAAAATCATATCACCTTTGAGGCCTGCAGAACCCTGCATTCCAGGAGGTCCTGGGTAACCGGGAGCGCCACTCCTGCCGGGGTAGCCTGGGATTCCCATTGAGCCTTTGGGCCCTGGTGCTCCTGGCTCGCCTGGGGGTCCCTTTACGCTTTGGCAGTGTTCACACCTAGCTGGGGGGGCCAGGGTCTGGAGCAGCGCTGGAAGTTCATCTGCAGGGCACAGCCAGAAGGAGCTGAGTAATCTGTTAGTGTATTAAATATCATGTGAAAACTGCTGCCATAACAAAGTGTTTAAAATGAAGAACTCTTTGACTTTTCAGGACCTCTCCTGTTACAGTCGGGGTTTCGGCATTGGAATCAGGAGCCTGTTTGCTGCAGAGACTTTGCTTGCTTTCCATTCAGCTAATTATGTTTCTTCCATCCCTGCTCCTCCAGCTCATGACCCAAATATCAATCAAGGTCAACCATCATGGAGGATGTTCCAATTACAGCTACACCCACATATCCGCCAGTGTGTTAGCCAATAGACAGAAATAATAGCGTCAGTTGCAACGTTATTTTTGTTTTACTGTTTTCTTAATCAAATGATTAGCTTATTTTTTGTAACTTCTTCAGACAAAAGATTTTATTTCATTTAGTCATCAAGTTCTTTGCTCCTTCAGGGAGGAGGTTATTCAACATTGTGTTTTTTATGAACTGAGTAATCACCTAAATGGACAGTTTGGTAAAATCAATGTAAACTTATCAAAGCAATGAAGTGAAATGTGTGATTTTACATCTGAGACAACTGTTGGCAGTATTCAGTATGTATAGAGAGTTTCTGGGTGTAGCCAGAGTGACATAAAACCAAACAGGTACTTACTACGCAGAACATCGGTGCAGAGCTGTAGAAGCTGTTCATCTGAGGGAGGCTTACCCTGCAACACACAAGAGCACATTGATTCAGCTGAATCAACTGTGGGACTAGGAACAGGTTCAACCTGTGATTGAGTATGCCTGCAGATTTACAGGATCTTCTCAAGACTCCAATCTCAATCACATGGCCCACACACACTGACAGCTGCGCCCCCATTACTCCCAAAAACATAGCTCCCCCCAATCCAGGCAGAAAATCACTGAATGTTTCTTTCGGACCATTTTTCTTTTCTTTTTCCCTCCTCTAATCCGCTGAAAGGAGACGGTCAGGATGAGCTTCACTCACTGGTTTCCCAGGATATCCAGGTTGGCCCGGTTGGCCCGGCAACCCGTCCTGGCCAGGAAATCCCCTGGGACCAACAGCACCCGTGTGGCCCATGTCCCCTTTCTTTCCTACAGGTCCCTTGGAGCCTACATCACCTGTCAGTCCTTTCTGAAGAAACCAGAAGTACGACAGAAAATCCCAGACAATGAGTGTTAATAAATATTTTGCTATATTAACTAACTTTTGTTATTTCATCATAAGGATGAAACTGTGTCTGCACAGAGTTTAACAACTTAACTAGGCACGGCAGGACTGTCCAGCTTCCCTGCAGAGTATTTAGAGATTTTTGAGGGTCGTGTACAGGTTACAAAAAAGCCTGGCATTTCACTGCGTAGTGTTTCCTCACTATGTGGAAGCCGCTTCTGCATGCTAACAGAGTTTAGACAGCTCTGTCCTGCTCTAACTAAAATAACACTATGATCTTATATTTGTAATTAGAATCCAGGGACTCTACAGCTGAACACAAGAATGATGCTGTGCCTTTATCTCCTACATGGATCATCAGCTGGTGGGAAAGCTGTCGTTATAAATGTATGCACTTAGCTTCATAGTATATGCCACTGTGCAGTGTTAATACAGAGTTAGTACTATGTAGCCAAGTGAATGTTTGTGAGTGTTTTTCATCAAATTAGTAAGCGACAGTTGTCATTTCAGATTGACAATTGTCTTAAAAAGTTGTTCTCTTTAGTGGCACTTATGGCCTTACCGCTTGGAATTTTTGGTGATTTCCGCTGCCGCAATCAGTGTAAAAATTGTCAATCATACTAATTACATCTATAGACAGCATTCCAAAGTTTTCTACTCTTTCACTGTTTTTTTGTTAATGTTAAAAATGACTTGTATGAAATGATATCCTACAAATGGTACAGCACTTCAACAACTAAGGGCGGCTACATCTCCATAAATTGTGATTCTAGGCAGTACAGTAAGTGTTTGATATTTCAGATGTGTGCGCCTTTAGAAAAGAGGGCTTTTGTGATGTATATTTTTTGCCCAGGGGGCCAGATTTCCCCAGGCCTGCAGGTATTGGCTCTGTAAGTCTTCTATAGCAGCTGTGCAGGCTTGACAGGGCTTCTCACTGCGGTGCAGAATAAGACAGAATGGATTATATCTAATACCGCAAAGTCTAATTCGACAAACCTCTCCTTTCCTTCCCCTGGGTCCCACTTCGCCCTGATGGAAGAAAGAAAAGAGTGCGGGAAGGGTGGGGAGGAACAGAGAAATAGAGAGAGACAGTTAGAAACTTCTGCTTACATATCAAAGGCTGAGTTAGTATGTCAGAGGAGCTATGCTCGCTGCTCTGCATTGCTGATGCAGAACTGCTCTCTTTTCCGTCAAAACCGGTGACTTACAAAACATTTTGGATTGGTTATTGTAGTGTATTCTCTAAAGCTTTTTTTATTTTTTGCTACTTGTTGTGATGTGATGAAAAAAGCATCTGCATATCTGTGAGTGCGTAAAAAACACCATACAATTATGTAAGGTATGTGTAAAATTAAAGTTATAATAATAATATAATAATAAAGAGTTTAATTTTGTTCTCTTTTGCAGCACTTATAGCATTAATTGGTAATTGCATGTTTGTTTTTTGGACCTCACTTTTCACTTTCGAGTTTCATTGTCTGTAGTCATCAATCTTTTCTTTGTTCGTTCGGCCACATAATCATTTCCTCATAACACTAGCAGAGATTGGAAAAAACTGTACACTGCTTCACTTACTGTGGAAGAGTGAGCCTGTTGCATTAAAAGTCTTGTTAAAAGCCAAACTGTGTGCCGCTGGTGTTTTCCATGAAAGTCTCCACCATCACCCGGGTCACAGCACTGCAGATGTTTGCAAGCTTTGATCAGCGGGTCATAGGGTTAATCACCCCTGTGTTACATCATTCAGTGATGGACAGTGAGTGAACAGGTATTTATTTAAATGTAAATCTTTAATATTTGAACTTTAAGTATTTGGAAATATATCTAAGGCTTTGGGTGTGTTGTTTCCTTAAAAAAAGCTTCCTTCTCCTTTCTTGCTAAGTGATTGCAACCATTCTGATGTCCTTCAAAGGCAATAAACCAGCATTTCCTCAGTCTGCTTTGAGGAAGTTTTGTTCAAGGAGGTACATGAGTATCATCAGAAGTACTTTTTAAAGCCTCTTATTGCTCACAGCTAAAAAAAAAAAAAAAAACCTCTGCATTTCCGAGGGCCCCATTCACACATATGGACTCAAACAGTGGAGACACAACATGGTGCCATTTACTGTGAACTGAAACATGGTGGTGCCACACACAACACCTCAAAGACTCAGAGGACACTGGGCGGTGCAACATGGGGAAGTTGAGAAAGGTTCAGCTTTATACAAATGTCTTCTGATGAACAGGATGGACAACCTGCAGATGTCTGATTGAGGTCATTTTGATCTTCCCATGAACAAGAGGCACACTCTTTCTTTCTGCTCCATTCTACTACGTACAAGGACATCCCACATTTTCTACCCGGGCTCGAATAACAAAAACAATGCATGGAAACACATTGCAGGGATGAACTATAGAGGCAGCATCAGTACCAATACCATGCTTAACATAAACACGCCTGCAAGCTTGAGGCAATTTGGAGATGAGAGCACCAGTGAAGTTGGACATCCACGAGAAGTCGAAAACTCCAGTAACCCTTCACTGATTGGCTGTCACCTCCTGTCTACACTGGAGGCATTTCAGCAAGCTGTCATTCTCAAATACTTCTAATAGAACACAAACTTTAAATGAATACACTCGTCCACATTGAACACCTAACGGCCTGCATAACTGCAACAAGCTTTTCCAGCTTGTGCACCTAACAACATTGGTAGTGTATTGCTCTGTGAGGGGTCTAAAAGCTTCAGCTGAACACATCCAGTGTGGACGCTCACAGTGTGCTGCTCTCACTGCGCAGCCTGCATTTATAGAAAATGCATTAGACTAAAGATGGTGAGAGGGTCACTTTTTCTGTAATGGACAAATGTTCTGATTCTTTTCATATCTGCCTCCATCTCTCGCTCACTTTCCTCCCTTTCTTTCCTCACATGTTAAGTTGTTTTCAGTCTGCTTTGAGGAACAGACTGCAGTCATGGCTCCCTGCCATGACAAACATATCACAAGAAAACAGCTTTTGTGCCTTTTTATTATTATTCACGTAGCATGTTTCTGTTTCTGCAGACGATCCTGCACTAGAGTAGATTCAATGGGCTTTAAGGGGTCACTCTGAATTTCCTTTATATCATATTCTATGTATATCATTAGAATGAACCATCAGTTGTTACTTGTAAGTCAACATGGATGATAAATCCTAGACGTGCGCAGTATCACAAATATTAAGATCTACTTTTTCCGATGAGGACTTGTAATACAACCAAAAACTCTCCAGCACAGGCTGACCTTGAGTCGAGATTGTTAACTAAAAAAAACTATTGCTTTTAGAAATATGAGCCTTCAGATGCAGAAGCCAACAGGGTTGTTACAAAGATGTTGTTTCAGTCTGACATGATGTAAACACGACTAGAACATTGCTGACATTGTCGTCTACAGGTCTTTGTAAAAGATGGAGGTCTGCACTGTGCAATGCGATGTGCACAAGAGTCTCACTTTTGCTGTAATCTGAGCAGCACATTACTCTCCAGCAGAAGATAAGTGGCAATGAGGAAGGGGAACAGGAAAATGGAACACACCCTTTCCTGAACTGCAGTGCAGAGTCATATTTATTTTACCCAGCAGGAATTAGGAAGTCTGTCTGAAGACAAAAATATGTCATATTCATTTCAGCTGCGACACACTTGTGATTCACTGCTGATGCATTTAGCCTTGAGAGTGTGGCACATGAAGGCAAGGCTGCTCTCAACACTGTGGAATTACTGAGTGGGAACATTAAGCTGCATACTGAGAAATACAATCGTTTTATCTGTCACAGACGGGACTACACAACTCTGCCTCCACATGATGCAATGTCGCTACTGCTGTGCACACACACACATACACACCTCTGACTGGATTTCTAAACCCCATCTAGGGACGTAAAGATCGATGCCTCAGTAATCGATACTGACTGATCAATTCCAAAATGCTATGTTTGGCATTGTTCTTATTAAAAAGTGTCAATTGCAAAGCTTGGCTTGAAGGCTGGAAATTGTACATCACACAGCTGCTCATATCATCATGTTTGTTGGTTACTAATTATTGATGAGGGTGATCATCTTAACGTGCATAAACATGTTAAATCAATTATGCAAATCTGCCTCTCTCACCTTGTGAAACCTTATTTCACCTTGTTGCCAAGATCAAATCATTCCTCGCCAACAATTTCACACCCAGGTTATTGAAATTCCATCATTCAGCATTAGCAAATACTCCATATTTGCTTTTCAGCTGCTACAAGTAGCAAGAGCCTTATGAACAAAGAATATATAATGCTGACTCTAACATCATTTTACACTCTCACTCTGAAAAAGCCACGTGTCATTTCTTCCCTCATTTAAAGAGCAGTTCGGCAATTTGAGGACAAGATATGATTATTAGATTTCTTGACAGTTTAATAAGAAGACTGATAGCCACTCTCATGCTTATCTGTTGCTTGATATCTCATGCCATCCATTTTCCATCCATACAGGTCGGCTATGGTTATGTAAAGAAGTCCAGATGTCCCTCTCCCCAGCACAGTTTTCCAGCTCACCCTGGGGGATCCAGCCAGCCAGATGACATATATAATCTCTCCAGCATGTTCGGGGTCTGCCCGGGGGTCTCCTGTCAGTTTGCCATGCCAGGAAAACCTCTAAGGGAAGGTGCCCAGGATCGTTCTGATAAGACCTCATCTAGCTCCTTAGCACACAAAGGAACAGTAGACTCAAAGGTTGAGCCCGGATACCATCTGCCACCTTGTTCTTCCGGTCACTAACCAAAGCTCTACGTGAGGGTTGGAACATCGATTGGAGAATTCTTCACCACAGTGGTACATTGCGTGCATGACTGCCAACGTTTCGCCAATCCACCTGCACTGCTCTCTGGCAGGGAGCCATGACTTCAGACTTGGAGGTGCTGACTCCCATCCTGGGTGCTTCACACTTGACTGCAAACCACCCCAGGGTGTGTTGAAGGTCACGGGTCCCTCCAGTCTTTAAACTCTGCCTCCTCCACAGGGGAGGCTCTTTCCACAGCTTGACAATATCCCCAGTCAGGGTCAGCGGGTCTCCTCCCCCGCTGAACGCAGCCTGAGCTGAGCCCTGCTTTCCCGTAAAGAGTGGTCTTGCTATTTGCCAGAACTTCCTTGAGGCCAAACAAAAGTCCTTCTCCATAGCTGGCCTGAATGCTTCCCACACCAGGGTTTTTGATTCAGAAACCACCAAAGTCACACTCCTTCTGGCCCACAGATATCTGTGTGCTACTTCAGAAGACCCGTGGGCTAATCAAGCCTCAGCTTGACGGACTCGTTCACCGCCAGTGTCCTCCAGTACATTCTTAGGTGGCCAACATGTCGGCACCATGAGGTGTTAAAAATCAAATGATAATGGATGAATTTGACTTTGCTGCTTCAGTGGTGGCTTACTGTCACATTTATGGTTTACACAGCCATTGTTAATGATATTAGTAACACCTGTGCTTTTTCAAGTCAAAACATCAGCTGTGAGAAGACTTATCTTGGTAGCAATAGTTCTCTGAGCTTGCTAATATAGTCAAAGGACGGTTAAAGGAATTGAGTCATCATTAATTAGTTAGCAAGCTCATTAACTCACTCCTTAACAAGACAGTGGGTTCTCACAGTTTATTAAAGAGATGTATTTCTACCTGTGTCTCACAACCATACATGGAGCGGTTTATATACTGGCAAAGGAAATCAGGAAACAGATGGTGGCAACTTCTTTGAAAATGAGTTGATTCTGCTGTTGGTTTTGCTGTAAGTTTTGTTGTTTTAACTGATGGTGTGATCACACACCGAGGGCAGTCTCCGGCCTGCCATCCTGCCTTCACCTTGTCAGATCTGTTTGCCTTGAAGTTGCCAACTGTAAGTGTGTAACTGATCATTGATTTTGAGTTAAATGCCTGTAATTCGGCCTGCTCTGCCTGGATGGCTGAAGCGGTTCCTTTCGCTGTTGCCAAGAATGTGAATCATGACACTGTGATCCTCATATGGTTGTTCTGAGGTTGAGCTAAACACTAAAGAGGGTCTAGGCTTTGCCATGAGGGCCCTGAGCCTCTGGAACAACCCTCCTAAACAGATTAGCTCAGCTAAGTCACTTACCTCATTCTGTGTCACTGCTAAAAGTTTACTTTTTCAAACTATATTTTATTTGATTTTATGATTTTATATTACTGTCTGGAGCCTCCACTCTGTTTTATTCTCTCATTTTTATTTTGTCTCTTCTGATTTGGTCTTTTTCCCTTTTGTATTTCATCCCGCTCTGTACTGCTGTTTACTTGTACTGTTTTCTGTTTATGCATTTTTATGTGTTTTTATATGCTGTCTGATTTTAATCTTGTAAAGCACATTGTAAAGTCACTTTCAGAGAGGTGTTATATTAGTAGAGTTTATTATTATCATATTTATTTTGCAATAAAGCTTTTATGGTGACTTGTATCAGAGGATTTATGATATTAACTACAGACAAGCAGAAAAAAAAATCAAACTCATGCTCCTACCTCAAATTAGCTCCTTGTAAATGAGGACTAGCAAAGATATTCCTCCTCATCCTCATGCCCTTGTAGGAACATTTGGACTGCACACATACATACAAACACATTTAATAACCCGTCTCCTGGCTACACTTATCCAAACACAAGCTTCACTGCCACCCAGTGGAAGCAGAATGATTCTACACTCACAGGTACACCAGGAGTCCCTGGATTTCCATCTCTGCCTTGCTCCCCCTGCGAAAAGATACATCATGATTAACTGACAGTTTGTTTACATACGTGCTGGTATGTCCTCATGTGGCACGTGTGTGTGTGTGTGTGTATTTGTATGTGCATGCGTGCAAGGGTAAGGTAAAATTGATGCAACAACAGGTGCGTCAATTTAGGTGTGTGTGTATTAGTGTGTGCTGGCCCATGTCTTCATTCTGTGTGTGTGAGAGTGGAGAAAAGGTCATGATTACCACTAGCAGCCAATAAGAGAACCCAGGGAGAGAAGGGATGGGAATTGGCTAGCGGTGACCTTTAGCAAACCTGACTTTTTATCTCATGTGTGGCTTTCCAAACGTGTCCTGCAGTACTGTAACACACACGGCTCTCCTCTCTCTGCTCCTCTGGGCTCACACACTGTTTTTCCTTAACGCATGTAAAGGGAGGCAATTGAATCACAGCATTCATCACATGCTTTGATTGCTAAATCTGTGACCGATGCCGTGTTCATGATGGCAGAGGTACAGGCCGGCATCAAAAGAATATTGTCAGAACATTTAAACAGTTGCTGCATACATGTTAAGTTGCTGTAAGATTAGTGACAGATGTTTCCAACTCATGAACAAGTGACAGGGCTGGACCAGCTACTCATGGTAAATGATAATCAGGTCCATAATAGTGAGATGCTGCATTGGTTTGCACTGCTCAACTTTTAGAAAGTGAAGCGTTTAAGTGAAGAGACTGATGTTTTTATTTCAAAATTAATAATTAATTAATTTTCATTCATTACTTCCTGTGCTCTCATCAGCTGGTCAGCCTGCTTTACAAACACTGATGATTAATATTAATAAGACCATTGACAAACCATTGAAAATGAATTACAGTCTGTTAATTCTCTCTATATATTTTAATCCCTGAGTTATGTGACCGGACTTTTACTTTGTACAAATGGTCACAAGTTTCCAGGAGAAAAAAAAAGAGGTACAATACCTGGGATCCTTTCAAGCCCGTCTCTCCTCTGTCGCCCTGAAGATACAACACAGAACATTAGAACATGTAGTTTCAGCTTCTCCTTTCAACACTGACAGTGTGACATCTGAACAACAAAAAGCTGTTTGTTAGAGGAATTAGAACAGTAAAATAGCATCCTGTTGACAACATGCTGTGCAGAAAACAAAATGTAGTATGTTAGACAGACTGATCCGGGTTAGGATTGCTTGGACTGCACTTATGTGTCTGAGCGTACCGCTTTTGAAGTGTGAAGGACAACCTTCAGCACCATTAAAATTAATCATGGCATCTAAGCCAAAATGAATAATACATTAACAAATGCGTATTATATTAAGATGGCAACATTTCTAGAGTGTAACATGTAAATGTACACACTCCTGACAGCCAAAGTCATAAATCATTCATTAAGTGTCACAAACATTGGAGACTTCATTAAACAAAACCACGCACATCTTTCATCTTAATTTGTTCGTGTACTGTATGTTATTATATGAATTGACTCTCACCTTGTGACCTTTGAACCCCGGCAGCCCCGTGGCACCCGGTGGGCCTGCAGTACCTGGCTCCCCTATTGAGCCCTGTGGAGGTGAACGATTATGGATGGAAATCAATGGATGACATTTAAGAGAAGGAAAGGCTCCTATGATGTGATATTCCTCGGACTGGCCATTTATTTCATACTAGATGGAAAACCGTTGTAACCATCATGTCTTTGTTTGAAATTCAACAAGGGACGACCTTCATCTAGCAGATAAAAGGAAAAGTACTAAAATAAAATATTTAAAAAGTTTCCAGGTGTGTGTGTGTGTGTGTGTATGTGTGTGTGTGTGTGTGTGTGTGTGTGTGTGTGTTTGTGAATGTGTAGCTGCCTATTCTGTCCCCCGTGACAACTTCCCCAGGCTGCTGCAGTGAAAAAGAAAATGTTCTCAGCCATTAATCAGGGCTGGTTAAATACAGGTTATAAGGATGTTTGAGTGAAAACTTTTCAAAGCCCTCTTTTACTCATTAAATCATTTCCCAAAAAGCTGAAGTAATCTCTGCTTTGAAGGATGGCACCCTCAAAGTAACCAAGGTTACCTGTAATTAAGTAGCACAACAGAGATAACTCAGATTCTTTTTCTCTTTTTGCTTAACAAAACAAGTGGCATTAAAAGTGTAGCTGTCACTCATCAGCAGGATCCAGGCTGCAGGCTGGTGACATAAGACGTGGCTGGCAGGATGAGAGAGACACAGAGAACGATGTCGGTTTAGAGGGGAGAGAAAGCAAAAGCTGTCACCCTGATCGCGCCCCGATCCTACGGCGGGAATTAGCAGAACCCTCGCTAATCCGACCGCCATGTTGAATTTTCAGACGCTCACTTTCATGCGGCCATCAGCGTAGAGGAACTGTGAGCGGGGAGTGAAGCTGCACACAGTGTACACGCTATTGGCTAAGTGAAGGCTAAGAGACAGTCGTAGTAGAGAGTGTACTTGAAGAGTCACATGAACACAATGACACACACACAGCGACAGAGAGGAGAGAGGAGGTCTGCGCCCTGAACGGGCTCCTATACCTTAAACCCTTTTTTTTTTTTTTTACAGTGAAGAGGATGAAAACTCCTCCAGCTTTAGGCCGTACCTCAGGCTCAGTTTTATTTTAACAAACATTTCAGCATTTTGTGAATTAAACTTGTGTGCCTCCTCATAGAGAGACAGATGAGAAGGCTACTCTCTTGTCTGCACACCACCTATGGAATAGACTAGCTCAGCATAAAGACCACAAACAGGGGCAATGGTTCGCTGCCAGCAAGAACGCATGAACACCTCAGCAAAGGTTATGGTGGAATTACAAGCTGGAACATTTTTTTCAAAGCGTTTCCTCCCTTCGGACAGGCCCCTCTCTGACTCTGAAAACCAGATGCCTTGGGAAAAAAGAGAATCATCTAGCAGCACTACGTATGAAGTAAACACAATCATCCAATGTCAGAATTTAAAAAAAGAAAGAAAGAAAAAAGGCATTACAGAAAATACACAGCAGCAAAAAGAAAAACAGACAGAGGGAAGGACGATGCAGTGCTGATAAGTAGAGGTTAAAGGAAAAAAATGTAATCTGCTCAATAATCCGTGGCTCCACTCACCTTTCTGGCCTGGTGGACCAAGAGGACCAGCGATCCCTGGATCTCCACACTTCCCCTAAATAAAAAAAACATCCATCACAGAGACCAGCGCACAGGTCAGTGAGGGCATGTCAGAGAGTGGCTGCTATTTGCATTCATATAGCTGCAGCACAGCATGCACAAGGAGCCTGGCTGAAGTGGAATATAAATCACAGTATGTGGTGATTAATCATTATCCTCTCAGCCAGCCCTATTACTGGTGTCGTCCCTGTTAACCAGCTGTGGCAACCACAAAAGCTATGACAGTGGCACATCATGACAGAGGCTCAATGAATTTGGAGGGGAGAAGTGTGAGAATGAAAGGCAACATGCAAATTCACCACACACCAAATACTGAGCTGCCGAAAGCAGAATTTACATCGGTGGAGTCTGCTTCTGGGCATCATGCACATTTTTATTTTGCTACTAAATTACGCACACAACAGTGGTGCTGTTCAGTTAGTGAGTCTGTTGTAGTAGGCAATGAAATGAGTGCAATAAAAGGAAAAAATGTGGCTTTGATTATATCCATAGTTCTTCGTAATGATCCTGTTTGCATAAACTGTCCAACTGGGAAGAAAGCCACAGTGCTCCCTGTCCTCCGGCGTTTGTGGCTGTGTAGAAAGAGTGAGAAAAGGAGCTGTGTGACTCATGTGTCCAGTGTTAAAGGACGACTCAGGTAAACCAGGACCATGCTTAGAACCAACCCATCCGCTGCGTGCAGAGCTGCAGTGGTGTTTTATGTAGCATTCAGGTGTCGCTTATGCCATGTTTTCATCAATGTAGCCACGGTGCTTGGTTGTGTGTCGCTCTTTTTGTATGCCGTGATCCATCTGCAGCTGTGTGGAACACAGAGCGCTGACACTTCTGCGGGGATTAAATCAGCTGATAGGGAAGTTTCCATGTAGGTGTAAAAGCAGGTGTAGATAAAACTGATTGGTGAGATTCTCCCAATCAGTCCTTAGTTCAGTGCAGAATGCTTTACTGCCATTTAAGCCACTTTTTAACCTATCAATCTAAGTTCATTTACTAGTTAGGCTGTGTGAAATTTGCAGTGTGTATTTGTGTTATGTGAGTCTTCATTTGTGTGCTTACTAAGTGAACCAATCATCAAATTATCAGGTGCCACTCTCCTGAAAATAGGCCTTCTCCTCCTCAGTACAACGTCAAAGAGCCAATTTTCAGCTTCATATGCATGAAACTCCAATCTTTCTTTTTTTTTGCCTTGCCTCTCCATCTTTGTGCTGTGCATGCTGTGCTGAGTATACAAATTCCAAAGGGAGAGAAAATGAGAATTTCAAGGTCAGAGAAACATGATCATGTCCTGGTGGCCCTTGTAAAAGAGGGTTAGGGCTGAGAGAGTCTTTGCTAAGATAAGGTAAAGGTAACAACTCATTTACCTGTCATTTTGCTTGGGGATAAAAGTGGGGATGTCCCCCAAGTTTAAAATCTTGCAATATCAAATCACTGGAGTGCCCCTTTAATCTGAAACTAGCCTCCTAATTAAGTAAAATATTGTTAACTTTTCATCAGTGTCTAAAAGAGGATGGCATTAATCACATATTCAGAAACACCTACAGTTTGATTCCAAACAAGTTGACTCCCTTTCAGCAAAATGCAGTTTTCTCTGCGGGAACATCAAGAGAAGCGGGAGGGAGGGTACAACATTAGAACAGGCTGAGAATAGCCGAGCGGCTGGGGAGCAGCAGGCCATTAGCATAATAACTAATTATAACGTTCAACGCACAGACCTTGGGACCATCTCGGCCGATCTCTCCGGGCGGCCCCCGGGGCCCCTGGATTCCCTGGACGGAGAGAGATATTGGAGGAGAGGGGGAAAGGGAGGAGAGGGAGGGAGGGGAGGGGAGGGGGGGGGGACAAGAGAGGAAGGGAAGGAGAGGGAGAGAGAGAAGGAGATGAAAGAGACAGACACAGTGCTTTGGGCTGGATGTGACAGAGTGCGTGTGACGGCTTAGTCAGGAGGCACTGAGGGAGAAATGAGATGGCTCAGGTCCACTCACGCACATGCACACACACATTGCACACACACACACACACACACACACACTTACACACACTTTGCGCAGTTTTACCACTCCAAATTCTTCGTTATTTTCAAAACAATGGGTCCATGATTTCAGACAGAGGTAGACAAAAGCAGGCTTCTTGGTTTCAGCCAAATCTGATCAGATGTGAAGATCAAGCTAATTGAGCTAACTTTCTCAACATACCATACAGCAGAAATCTTGACAGGCCTGCTGAGCCCAGTTTCGGTTGTTAAGGTATGATTGGACAATCACTATTTGGGGGAGGAGTTTAGCTAACAGTCATGTTTGTATTAATTGTCTTACTATGATGGATTTATCATATTTATTATATTTATGACATCACTTTATCCAGAAGATCTTCTATCTGAGGTGTTTGATGACATGTTATTGATTAATGTGAATGATATTGGCTTGATTCAGACTTTTCTTTTGTACATTTTGTAGATGTTGTGATGTCTACATGCAGGTCGGGTCACGTCTATAGACCTTCTTGGTCACAAGTTGAGTATTACATTTTGGGACCATTGATTCACCATGTGCGTGTCTATTTTCTTGAAAGTGTTATGACTATGACACAACTTCACAATTTAAAACTTCAAGGTTTCAAAACTTAATTCTTGAATGACTCGTGTTGACATTTACACCAGAGCATTTAGAGCTATTTCTTTTTTTTTTATTATTTTTTTGGGGGGGTTACACCCTTTATTGTTTTTATGGATAGGACAGTGAGAGAATGACAGGAAAGATGGGAGAGAGAGGGGGAAGACACGTAGCAAAGGGACCCCAGCCGGGAGTCATACCGGGGTCCGCTGCACCAAGACTCAGGCCTCAGACATGTGTGCGTGCGCTCTACCACTGAGCCACATCATTTAGAGCTGTTTCTGTCAGTAAAAGCATCAAGATGTGAGGTGGTAACACTAAATTTGATTTCTTTTTGCAGAAACACATTGATTGTGACAATATAGGGATATGAAATACATCATTAAGAAACATACCACTGGGTGTCTATTGATTAATAAGAAGTAAAACCAGGAGAAAAGACATGAAATAGCACATTTGATTGGTGTTGTGTGGGTCAGCTTACAATTATAATTATGATTGTGTGTGGTTGCCTGGATACATGGTGTGGCTGATCCTACTTCCTCCTCCTGACTCGGTGTGTATGTGTGTGTCAGATAAGTCAGAAAATCACTGCAGGAATAACGTCATAGCAGTGTTCTGTTCAGCTGACAGGAATAGAAAGAGGCGGATGAAGACTAAAGGATGACGCTTGTGGTGGTGGAGAGGTGACCTCTGTTCAGATCTTTGCAGCAGGCTACACCAGCTTTGAGATGCTTTTTACACAGCTGCGTGTGGCACGCAGGAAGAATGAGACAAATGTAGTTGAAACCAGACCAGATCTGAATGAAAACAATTCAAATTTTATGTTTGTTTGTTTTGTTAGTCCAGTTTGGATCAGGATACAGGGCATGGTTCACCTGTCCTTACCTAAAGTGTGTTAAATGCCTTTCCCTTCATCATTCACTCCACCTACTCATCACTCGATCTACCTAATCTCTCACTTTGACCACCAGAGGGCAGAAGAGCTACAAACATGCTGTCCAACGATCACCACGAGGATGGTGTACTCGCGATGCTCTGCTGTAATTGCATCTGTCCATGTGTAATCTTGTTTAACAGAGGGGGGTGTCCTGACTGTGTACAGCCGCAACCTCACACACACTCTTCTGACTTGGGTTCTAAATTAACAACCACTCAGCGCCTTAATAGTGTTGCTAAATAAACCAAATGGACTCATATGGTGCCTGGGCTAAATTAATGATCTCATTATGAGCCCACTGCAGAGGCAGTAATGTGAGCTGCTTTATGTGTGGAATTCTAGTCCAGGATATAAGATTGCATTGCTCAAAGACACATTTGAAAACAGGTGGACCATGTTACCCACTTGTTACTTACAGTAGGTAACAACTGAAAAAGGTCTCATATGTGTGGATCTCATGAGGGTTAAATGTCGGCCAAGTAGGCATGGACCTGAACTAAACTAGTCTCAATAACATGATCTGTCATGGCAAATGCACGTGGCCTGACTGTTCTAGCCTTCTTGTGGAAAATGTTCTTCCTCCATTGCCAGTTGGGACAACAGTCAAAATCTTTTACTGATTCATGATTTTTTTTCTCACATTTTTGGAGACATGTACCTCCATGTTAGCAACTGCTGCTTTTCACAGCAAAGGGCTTCACCATGAGGGAGCAAACAAACCAGGCTGAACACCTCATCTAAGGTCAAAAGTGTTTATAGCTGTTTCAAAGGGTCACACTTGAAGGTGGCCCTCCTCTGACTGCAGCCCCCTGCCTCACCAATCGCTCTCCTACAATTCAGTGTCTTGCATGTGTCCTTTTTAATCTCAACATAATTAACTGTTCAAACGAAGGCAACGGCTGACACTTTCAGACAGTTTCTCCTCATTTACAATGTTCATACACACAAAATGTGCTGAAAGTAGCTGTGCGAAAAATTAGAAGAGAGTTGAAAGACAAGCTTCAAACTGTGCATGATTGTGTGTTTCAGAAACTTGATTGAAAAATGATTGACTCCTCATTCGGAAAGAGGGTTTCAGACGCTGTGAGATGATTTGATGAGAGAGCACTTTGGTTCAGAGATCTTAATGCGTTTCATGTGCACGCTGTCCCTCAAGGGTCCCCCCCTCACTGTGCAAGTGCTCTGACAAACTAGCCTAGGCAGTTGTGTTTGCTGAAATAAAATGATGTACCAATAGCTGGAACCTGCTTCTTAGCCATCAGCAGTGGTGCTCCATGTGTATCAGATCAGATCCACAGGTACTACTGACACTGATTCAGATACCTATAGTCTGTTACACAGAAAAGCAGAAATATAGATCCACATGTTAAGTCTTTTGAAGCCTGATGTGCATATGACCATGTGTGTAGCTAATGGAGTCAAACTTTGAAACTTTGAACTGAAACTCAATAAGTGTTGTCATGCAGAATGACAGAGTGCTGATGTGGTACCAACCAGGGTTCCATTTGTTCCAGGAGGCCCTTGTGGCCCAGGCAACCCTCTCTCTCCCTAAAAAAAAAAAAAAATAAACAAATGAAACAACCGATAGTAAGGATTTTAAGTCACCAACAATTCTTACGTATGAGCCTTTTGTTACCTGAGGTCCCTCTGGGCCCACCTCACCAGGAGGTCCCTGTGGATGGAACAGTGACGGATTAACAGGATTATGTAACACCACATATTCAACCTGGTTTCAATTGGATTCTTTTTTCTATTTTATCTTTATTCTAAACTGAAATACACAAACCACCAGTACAACTGTCTACTTCAGCTGCAAACACTCAAGCTTCAGCATTCTTTTACGCATGTAACTGTGACCTTTTTACACTTGTGTGCCTAAACGCTTCATTTAAAATCAATGGACAAAGAATTTCACAATTTCCCATGTGACTTAACCAAATAAAAAACAAGTCACCCCAGTCTTCCATATTTCTCCCTGAAAATATGGCAGAGCGGAGAACACTTCTGTCCGCGAGGAGACATAGTTTGTATTTTTGTCGTAGTTTGTAGAAGTGTTCCTCTTTCACGTCTCCTAATACTCATCTATCATCATATTAAATATTATATGAACATTTGACACAATAACCTGAAAAGGTGACAATATTTTAATGTTGTGATCAGAGCTTGTTGCACTGCCCCCAAGTGGTCAAATAATGAATTAATTAAACTTTAAGGTCCATCACCTTACAGTGACCATTGTCTAGCCAGTCGGACAATTGATATGCACCGTCACCACGTCAAAACATGGTTTCAGCAGTTACACAGCAAAATGCATCTTAGCATCTGTTAACAGGGCTGGTAAACACACACAGAACAGCCTGTGTCTAACAGTGTGGTGATGCTTGTATGGAACAATACAGTTTGTGACTTCTGCTGCAGGAAATAATGGATGCAAAGCAGGTGTGTAATAATGTATTTGAGAAATGATTTCTGTCACTCTGTACTCACTCTTTCATTGATTAAACCCTTTTTGTGATGTCTAGACATTTTTTTTTCATTTTTTTCGAGTTTCTTTTCATTTCTTTCTTTTCAAATTCAAAAGCCACCTCCAAACAGATTGATGGAAATCTAATCATGTGCACCAATGTAAGAGAACAAAGTCCCTGTCCGTTACTATTTTCGGCAAGCAGATCCTCACAATTTGTTAACCGTCTTGTAACCTCACAAGAAGGTACTGATGCAAGCTCATTGAGTAAATATGAATAGGGGTGACATTAAGCTGAGCCTGTCATGTCATGCATAGTCTGTCAGATGTTAGCCTATGATCCAGGAGTGGTTAAAGGCTTTGGGAAAGTGGCTCTGTTGAAGACTCCCTGCCTGTCAAGCAAATACAAATGGATCATACTGCAGGATCAAAGTGTTCTGGATTGAGACTATGTGAACCTGCACCGATGATTCCACCACAGATAAGTCTCCTGTGTGTGCGTGTGTGTCATAAAATAAGTGTAATCCATGGGGCTTAAATAAACCTGATAGATCCGGATATCAGCGGGTGTCAGACATGGTGGCTTCACTTCAGTAATATCGGGGCTTTTTTCTCTGAAAGAGGACTTCCTGTGTACTCTCTGTCTCCCTCTCATTCTAATTTAATCCAAATGCTTCGTCAGGTCATGGAGGAAAGTGATTAAAGTCAGATTTCAGTCTTTATTGACTTTGATTAAAGCTGAACTATCAACACCCATTTAAGTTCTGTGGCTCCTTCAGTACCAATGAGAAGCTCTCCAGGTGATGCTTGAAATATGATCATTCGTTTTGTTGGTGAAAATATGAGCACCGATCAGGGTGATAACGAATGTTTCACCCTGAAGAAATTCACAAACACGTTAGAGTGAAGCGGGCCCTGCATCGTAACATTCGTCTTATTCATCCATCTCTCATCGGCATGCCCGCAAGTCTGTGGATGATGAGGACATATAATCCGTCTTTAGCAGATCCTGGTTACACCTCCGCCCTGAGCAGAGGGCAGAGCAGGAGAGAGGAGAGGCCAGGGGAGGCACGGACAGGAGAAACAACTAAGAAGACCTAGTGCTTTACATTTTGGATGGCAGCTCAAGTCCTCATCACAAAGGCTGATGCTTGGTGGCGTGCTCATTGTTGACTCCTAGCTTGGTCAGACCAAATGGCAAGTTAACATGTTGCATTCCTGACACTTTGAATTGGTCATTAGCACAAATTCACTTGAGGTTCACTTCCCATCAATGACAGATTGTGACAACTCCATTAAAACAAATTGATTTTACATTTTTTACTAAATCTGACTAAAATCACCCAAATGTCAGACCTATATATACCATATCCAGTAAAGGTATGAAGTCCTCTTTGCTAATAGTACTGGCATGCAACGCTTTTGCAAATGTGTGTATTGCCCTCTGACACCACACCTGTCGGTGATAATTCAAGTCATTCATTAGTAGGGTGAGCGTGTAACAGGGACAAGTGATTGAGGGATTTCAAACACAGCCACTGTTTTAAATACTGATGCGACCGGGCCTTTGTCATCATATCCAGGATCAGATTAGACCAGTTTCCTTTTCCCACGTGATGACTGAACCTCAAGAGGCTGGAATGTAAAACACCCCGTTTGCTCAGTGAAGTTTTGTACGATTGAACATTACACCGGGCATTGGACTGGAGCTCTTGTGTCTGTACTGCTGCATTGTTCCTCCCTCAGCCTGGCACCCTGAAGGATGACTGACCTGATCACAATACGCACACTTTTCAGTGTTGTGTGGACATTTTATGGGCATACAGGTGGGGTTTTTTTTGACAAAAGAAAAGAGAAAAGAAAAGAAAATCTGTCTTGTCTCCCTCGGATGCTAAAGCATGTGAGCTGTAACCCAGAGGGAGAACAAATCCACGTCATTATTCTCATATGATAATGTCTGCTCAGATATTTCCAGCCTTGCTCATCAGGCTTCATTTGGGGATTGTTTGTGTCTAAGCTGGTGTGATAATCAAACCCCTGGATATGAACATGGAGACAGTTTAAAGCAGCTTCTGTTACAAGGCAATAACAAGTGGGCCAGTGTGGTAAAACTATTTACAATAATAAAATCTGCATTCACAGTGTTCCATGTAAGCTTGATTAGGGAAGGGAGTGTTTGGCTTTTTGAAATGCAGTGGGGAGCTGCTCTGCACGCGACGCAGTCCTACCAATATGCTGACATGTGTGTTCGCTGTATTCCAAACACACTGTTGCTGCCTGTCTGGGAATCAGCACTGAAGCTGTGTAATTAGCAAAGACAGGAAAAACAAGCTCCCCAGTTTGTGTGTTTGTGTGTGTGTGTGTGTGTGTGTCTGTGTGTTGTGTGTGTATACTGTGTGTCTGTGCATACGTGTGCTGCATGCGTATGTCTGCCTGTGCACTTTACACACTGCCTCCTATAAAGTGTGAGTGTGTGTCTGTGGGGTGTGACAGTGATGAGTTTACCAGTCTGTCGCTTACAGACACAGGATGTACATAAAGAGTACATAAACATGGGGCATAACATTCAGCAGAGACGCCGTTACAGACCTCTAGCTGGAGGACTTCCAGTCATAAATGGTGATGTTCCACATGCATAAACTTGTTTTATTTAGTGGCCTGATATAAAAGGATATTCAGAGAAACAATGCCTGGTGCACAGACAGTGTGTGAAATAGCTGACCTCTATGACTTGCCCGAGAAAGAACACTGGTACGTTCTGACCTGTGTTCATCGACATAGTACTGTATGTTCTGTATGTGCGTATAATCTGTGTGAATGCATAAACATCAATTTAACATTCTGTCTAACACTAAACTCTTGCTCCATACCTCTCTCCTGAGAGCTGCAATTACTACAGGGGGGGCATAATGCCGCGTGCAAATAACATTTTCCACTATCAGCAAAATGCACACTGCTAATGTCAGAATGTTAACAATGACTACAAGCGTGAAATGAGTCGTGAACCAAGCACAGGCTTTGACTGCTTTATATTAAAGTCACTTACCTCACTTACCAAAGGTTGGATTCTGAACACCCAGTAAACTGCTAATGCTGTATAGCTGTGTGTGAGTTTAATGCCCACTCTGAATACAGAAAGTGCTCAGTTTGTATGTGTGTGTGTGTGTGTGTGTGTGTAAAGTACATTGTTTAATAAGGAAGTAGTTCAGAGTGCTGTTCAGTGTGAATTGATGTAAGTTTTTCTGTTATACATTTATAATATCATCCTCAAGTCATTTATACACTTGTTATCACTGGCTGAGTGGTACTCTCAGTGACTAGTAAATTGACTTTGACATTTAAAAGGGAGAGCCTTTAATAAGAGACTTTTTCAATGACTTTCAGCTGTTATAATAAATGTGTCTGTTCTTTGAAAAATAAGGTCAAAGATTTTTTTTCTGTGAGGTGTAATTGACGTTGGTTTTTTTGCAAAACATTTTACTTCCAGCGTGGACGGTTCGAACTGAAATGGAGTCAATAACACTGAATATGAAAGCAATGGCTGCAGGTAGTCTGTTTTTAAAAAGTGGTTGCTCTAAAGCGATTGCTCCAGGAAACTGTCTGAATGTCTCTAAAAATTCAAGCATCCACAGAATAACAAATCATGAGAAACCGTCTTTTAATAGAGGACGGGTTGGAAAACTGGCAATCTATATTTCAAGTAAATCCTTTTGTTTTTTATTGTAGTTCATCACTTTAGTATCCATTGAAATAAATCTGTACTAAACTGATATTGTTTTGTCAGATGAATTTCTTTTAGCAGTTAATCCAGCCTGAGTTAATCCTGCTCACTGCCCGTGTTCAGACACAAAGACTTGGGACACCTCAGCTTTCTGTGTGTCCGTCGATGTGTGTGTGTGTGTGTGTGTGTGTGTGTGTGGCGCAGTGAGTTTACTGGCACACAGCAGTGTGTAAAAGCAGCAATGAATGGGAGCCCTCATGTTTATGTCCTGATTACTCGTTTCTTCAACACTTTACAGGCCCACTTAAAAACTAGTTGCTATACTTATAAGTACAGAGTGCTGAGTTAACAGGAACGCTGGTCTGCGTGCAGCCTCACCGCCCGTCAGCAGCCGCAGCACCGAGCACACTGTGAATTATGCTCAAACTACCTCTGTTCTCCCACCTGCACATTCATGACAGAGCTTTAGTATAAAATAACTGGATGATATCACTTCATGCACATCAGCATCAACTCACCGGGGCACCTTGAGCTCCAGGAGCACCAGACAGCCCAGTTTCTCCCTGTGGACACAAAAGACATGTCAGAACCTTTTACCTCATGAGTGGTATTCTGCAGGAGCTCCACAGGACAGCGTTAGTTGTGCGGTGTCTGATGATCATCACACATATTCCTGTGAAAGACAACCGATGTAAAAGATGGTGGAGCCTCAATGTTCTTATTTAGTTCAGCAGTTTTATACAGCAAAGGTGGAGTGGATGGATGGATACAGAAAAGCTGCAATAAGCAAACATAAGTCTTGCAACAATTTTCTGAAGAAAAGATGTTTGAGGGGCCCTTTTAACCTGGCATAGTGTAACACACTGTGTAACACCTCAGCTCAGCGTCCACCTCACAGTCCTCAGCAGTAACTGGGAATGGAAACACTTGGGTGATGTGATGATATCTATGACATTTCCATTGGGCGATGAAGACTATAAGATGTGGTTGAAAGCTCTGAAAAAGGTGGTAGGGCCGGCTGTTGGCATAAGGCAACTGCTGGGGACCGACTGGTACTCAGGTTATGTTGTGCTTCACCTTCTCTGACACATAACTTAGCCCAATCTAGTGCACATTCAAATTCACATGTCAGTATCTTTGAGCCTGCTCTGGGTTCACTTGTTATTCACAACTACTGAACACTGTTTAAGGCTTAACTTGAAAACATAATGGGATGATATTGGTCCTGACTGCTGTTGAAGGCAGTGGTTTCAGTGCAAAGTGAAGTGGAGGAGCAGTGCTTCACATTCCTACACTGCTTTACAAAGACTCCCTGTGAAAAGTGTGCCATGTGTAAAAAGGGAAAAAGTCATATATCAGTGCAACTCGCATTCAAGAGACTGTGGCTTACTGGGACTTTATCTGTGGCAGCGATACTGACGCACGAACACCAGCACGTGCGGTGAGTCCTGTGCTCAGAGATCTCCTCAGCGAGCCGCCAGCTTGTTAAAGCAAAAATGAGCAGTGACAAACAAACACATTTTAAGCCACAACACAACATGCAAATAAAGTTTTAAGCGTCCACCAAGACACCACAATCTACTGCTGGGTTTCGCTCTCAGACCTCACTGTCCCGTTTAACTGTGTTTGCTGAATGTATTACGACACAAGTGGTATGTGAACGGGTTCCAGAGTGTGACCCTGGCGATGTGAAACAAGCTGTAAAATACACTGTGGAAAACTTACATGACTGCTTATCATGCAAATGTATGAAAAAAAATCTGCTCTGCACTTCTCTGCACCAAAAATCACTACAAACTCCAACTTTACCTAAAAATATACATAAGTGTTTTGTTGTACGTATTTCTCTTTTTAATGCCTTATTCATGTCAGATGTTTTGTGTCTTTGTTGTTTCCTATCATCTTGAGATCATGTTAAAAATAAGTGCTCTCACTTAAAGTTTTATTCAGAGTGTTCTGTCGATGTACAAATAAATTTAAAAAATAAAATCTCAGTGTGATTTAGGCCCCCCCTTTTTTTTTTGTACTTGTCCATCCCTCAATACCTTTCGATGACCTTACTTTGTGTGTGGCTCTCAGGAATGGTTGCAAATAGGTAGCTAGCTTTTCAACAGTTAGGAAAAGCAAACCTCATGTCATTTAACAGACCACCAATATCATCAAGATATCTATGTTTCCTGGACAGCCAGTATACCAAATTAATCAACCTTCACATGTAAACACTCGTTCACTTATACAGTTCAAACTAAGCTATCAAAGTCTTTAGTGTTAATGCACATGTTTTACATTTTACTTGGAGCCAGTAAATGTTGCTCAGAAGTCCTCATAAATGTGTGATAGTATCATATCATTGCAAATAACCTGCAGTGCTGTCATTTTACTTAGCTCACAAAGTCATGCTATAGCATATTATTGAGCTTTATAAGACATCATTCCATTTCAGGACCATAGTATTTAAAATCTGTTATGACACATTACAGCACTTCTCTAAGCGTCTTTATAACTGGCTAAAGTTATGGTACTTATAATGTGCTGTGTAACACAGGACTCACGTTCTTCTTCCAAACACTGCTGTCACTTTGGTATGGAGGTACAAAGCTTTATGAATGCTGACCTTATAAAACATTTTGTCCACCACTTTAAACTTTAGAAACGTTGTTTTAAGTTGTCAAGCATGATTATAAAAATGTACAGAGAGCTGTATAAAGCTTTATAAAGCTGTAGCAGTCCATCCCTGCCTTCTGTTTTTAGTTAATCTACAGTGTAGAATAAAGGTCAATGCTGTAAGCATTATGTTAAATAAGAAACTCTTAAAGGCGAAAAAATTAAAACTAGAAAGAATACATCATTTTGTGGAATACACCGGTCTTTATTCACACTAAAAACATAAAAAACTGAGCACTCATGTGAAAAAGAACAACTTTTGCTTGTCGATATATTTTCTGAGTGAGAATGCTTCCCTGGTGACACATGTCAGCACTTAATTTTATTTAATAGTAGCTAATTAATAATACTCTTTAAAACAAAACAACAAACAAATGTGTTTTGAAAATGAATTTTAAAGCGATCATTAATGTAGCTTAGGTGTCACGACAATTAAAGATAAGCTTAGAAAAAAAATAATTGATTAAATCCTCCAATCCATTCTCGTACTCAGAGGCAGACAGTGAAGGGCAGCGAGGATTAGTGTAATGTGATTGTACCTCTAAGCCTGGGAGCAGTGCTTCTGACAAACTGCAGACAGAAGATATATCTCCTAGAGAGCCCAGAATAAAAGGGGACTACAACAATCAGGCCTGGAGCAAATTCAAGCAGCAATGACCTTTTCAAGATGTTCAACTCCTGAAAAGGACTTCATCTCAGCCATTTGTCTCAGCCGCAGCAAACACGATAGCACAACCTCCATCAGCCGAGGTGCCTAAGAAACGGTGGAACTGAAAATCACACCTAAATTACAGGCCTGAGACTTAATATTAGATGACAGAGTAGACTAAAGCAAGCTGATGATGCTAACCATAGCAGCCATCCCCACAGCAGCCTCAGGTGTCAGCTTTCCTCCAGGGGTGTAAAAATGTAGTCAGATACGACCTCTGAGCTGAATGCTAAACGAAGGATGAATTGAACATGTTGCATACATGTTCCATTTAAAACAGGCCATCTGAATGACCTCTGTCTAATTAGTAAATTCATGCAGTATCTACAGGCTATACAACAATACAGCACTGCATATGTAACATGCCCCAGATACTGTTCTGTTTAAAGCACTACAGGCCATGAGATTCACTATTAACCCTTCAGTATCCTTTATATGTACTTTGTGTTATATGTATTTAAAGTTGATTGATCAAATAAAAACAGTTCTGGGTGCAAAATATCTTTTATTTTAATCTAAACCTAAATCCTTGGTCTTCACCTTGAATCTGGTACCCAACTGTAGTCCTGCTTCAGCACTCTGCAAGCCTTCAAGTACGACACCATGGGGTTTGACGCGCTTTCATTCTGTCGGAGCTTCTGCAGACACAGAGGTTACCAGGTCCCACCGACATGTATTTTTAAGTGCAGAGTTCTGCATGTTGGCAGCGAGGAAACAACTGAATTAGCTCTCCGCCGCGTCTGTTTTCTTTTGAAGTGTCTCGCCGCACTATGCACATAAACCCGTAAGTGCAGCAGACCTCATAATTACACAGCCAAGACGTAATAAATGACAAGATGACATAAATCACTGCGTGTCTCAAACAAGAGAAAATAGGCAAGTGCACAGAGCGGTTCTTATTGTCCTGTAGGCAGACTAATCTGCCACTTCACCCTGCCACATGGAGACCGACATCCAAATGAATTCTGGTGGGGGATCTGAAGGAAGGGACAATAAAAGACAGATAGCAGAATAATAGAGTAAAGAAACAGAGATGACGTCTGACCAGCTCCCGTTACAGCGGAAAATCAAACTAAAGATCGTCTTGCTCTGTCTAGGTTGGGAGTGAGCTGCTGCTTGAAGGAGTTCAAATTTGTCAGGGGCTTGTTCTTGAGGGAGATCGATAGGCCAGTTGGTGCAGCGTTAGCAGGAACAGAGACAGAGACAAACGACAGACAGGAAACATGGGGAGGGACAGAAAGAGAGAGAGAGAGAGGACTCAAGTGCCTCATAACCACTCATTCCCCATTATTAGTTTCAAGCATATGCACAACATTCATGACATTTTACAGGTGAACAGACTGGGAGCAACAGCTGCTTCATTCGGGCTTCGGGCTTCACTCATTAGCTGTTCGGCTACCAGCTGACTAATAACATCCGAACATGTGCGTGCAGGTGTAAAAGGCTGTGCTCATTAACACCTCTAACTGTTCATCTCCAACACCTTCCTCTACTAGCCCTACCTCCTGAAATGATAATCGTTTGGAATCATAACTGCTCAAAACCCAGAGCCATTGGACTGTAACATTGGACTAAGATCATGTTAACACCTTGTTTAGTCAAAATTACTACAAAGTGCTGAGGTAGGATCAGCAAAGATGAAGCAAAAAGAATTGACTGAAGAACAAAAAAAGCTAAAAAGGACAGTGACAGAGTACTGAGTGCACCTTGGATGTTCATTCATCAGATAAAGACTGTCCCTCTTTCTCCTACACAGGTCTATAAAGTGTCTATTTTAATTATGAAATACATCGGAAAACGTGGTTTTACAGTCCATGGAGGAATCAGGTTAGGCGATGGTCGGACTTAATGTAATACAACTGGCTCATAACTTTTTATGTTGGCCTCGCTGCAGGGCTGTATCTTGCTGCTGGCTTATTGTTATGGAGACATAACACTACTAAGGAATGCTGACAACCTTAGCAACAAAATGACCATTACTGAGCCATCCCACCGATGTTTTATTACAGTTATTAATCTTACATAGCCACAAACAGATGCATTACCTCGTCATTATGCATCCTGCAAACAGCAGTGTTAAAAATAGAGAAACAGCATTAGAAATAAGTTAATAAGCATTTTTTCTTTAACCTTCTTTCAAAATAAAAGCACATGCTAGCCAGATCAAGATCTTTACAACACAAGGCGGTGGTTAAAATGCTACTACTTTTGTCCACAAGGGCCGCCACAGTCAACACAAAATGAAAGCTCCTAGTAACTTTAACTGCTTTAACTGTTTCGATGATAGTGTAGTGATAAAGAGTCTGTAAGAGTCATTTCCGACCACCAGAGAGCAGTAAAGCATATGGTCTAAAGCTACTAGCTACAGTAATAGATTGTTCCATATCATAATTTAGGCAACATCACAGTTCTCTACTTCTTTTTCCCACTTCTCTGATGGCAGTGGATGGTTGTTGAGATTGTGGCTGTCCACACGTGGGTATAAAAAACCAATAAAGGTTCAGTCTTCCTTTCCTTGCACATGCAGACTGTAATAGGTATAACAGCCAAAAACAGCTCAACTCATCATCACGACGTCACTAAACATTACCCACTTTTTTTTGTTGCCCCCTCAGTGTTTAACCAAAGTCGGTGCCAGTGTGGTAACCAAACGGTTTTCACCCCCACACTTGTTATACCATGTTCCTTTCCTTTAGAAAACATACTGTCCACCCTCCAGAGAAATGCAGACTTGGCTAATTAATTCTAACCTCAAACTGTGTCTCTCCTCCATGAAGCATGTCTGTGCACTCTGCTATATTAAATAGCAAATCCTGTGTGTGTGTTTAGGGGCGGGGGGGAGGGGTCAGCTTGTGTCAAGGGATCTGCCTCATTTGCCTCACTTCGAGCATTTACATGAGTAAAACAGCATCTAATGTGCCTCATAATTGCCACGATTAATCACCTCATTAAATAGCCTAATGTGTGACGGTACAGCTAGGACATGTCTCCTGTATCATTTATTGTTCTGGAGATATTTCAGCCAGTAGACAAGTGGGAAAGGTTGTTTTGTGCATCAAGTGCTCGTTTGGTTTATTTTCTGCATTGTGTATGTTAGCTGACTGATGTTTATTGGACCACTTCAGAATTTTTTTTTACTTTAAAGTCCAACTTAAATCTCTTTTTGTGTATTGTAAGGAAGAGCATCTACTATTGGGTAAATAGTACAAATGCTCCTTCTCATCTCAGCCCTTGGAGGGGTGTGTACTGTAGGGAACAAGCGATGAAATCAAAGGTCAGCTGCAACGAAAAGAAAATGCTATTTAATTTCAGTTGGACATCAGAGCTTAGGTGGACATGAAACTCTCCGGGTTGAGTCAACAGTGTAAAAGATGTTCTGAAGTATCGAATTCATTGATAAAAAGTCAACAGACTGTACTCTGTGTAAAGAATAGAAGTTACAGTGTTGAATTAAGATTTTTGAGATGCACCGCGTCTGTTGTTTGCAACACCAAGACTGTGTGGAAGGCAGGGTTTATGCTTTGTAGAAACACGCTAATAGATTCATCCCTTTAAATCATTTCACTTTTGGATTACATTAATTTTGTATAAATTCAGCCACTGTGGTGTAGAGGGCCGTGGCAAGAAGTCAGAAATATTTAAATCATGATTCGAAGTTCTCCAAAGATCTTCTCCCTCTAATTTTCTCTATTGGTTCACATGGTTTGGATTTATCATGGTGTTTGCAACAATAAAGTATTTGGAATTTCTCCCAATCACTGACTGGCTTCTGTTCAGTAGCAAAAGGATCCTGAGTCTTGTGGGTATTGTAGTATTCAGAGGCATCCACCATACCAAAGCTGAAATAATTCAAATGTCATATCATTACATTATTCAGAGTTTCTACAGTGAGTTTTTAGTAAATTACTAAAACCAAAATTCAGGCTCCAGTGTATTGAACCCAACAAACTCACAGCCCAGTTTACAGGCATGAGTTCTTGCTTGTAGAGAGATGAACTTGCTGTGCTGTGCCATTTTCCATCACTATCACTGCAGGGCACCAAAACTATTTTCTCACTCCACAAACACTTCCAAGCTTACTTTGTTGTGATCCCATTAGTGATGCCATATAAAGCAAACATGGTTTTGCCTATTTTGACAGTTTGGAAACATCAAAACACAGTGCAGCACTACACAAACACACCATCCTAGAATTAAACACTAGATTACATCGCTTCAAAGCTACGTTTTGCATAAAATATCCTGATCGTCTTATCTCTAGTGAAAGTGGGTTTATGAATCTGTTTACCACAAGAGTATTTGTCCCTCAGACACGTGACTCTGGGGGCTCTGCACATCTGTGTCTGTGGTGAACAACTGATGATTTGGAGGTCTGACAGCCTGCAGGATGGAGAAGCTGTAACTTACATGTGTAGTTCGGAGGTCTCTGGATTTTGCTACTAAATTACAAGCGCAAGGGTTAAAAATAAATCCAACCTAAACCCAGTGGCTTCTCTCTGACTTGAAGGGCTCTGCTGTCATATCTTTGCCTATCTATGCAACATGGTGTAAAGCATCTGCTTCTTTAATCTCGATAAGTGACTTCTGCTCATCTTTTCAAAAGAGCAACATTTTTTCAAATGTCTTCTTACAGGTAACAGTTATAATATTAGTAATTATAGGGAGGGAAATGTATTATATACAGTATCTTTATCTCTTGGAAAACCTCACGCAGCTGCATCTGAAAATCCATCATTTTGTGTGTAGAAAACTCTGATAATAAGAGACCTGCGACCAGTACAAAGCTCATCATTTGTAACTTCACTCGAGTGTCAAACATCAGATCCCAGATAGTTGGAAGGTTGATGTGTAGTGTGTTGCTGGAAGAGAAGCAGTTTTATGTGTGTGGCAATGTGTAATTAAAGAGCATGCTGACAGCCTTAAGCCTTATACAGTATATCTAGGTTTAGGCCTCATTAACATTCAATGGAGCTGTCATGGATGGGTGGACAGAAAGTATTTACAGTTGACGGAGGATGTTTCCTCGGGCAGCGACCACACTGGCAGCTAATTTGGCTCTGCTCGGATCACATCTGGATTTTCTTTTTTACTACTTTACTATCATGCGGTGTTCACTCGCTGACAGTTGTATGGGAGCTGGTGTAATGCTGCCTCACAAAGCAGCCTGTACAGGCCACACTCTGATAAGACACTGACTAAAGATGATTAAAAATGACAAACTAATGTCAGCAGCAGCCAGGATTTTAGAAATACTGAAGGAATCACTCCAAAGCTTCCTGGTGAATCCCATCTCACTAGGATGTTTGGCTGGACACAAATAAACTTTTCTCACATTTATTCATTAGTATAATTTTTTATTATGTTCTCTGTAAATGTAAACTCCTTCTCAGATCATTAAGATTCCCAGAAACAATACTGCAGACCTGACCTCTGTGCCCTCCATGCTACTGTAGCTGTGGGCCTGGCTTACAGGCTACACAGTCATAGGCTTTGTTGGGAAGAAAATCTGGGCTCAGTGGTCAGCGAACGAATGATGAACTCTGAAAGAAGACTACAAGATGCAGCTGACAGCTTCAAATCATTAGCAAGTGTTCTTTCACCATGTTTTGTTCCCAAAGGCCAAGAATGAGCTCCATGTAGAGTAAAGCTTTATGTATTTATGTCACGGCTACTATTGCGGCAGTGGTTGGTGATTATTTACCTGGGTGGACCAACAGGCACTGAGGGCCTCTACTTACACACTAACAATGTTGTTGTCTCGCTCGGTGCAGCTTGGACTCCAGCTATAAGTTGACTGAGTTACATTTACTCAACAACTGAACACACTGCCCCTGTCAGCTCAGCCTGGCCACTTAATCTAACAGTCTCTTTTCTCAACAAGCACAAGGCTCCTCTAGTAACCAAACCTCACACTTTAAAATGTTTAAATTCAACATAAATGCTAAATATATATTTAATTTTTTTTAATGAACATTCAGTTATCATATTCTTCTTTTCTGTGTAATGGTTCATATTAAAAGTTTAGCTTACAAGCCTTTTTGTCACAGTTGCTGGACTGGACCAGCAGCAATTAGATGTAATGTAATACTTAATTTCTTCAAAATAAAGTATTGAAGAATAGAGTAAAAGTCTATGTTTTTTACTAGTTGATAGAAATGCAAACAGGAACTTGTGAGAGGCCCTGATTGGCTACTCAGTTAGTCACTCATGATTCCTGTTGTTTTATTGGTTTTACTGGAGCACTTTAGGCTGAATCACAGAGGCAGAACTTCATCACTAAGCAATACGCCCTGAGCAATCCATTTTTAGTTGGCTGAATCCAATATTATAGACCCTGAATTCATATGAGTTTATTCCTGGCTTTGAAACAGCATTTAATATTGTGAAATAAACAAACTATATAGCTATTAACATCACTCTGGACTGCTTCATGACCTTATCAAAAGAAATGGTTCATTTGATAAATAAACGTGAAAAATCCAAGAAACCAAAAAGTTATAATTCATTTATTTTTACCAAGGAAACTCTGACTTCAGTATCTCTTAAATCATGGCTGTGGCAATGATGGTACCTCGTGCTGTTGGATTTATTGAGAAGTTCATCAGAAAAGCTAAACAGTTAACAAAGGGGAAGATCTAGACATGCTTGGTTACAACACCAAATGATTCACACTCACCAAGAAATTCCTTTCATACTAGTATGAGCAGAATTCATTAAGAGGAGACAAAACACACGTGAACTTACTTTTGGCCTGTTGTTCTTAAAAAGTCCAAGCACAATCAATACTGAGATCAGTCAAAGAAATCCAGAGCCAGCACAGCTAATTGTTCGGGCCTCTGATGGAGCCATGTCTCTGCCTCTGTGAAGGTTACTGTGGCCTGAGAAAGACGGAACTACTTAGCTCAATTGATTTTCCTGTACTGGAGCTGAATTGAAACCTTGTTTGAGCTCTCTGCTCACCTGTGGTTTATTTATATTCACACTGCTCCAAAATAAATGTTCTTGTCAGACTTCAACAAATATTAGAGAAAAACTAACGTGCACCCAAAATACATTTGTTTGCTTCAGTAATTCATAAGTGGAGGGTTTGGTCAGCGCACGGCACGATTTGACTCCTGACAAACATATTGGATCTCATGCCACATTGTGTCACAGAAGGAAAAGCACCAGTGTGTGTCAGCAGTTCGAACGATTTCATCAAAAACACGAACGTTTCCAGTCTGAAGGCAAAAGTCTGCATTTAAACTGCATTTAAACTCTGCCCTTTTAAGCCCAACATTGCACAGCCGTTGCTGTTTCTTGTTAATCATTAGGGCGCTCAGTGTTCCCTGACGTTGCAGGAAGAAATCCTGTCTGTTTGTTGGTTTTGTGGCATCTGTGATGCAGCTCACAGTGATATAAACTGTGATGAAGCTGATGATAAGCCCACTGTGCGCTACCTGCCCAGTGGCAAACAGATCAAGTTAGAGGCTGGCTGGGAACTTAGCGGAACATTTAGCAGCCAAAGAGCCAGATATTTCCTCCAGGAGGTGGTGGAGAAAAAGTGACCTAAAAGGAGAGTGACTGTTGGATTTTCATTCATCAGGTTGTCCTGTGCCTGCTGAAAATGTACATAGGCAGTACAATATACATTAGCCACGACAACTGTAGGTGTTTTGAGCCTGTTCCACTGCATCTGACCCTCTGAGGACTAAAGCAGGAAGTATTAAGATGTTGATTTAAAGAAGAAAGGGTGTGGATCCATCCTATCTCTTACCTTTATTAAATTAATATTCTGAAGACAAAATCAATGAACATTCTGCAGATATGTTCAAAGGAAACATTTTGTACTTGTGTGTATTTTAAAAAAGAACAATGTGGGCACCATTACAATTCCCCCCCTCTCTCTCTCTTACACACACACACACACACACACACACACACACACACACACAGACATCCACACATGGACATCAACTGTGCTGTTGGAGCTCCCTGTGTACCACCACCCTCCAGTTGGTGTCGAGCACTTCCAGATTCTCGGGAAAAAGCAGTTTATTGTGATAACAGGAAGGGTCACAAATTACTGAGGGTGGCTGCGAGTCAAACTGGTAGGACACTCAAAGGGTTCAGAAGAGACTCAAAATAGCATCGCACACTTAGCTGGTGGGCGTGCTCATATACTTACAGATGTGCATGTGCTCTTTCATTTAGCCACTTGTTCCTTTTAAGTTACCACACGGGAACGTCCCATATGCTGTGTATGCGGCCTACGCTCCCGCAGCAGTGTTACTGTCTTTAACTGGCAGAATCAGAGAGGGTTTTCAGATCATCTCTCTGTTGGTACATAATAATCCCTTCGATCACAATGAAAGATGCTGGCTGCCCTCCCTTTCCCTTTGTGGCATCTGTGTTTAAAAAAAAACAACATGTTGACGACTCAGTGTGCTTCAGTTTGTTCTTGGCACCATCAGGGCTTTAAAACAGTTTGATGGCTACATTAAAGAGTGCAGTCCGGCAATGAGATGTTTGACTTATTTTGATTCATTTGTGGCGTTTTATTGTTTCATTGTCTCAAGTGCGCTTGAGAGAGAAGACCAGAGTTTCACCACCAGAGTTTCTACATGTTGTGGTCCATTTACTGCACACTAGCAAGCTTTCATAGATGAGAATGATCAACATTCATTCACAAATAGCCATTTTTGGTAAAGATGAATTCATTTTTACTTCAGTAGGGTTAGGTTTAGGGTTAAGGACCATGTCTACTTTGAATCTAATTCATTCCATGTTAGTGGAGTAATCTAAAGCCAGTATTACCTCGCTGAAAGTATATTTTAAGGAAAACACTTGGCAGTCAAAAGTATATAAAGATATATAGACATAAACAGTGCTTCCAGTGAAGTTAAATCTCAGAGCAACAGCATTAAGTATTTACAGTAAAGGTGTGTTCAGACAGAACATGAAGTGATTTTTTATGATGCGTGATTTCATAGTGCATGAAGAGACGCAAGTAGCACGAACGGATGCAAATTCCCTTTAAGCAGCCTCCACTGGGGGAAAAGACATGTCCCCACAAGTTTAAAACATATCAACAAGAGCAAAAAATGATCACTTCCATCCAGGCTCTTCAGAAATGTACCTCGTAAACATAATACAGGGAAACAGAAAGAACAGGAGTTCCTCGGCATCTGAGCTGTCACACAAACACGCTCACAGTAAAACGCCACACACACACACACACACACACACACACACACACACACACACACACACACACACAGCAAGTGCAGTCCCAGTTGCTACCTAACTACAGCAAACATCTGTACTGTTGTTTCACCAGCTGTGTGGGGTGAATAAACCCAGACTATATAAAGAGTCCAAGAGGTGACTTTAATCCCTTTTCTTCCCTTTTCTACTGAATGTCCACACATATACCCACCTGGTCTCCCAGTAGTTACAGTCTGCACTGACCTTTGGTCCCGGTGGCCCAACCAGTCCGCCGGTGCCTGGTAGTCCTGAGTCCCCCTGGTTGGACAAAAAACACACTCAGAGACGAACTGGAGCAGCTGCAGCCAAATTCAACACCGTTCCAGCAATTATCAGTCCCCCCTCAAACGCTGCACTAAAACTGCAGAGACAGCAGTGACAGGAAGAAATCCAAAATACACACACATGCACAGAGGCCAAACCTCCAGTAGGGAGTAAGAAGGGAACAGTTGTCTTTAGTCATATTTCTAGTAGACTTATTTAACATACACCTGGCTTGATGTGGTTAGGTAATTACATCTGATATAATGTTTTATTTTCACTTTAATGCATGTGTAAGCACATGAGTGTCGAACAGAAGTGGATCTTACCGTTGGTCCAGTTGGTCCCGGGAGTCCCGGCTCGCCTCTCTCACCAGTAAGACCCTGTGTATACAACAAACTACAGTAAACAACTACTGATATTTTCTGGTGGCAATTAATCCATTTGAATTTGAACATGTCTATATGTAATCAGTAGTCACTTTTTTCTGTTTTTTATCAGTTTAACTTGTGCATTAGCCAGCGCTAAAACTCAGCACTGCAAACCCAGAATAATGATTCATGTTAAAATCACTCAGTTAAGTGCCATTGCTTAACATTACATACAAATACAAATCTAACTGGTCAATTTAGATAATATGATATGGAAAAAACAGCCGGATTATGCCTAATTTTTAATAAAAGAGAATTCCTGGCCCCATATATTGGTCCATCCCACATTATAAAAAATGCCCTGTGAAGCCCCTCCAGGCTCTTGTGTTAAAGCTCTGCTGGCTTGGTCGATGTGATGCCCAAAAAGCCCAGTGGATGATTACAGCATGTCTGCAGTAAAATAAGCCTGCAAATTAGGCCTCTAGACACTAGGCCAGTTGTAGTAGTGGTACTAAATGGTCCCTACATATATACGAGTAGTGCCCCTGACATGACTGATTCGTTTCCACTTTCTGCACATGAATATATGTGAATACATACATGAGGATAACCATAAATATTCAAGTTTGACAGGCCTCCTTATCCAGGGATAACCCCAGTTCATTACTAAAACATCATCAGATCCAACTTGATCCGGAGTCTTCAACCAAGGCCTATACATAGATTCTGCTTGGTAGCAGGGCCACCTGGGCCTGACCTGAGACAGTCTGCTCCTCGATATGTCCTATAGACATATCCATGTTGTGTTACGTTATATTAATTAAGCAGCAGTCTCCCTTGCTGCTGCACATTACAATAATTTGGGTTAGTTTCAGCCTAACCTGGGATCCAATACAACAGCCAATGACAGCAAACAAAGTAAAATTGTCATTGTCAGTCTGGTTTGCACTGACTGTAAGGTGTCTGTAAGACCACTGGTGTCATAGTCTCACCTTGGGTCCTGGGGGTCCGAGTTCTCCTGGTAAGCCTGGTTCCCCTCTGTCTCCCTGGGCAGTATCAGCACAATGAGGTACTATCAGTACTGACAGCAGATTAGAGAAACCAACACTGATACAGCTGCTCCTGTAAAGACTTACCATGTCACCTTTTAGACCTGGCTCCCCACTTGGTCCTGGTGGGCCATCTTCACCCTGCACAGCCAAGGGAAGACAGTAGGTAAGAGCATGTAATAAAAGTCAGACTCTTTCACCAAAATGAATAAACGCTATCAACAATGACTTGGTACAGATTGAACTCCCACAGATCCTGTTCTGAAAACCTGACAGGTCCAGCACATGTATGAGATTAGCAACCCACTGACACATGAGGGTGCTACATTGTGTCATAATTTGATATTAATTAGAAGGACTTTAAATTCAATTCCAAAATGAACAGTAGACAGTGTAGTGAAGCGAATATGTGTAACACAGTGGTGTGCTGGCAGTCACGCAGCAGAAATTTTAAACAAATTGTAATTGTGCTACAGATTCTTGGCTTAAACAAGAATACAGTGTATCATTACAGTGGTCAAGACCAGAGGAGACAAAACAGTGGATGATTTCTTGGAAAGACGGTAAGTGTGCTGTAGTGACAGATTAACAGAGTTATCCATCTCCAAAAAATGATAAGAGACACTGCCAAAGTGAGGGAAAATGTGCCTTGAAGGAAAGGAGCAAAGGGAGATTAAGACTGGTGTGAGGAACTCAGTTTAATGAAATAGATACTGTAGTTTATTTGTCTCTCTGGTGTAGCAGCAGGATTTTCTTTGTGGCTACCCAAAGGTGTTGCAGTGCAACAGATGTTTCACCTTCATCCCTGGTAATCCAGGAGGGCCGGGTTCTCCAGATTTCCCATCTTTCCCCTGGGACCAGAGACAACAACAGCTGAGTCTATCATGTGCAAGACAACATATCCCCTTAAAACTGGTGACAACAGTTTGAAGTGGTGAAGAAACTGATCACACTTACAGGCTTACCATCAGGTCCCGGTGGTCCTTCCCTCCCTTTCTCCCCTCGGAAACCCTGTAGCATTAAAATATCCCATCATGACATGCAGGAACATGTAGTTATTTGAAATGGATAAGCTTTAATAATTATATATTCTTTAGCCATCCTGGCAGCGTAGCTTAATGCAGGGCCATGCTGGTCTGTCTGGTCTGGAAACGTATTTTTTTTATATAATGCATCAATTCAAATACACACAAATGGGTTTCCTAATTTCCAGTTTGCTTTTTGTGTTCTCTCCTCCCTTTAAACCAGTGGTGATTAGTGTGTTAATAACAACCAGTTTGTTTAATAACCTCTGTTACAATGATATCATGATAATATGAGTATGGTGCAGATGTATTATTGCATCGAAAAGGCAAACAAAAAGCGTGTATAGGCAAGTGCGATCTGTGTTGATGTATTTGTAGAGCCAAGTTTGTGTTTGAACTCCTTAAATAAGAAAGTGATACGAATTGATCACACATACACAAGCATGTGTGTGTGCATGTGTGTGTGTGTGCGTGTGTGTGTTACCATGCGTCCCGGCAGGCCACGCTGACCCGGTGGTCCGACCACACAGTTGCAGTCTTCTTCCTCCACTCCACTGACCTGACTGTTCGATTCAGAGGACACTGAGGAGACACAAAGAAACATACTGTATGTCTGTAATATAAAACACACCTAAGAACACATTCATAGAGACGTCAGCAACCAGAATATGCTCTAGACATTTCAAAACTTCATTTTTATTGTAAGGTTTTGTTGCGGGTTAAATAAACTTTGAGACTTTCCTCTGAAAGGTCAAATATCTCATTAGGTGTGATATCATTGCCTGTGCTTTAACCTCAGTGGCTAAATACTAGGATACAGGAAAGAAAGTGGACTCACCCTTTCATCATCCTGTGAAGTATACAAGAGAGAGGACAAGACAAATAAGGGTTATTATCTTCCTTGCAGCGTGTACAGAATGTGAGCTTTGCGACAGCAGAGATCTTACCACAGAGTAGATCTCACACGCTGTTTCCCTCTCACTCTGATGAGGATCACAGTACAGACGCAGCTTCTGGATCTCCACCTGAATGAAAAACACGGCGAAACGTAAACATCCGGGGAGGAAATGTTATATGGAAGTAGGTAAATGATTAAATGTGTGGTACAGGAACAAATGAGAAAGAAATGAGAAAGAAATGTGTGTGTGTGTGTGTGTGTGTGTGTGTGTGTGTGTGTGTGTGTGTGTAAATATGTATAATTTTTTGTTCTTTTATTATTTTACCTTCTTTTTCATGTGATTTTGCTAAAATATTCTGAACTGACAACATTCAGATTTCTGATTATTTTCCTCTGCTGCTGTAGCATTTTGTGTTTGAACCCCTACAGTCATAATGTGCTGCAGCTGCTGCTGAACATTTGGCTTCATACGCCTGCACTCGGTGTCAAAATATTGCTTTTTCAGGTATACTCAGACCTCTCAGTGACAGGGTTGTTACTCACAGGCACAGTGAGGTCTGATCCTCGCTTCTTGGCCACCTGTGTCTCCCCGTTGATGTAAATGGGCTCCACCGGTTCCAGCATCACTTCCTGGATCTGCTCATCGTCAAGGAAACTGGTGGCCTGGCGTGGCCTGACCAGGAGTTTGAGCTGATGCCACTTTCCATCAAACAGAGTCTGAGAGGAGGCACAAACATGAATGTTGTTCAAGGCTATTTCAAGTGTATTTACTGAGTTTTATTTCATTTACATTTATAATGAATTTTATTTATAAAACATATCTGTACTCAAGTCATAAGCAAAAGTGCATGTAAGAGCAACTATTAACTTGTCAAATCTCACCCCTCGATTACTGCTGGCAGTCTCATGTGTGTTTCATCCAATCTAATTTTGTCAGTGAGGCCAAAAATGTTGCTCTGACCAGCAAAGGTATTAAGACCAACAAGTCCTTCCTTTTTCCATCACAATCTTTTCCTTAAAAGTTCAAAACCACGCAGAGGGAGAGAAACAGAGCTGCCATTGTTTCCTCGAACCACAGCCATCCTCCCCAAATGACAAATCACAGGCTCCTACCTTATGCCACATCAAACCACATCAAACCCAACATGTGCAAACACAAATGGAACATAATTACAATGCTGCGCGCTAAAGTCTAGGTGTGTGCTCGGACGGAGGGTGGTGGGTGCCTTTTGGAAAAAAACAACCTGACGTGTTCAACAGGATGTATTATTACCCCATGCTGCCATGGAAACAGAGACCTGCGCTCCAAGAACTACACGTCCACCGACCAATTTCCACTGGGGAAACACAATGGTTTAGAGTAGGAAACGTTTGCTTTGAGCCTCCTCCTGGCCTCCATCACATTTCATCTTCAGCGGCTCAGCTGAGTATTGGACTGAACAGGGGATGATGTTTAAGTGACTGCTAGTTTGGCTCTCTGCTAGTCATCCCAGTCAGGCTCATTCACAGCCACCAACATGAAGGGAAGGGTGAGATTTTAGGAGACAGAGTACACTCTAATAACACAATATGTTCTTTCAGGGACAGGAAAAGAAGCCCAGCACAGCACAGTGGCCTCTTTATATTAACACATTTAAACTCCTCATATTCCCTTTATGAGTTGGCTCTGAGGTGCCCACAATTGTAAAGGTATTATTAACAGAGAAGGTCTGGCAGCTGCATTAACTGAGTTTCACACACACTCCTCATAATTCACAGGTACACTGTTGCTTAATACACATATATGTCATTTTGGTTTGGTTCTAGGCCTGTGCTCCCTTTAATCCAACAACACTGCCACAAATGAAACAAAGTGATAGCAGTGACATCCAATCACATAAGAGGCCCTGTCCTGTTTGTCTTGAGTCACAGACAAGGGCTGTAATGACATGAAGCATTATTAAACAGTGGCACTGTATAATAAAAATAAAATAAAGAAAAAGGATTATTGAAATTAAAGTTGTTGGAATTCAATAAAAATTGCCTGCAGGAAATATTATTATTATTATTGTATAATGCCTCAAGATGAAATTTTCACAAGCTGAGCAGCATTAAGTAGATGTTTTTCATTTATATACTTAGTCAGGATTAGTCTAATCATATTACTATTTTTTACAACATCTATTTATTTACTTTTGACCACCTTGGGTCTCCATAAAATAACATCCAGCTGTGTACATCTACTGGTCGTAGTCTTACAGCTCCTGTCTTTATTCCAAATCATTCCATTTATTTCTGTTTCAGTACCATGTAAAGGTGGTGATCAGATAATATCTGTGCAGCAACAGGGCTGACCGACAGAGCTGAAGTGATGCAATAATCAGATCAATGTAGTTTTTCCAGTTGTGCCCAAGGCAAAGCTGCAGTAATGTTTCCTGAGCTATATTGACTCTGCCAACTGAGATATCAGGTATTTTCACATGCTGTAAAAAAAAAAACATTTTTCAAAGCCTTCGCCCAAAGCCAAGTAGCCAAGTGAGAAACTCATCTCATATTGATCTGGTCTGGACATGAAACTCAATCCTAAAACCAACCTGAAAGCCAGTTTTGAAGATGACTCGCTGCTCCTTTTCTGTTGTACTGGTGGTGGTGAGGATGACACTTTTGTCCTTTCCACTTAATGTCACTGCTGCCTGGATCTCCTTGTCCTTAGATAGCACCCGCCAAAGGTCAAAGGTCAGTTTACTCGAGGATCCCTTTAAACGCACGGTGGCTACGAATACATAGGATGGAGGGAGGCCCTCTGGGAAAATCTCCCTAGTGACAGGATGAAGTTAAATAATTGGATATAAACAAGCTGATCAAATCAAATGCAGAAAATGTGAAAAGTAAGTCAAGAAAGAGAACTTCATGATGCTCTTTCCACAGTACTCTACCTGGTATTCTCAGTGATGTCTGTGGAGACAGTCAGAGCGTAGGCTGTCTGGGATGTCAGGGAGCCAGAGATCTTCTTGGCCTTCTTCTCAATATTCATGCCCACCATCAGCTCAAAGCCTTTCTCATCACGAGATGCCACTGGGATTCGTGTGGGACACACAGACTCTAGACAGAAAAGAGTCATTTACTCAGAGAGCTAACCTCTAAATGGAATAAAGCAAGAAAGAAAAAAATCCTTTCATTCTTTGTTACTTTTTTTTGGCGTTGTATTGACGTGTATCTTTGTTGACAACACAAGGAAATGACATGTATGTTGTTGTTGTTGTTGATTTGAAAGGGCAATTTACTGAATCTCATCCAACAATAAATATATCAGATGTTTCCAGGAAAACGCAGGTACAGGTCATGACGGCGCTGCCTCAGTTCAACAGTGAGTCACGATGCACACAAACAGCTCAGTGGAACATCATATACTAAATACACAGCCACAGTTAATGTTGTTCGTGACACCTGTCTTTTTCTGCCATCACATGTGTAACATGGTCATTGAAAACATTTGACAGACACTCACTTCATTTGTTGGATGGGACAAGTCCAACACAATCTGTTGGAAAACAACTGCCTATTTACACCCTGAGGAGAACAACAGTAGCCTTTACTGAAAGTCATATTTGTGGTATCCAATATTCCCTCACCCTTCAGCTCTCCTAACAAAAAATATCTTGTTTACCTGTTACCAGGTACATTTCTTTCTTTCGTCAACAGTGGCTTTAGTTTCTACTGTCTATGTGCTCTTTTGTGCAGGGCAGTTAACAAATATAGCAAATATTGCAGAAAGTAGCTGAAAGAGGCAAAGAAAAGTCTCTGCAGTCCAGTTGAAAATAGTAAATAATAAAGCTGATAGGCTGGGTGAGAGGAAACACCAGTCAGCAGTGTTACCAATATCAGTTCAGACAGCCACAAAATTACAAATGTAGGAAAGTTGCAAGGTGGGAGGAGCTATATCAGGCAGTGCTGATGGGTTATATTACTTTCCCAAATAAGAGGGTTCCTCACAGTCGACTCTCAGGTGAATTTTAAAGTCTCAGATGTGCATTGACAATCCTGTTTGTTTCGATCAATAATCAATGGTGCATACATAGAAACTTTGGGGTAGCAGTTAACTACGACTCTGCATTTTGGCATTTTGGTAAGAAACATATAACAATAACAAAGCTTCAAATTCACTGTGACAGCCACCCATCTGCCATGTCAAACTGATGACATACCATGATTTCTTAGAAACACCGTTGAAATAATAATAATGAAATAATAATGAGCTAAACGAAAGGCTATACCACAGACTGTTACTTTATCTGGGAGAGTCCTGTGTTTCTATGTTAAGTAACACTGATGTTATCATTTAAAGAAACATTTGAGATTAGATACTGAATGGGGAACTGCACTTCCAGAATTAAAGTCCCCTCCCACTCTGCAACTCTATCTCATAGCCAGGATAACTGAGAAACTACAAATATATGAGGTATCCAGACCTTCGCAGAGCTTTTGCTCCATGGAGTCTCGGATACGGTCAATGGTGGTGTAATCTTCAGCATACAGCACGTAGGTGGACGATGGTTTATTGGCGATGGATACCAGCTCCGAGGTGGTGATCTCACTGCCGACTCCAACGGCGAATACTGTAATGCTCTGAGCTCGTGCCTCCATGCTGGCGTCCACCTGAAAAACACAGGCAGTCTGTGGTGAACGAGCCTCACGTGGAGGGTTAATTCAGAGTGATTATTACAGCCAACAGTTTTCATATGTGTGCCATGATAGATAGTCTTTTCTTGATGAGGGTCTACGGTTAGAGGGGACTGCTCTGCAGCCTATTGACACTGCCACCAGGATTTTGAGCCTGCCAAATAAACTTGACTCGCTTTCACCTGAAGAGAGCGCAGTGACATTTACCACATCATCCTGAGATTTCCCATCCGTGACCACCACAGCTATGCGGTTCTTGACCTGCCTGGCTCTCTGGGAGGAGGAGAAGACATGGTTCACGGCAAACTTGATGGCCCTGCCAGTCTGCAAATCAGTCAGAAAACAGAAAACATGAGCGAACGAAAATCACTGTGATGCTGCGAGGGACGGCATCTGTGAACTAGTATGTTTACCAGCTTCCAGCCATTGACAGCTGCATCACAGAACAGAGACTAAATTACTACTAAATTAAACCTCCACAGAAAAATGAGGAAATAACAGCACATGATAGCAAAAATAGCAGCAGCTGTATGACAAATGCATTTCTATTTTCACAGACATGTGATTGGAGCACGGCAGCCAAACTTAGCATGCCTGTATGTATATTGGCCATCTCTGTGTTTGTGGTGCTGCTATGTGGTCATGTTGCTGCACATGGACCCGTGGTGAGTGGAGGCTGGCACACTTGGACCTGCTGCCCCATAACCAGCCTCAGCTTGATCCACTTTATTAGTTTCTTGTTTTTGGAGTACTGGAAGTAGTGAAGATTTTTATAGTGAAGACTTTTATGGAACATTTTAGGAGTGAAGTCTGTTTTATTCTTCCACCACTCTACTGCATGCAAAACCCCCTGATCAACCAGTAGGAGTCACTGATGCAGCAACAAGGTCACATATGGAATCCCAGAGTGCTGAATATTAAATAAATCAAAGTCTATTATAAAATGACAATGATACAGATCACTTGTGTAATTTAAGACATTATTAAAACTCAACTTGTAAGTATTTAATTCATTTTCAAAACTGCATGTCAAATTTTAATTTTAAGATATCCTCTTTTCATCAGTCTTTTTTTGTTTCACATTAGTATTTTTTCAAATGACACTCAAATTTCACATTGTATGTTATTCTGTCACTTTTCATGACAGTGGTGTGGTCAACGTCCTCCCACCAATATGCTTCTTAAACTCAGTGGACCAGACCAGCATTGTGCCTTAAGTACCAATTGCCAAGGCCGTGTTCCCTATTAGGAGAAAGAATTTAACTTTCAGATAACAAGGGAAACAGGAAAATGCCAAAAAGTTGTTCTGTAACAGGTTGTTAAAGAAATAAACATAAAGATTGAAAATCTAAGCTCCCATCCTTCCTGGAGAGGACAGGGGCCCCAAAGGAAAACTTTATGGCTTCAAGCTATCAGAAACACAATAAGGAGGGGAAGTTGAGGCAAAATAATGATAAATATTTATTCTGTAATGTGAATATTGTTAATGTGTAAATCATGTAAAAAAATATGCCTGTTCTGGCTCTTTACACAGTCATTAGACATGTCGACAAAACAGAAGTTGTCTGCTATGAACTGAACGCATACTAATGTGTAAAACTGTAATGCAAACAGACTTTAAATTACTTTGATATCAGTTTTTCATCCCCCAAAAAGGGACACAGCTATGACATTTTGTGAAGAAAGTCTGGCCTATCTCTCTTCAAAGAGATTTAGCCAGTTAGCTCCTGTTACCTAGGGAAACAACATGAAAGCATTTCTGAATCTACTAGGTTCTGCTCATATAAATAAAATCGACAATGCGTCTCTATTTCCTGGCCCATGTCCCATCTGTTAACATGAAGGTGGCAGGGTTTATAACCTGTATGTATGGAAACCAGCCACCAGGGGGCGATCCAGACGTTTTGGCTTCACTTTTGGGCAGCTTTCATGTCATCCAGCTTTATGTACAGTCTATGGTTGCTGTCAATAAGCAAAGCGCTTAGTAACTAAACTAAGCTTAGTAACTAAACTTAGTAACTAGCTGGGCTGCCTAGTGAGTTTAGTTTGTTAACAGTGTGTCTACCAGCTCCTGTTGTCCAGAGTGATCACAGAGTCTCTCTTATTCCTGTTCACAGTTGTGAAGTTGTGAAGAGTTGTGTGCCCAACACAAAATTCAAAACGCAGCTGAGGTGTCCAGCTTTGTGGTTGATTCAGAATTATTTCGGCACTGTTGATGACCAGCACTTTGTATTACATGTTAGAATATTGAATGTGAGCATAAAGGGTGAAAAGACCACACAGTGTAATCTGTAAAGTAAAGAGATGTGTTGTCCTACCTGTGTGTTTCCTCCCAGGTACGTGATGCCCTGTGTATGGCCTGGATGAGCTCTGCTCCGCCCTGATGTTTCCCCAGAGGGATCTCCAGGCGAGGAGTGTCACTGTACTGGATCACCGCCACCTGCAGCACACAAAAAGCAATGTAGTGTAATTTTACTGACTGGAATAATGTGTTTTTCATAAAGCCGGCCTCAAACAATATAGACAGTGTGCTTCATGTGACGGGAGAAAATAATCAGATGATTATGAGACAGGCCATGAACAAACTTTAATGGAAAACTGCTGCTAAATGCGAACGGAATAGTCTCAGTGGGCTCAATTCGTGCTCACCGCGACCAGTGTAATGTGGTTTATATTACCTGTGTGTAGTGGGAACTGATGTCAAACTGGCTGGTGATGTTGATGAGCCACTGCTTGGCCGTGTCGAAGTCGGAGAAGCCAACGCTCCATGAGCCATCAACGATATAGATATAGACCAGGTCATTTACTGCTGTGCTGCAGCCTACACACACACATACCCACACACACACACAGTGATCAAAGAGAAATACAGTGGGGCAAAAAAAGTATTTAGTCAGCCACCAATTGTGCAAGTTCTCCCACTTAAAAAGATGAGAGAGGCCTGTAATTTTCATCATAGGTACACTTCAACTATGAGAGACAGAATGGGGGGAAAGAATCCAGGAAATCACATTGTAGGATTTTTAATTAATTAATTGGTAAATTCCTCGGTAAAATAAGTATTTGGTCACCTACAAACAAGCAAGATTTCTGGCTCTCACAGACCTGTAACTTCTTCTTTAAGAGGCTCCTCTGTCCTCCACTCGTTACCTGTATTAATGGCACCTGTTTGAACTCGTTATCAGTATAAAAGACACCTGTCCACAACCTCAAACAGTCAGACTCCAAACTCCACTATGGCCAAGACCAAAGAGCTGTCAAAGGACACCAGAAACAAAATTGCAGACCTGCACCAGGCTGGGAAGACTGAATCTGCAATAGGTAAGCAGCTTGGTGTGAAGAAATCAACTGTGGGAACAGTCCTCTCACCTTTCCTCTTCACCCTGTACACATCGGACTTCACGTACTCCACGGACAGTTGCCACCTCCAGAAGTTCTCCGATGACACTGCCATTGTGGGATGTGTGTCAGAGGGGAACGACTGTGAGTACAGGAAGGTCATCATGGACTTTGTCGACTGGTGTGAGCTGAATCACCTTCAAGTCAATGCCAGCAAGACAAAGGAGATGGTGATCGACTTCAGCAGGAAACCCTCATCTGACATTGCACCAGCTGAACATCCAGGGACTTGACATCGAGAGAGTGAGGACGTACAAGTACCTGGGTGTTCACTTAAATAACAAACTGGACTGGACTGACAACACTGACTCGCTCTACAAGAGGGGTCAGAGTCGTCTTTACATGCTGAGGAGGCTGGGATCTTTTGGTGTGTGCAGGCCACTGCTGAGGACTTTTTATGAGACTGTGGTGGCGTCTGTGGTCTCCTATGCAGTGGTCTGCTGGGGAGGGGGCTGTTCTGAGCGGGATAAGAAGAGGCTCAACAGACTGATTAAAAGAGCCAGCTCAGTCTGTGGCTGCCCCCTGGACTCCATCGAGGTGAGGTGATGGGGGAGAGGAGGGCTCTGGCCAAACTGTCCACCACTGTCCACCATCATTGAACACCTCCCCCCCTCTGCATCAGACTGTGGGGGCGGGGGCCTTAAGCAGCTCCTTCAGTAACAGACTCAGACATCCAAGGTGTAGGAAGGAGCGCTTCCGCAGGTCCTTCATCCCAAACACCATCAGACTGTTTAATGCTGCACTATAAACCTTTGTCATCGTAACAAACACTTCCATACCACAGTAGGACTGATGTTTACTGATGTTTACTGATGTTTCATCATTGCACTGATGTTTACTGATGTCCTAGCCATGCACTTTATGGTCTTTTTTCATTCCACTCATTTACTATACTGTTAATTCATATCTGCTACATATCCATATTCACCTGTGCAATAACACCTCACCACTGCACATCTAACTGGGTGAGGCTGTGTATATAAATACTGTTTCTGTTTCTTTCTTTTTCTGTTATTATTATTATTCACTATTTATTGTACATACTGTTTTTTTGTGTCTTTGTGTGTTTTTTTTTGTCTATTATTTAATGTCTCTCTTACTTGTTTTGAGCTGCTGTAACAGTGGAATTTCCCCACTGTGGGATCAATAAAAGATCTTATCTTATCTTATCTTATCTTATTAGAAAATGGAAGACATACAAGACCACTGATAATCTCCCTTCGATCTGGGGCTCCACGCAAGATCTCACCCCGTGGGGTCAAAATGATCATGAGAACGGTGAGCAAAAATCCCAGAACCACACGGGGGGACCTAGTGAATGACCTGCAGAGAGCTGGGACCAAAGTAACAAAGGCTACCATCAGTAACACACTACGCCGCCAGGGACTCAAATCCTGCAGTGCCAGACGTGTCCCCCTGCTTAAGCCAGTACATGTCCAGGCCTGTCTGAAGTTTGCTAGAGAGCATTTGGATGATCCAGAAGAGGATTGGGAGAATGTCATATGGTCAGAATGAAACCAAAATAGAACTTTTTGGTAAAAACTCAACTTGTCGTGTTTGGAGGAGAAATAATGCTGAGTTGCATCCAAAGAACACCTGTACCTACTGTGAAGCATGGGGGTGGAAACATCATGCTTTGGGGCTGTTTTTCTGCAAAGGGACCAGGACGAATGATCCGTGTAAAGGAAAATGCGTAAGAAGCATTTCAAGGTCCTGGAGTGGCCTAGCCAGTCTCCAGATCTCAGCCCCATAGAAAGTCTTTGGAGGGAGTTGAAAGTCCGTGTTGCCCAGCGACAGCCCCAAAACATCACTGCTCTAGAGGAGATCTGCATGGAGGAATGGGCCAAAATACCAGCAACAGTGTGTGAAAACCTTGTGAAGACTTACAGAAAACGTTTGACCTCTGTCATTGCCAACAAAGGGTATATAACAAAGTATTGAGATGAACTTTTGTTATTGACCAAATACTTATTTTCCACCATAATTTGCAAATAAATTCTTTAAAAATCAGACAATGTGATTTTCTGGATTTTTTTTTTTTCATTTTATCTCTCATAGTTGAGGTATACTTATGATGAAAAGTGGAGACTCATCTTTTAAGTGGGAGAACTTGCACAATTGGTGGCTGACTAAATACTTTTTTGCCCCACTATATCTTTAACTGATATAAACATTACATATCATATTCCAGAGGTCAGTATCTAACTCTGCTATACTTTACACGATGTATTATCCTAGTTCAGATGACGCTGTGACAAGAGTCTTCCTGGTATGAAAGTGTTGCAGCTTTCTTGTGTTTTTACCAGATGCACTTTGTCAGGCTTTACACAACAGTCACCCCTACCTGCTCGCACATCGTTCTCTTCTGCAGCCTCCAGCGGGGTCAGTAGCAATATTGCGCTCCATACTGACCACAGCAACATGACTCCAATGCAGAGCCGTCTACCTCGGCCCAGTCCAACCTGGTCAATTAGTGTTGGAAACAACAGTCATGCAACAGGAGAACAACACAGATACATGCACATCATAAAACATACAGTGCTAACACATTTGTGTATGCATTTCTACAAATTGTAAGGGCCATTTCCATAAAAGGTCCAATGAATAGACTGTGTTGTAATGTTGGCACATACACTATATGATATGGCTTGAGAATGACGTCATATTGCCTTGTGAAATAGCCACATCTCTCTTCCTCTCCACTAACCCCACTGATCTTCTTTCCTCCTCCTCTTACTGTAAAATGCTTTTGTGAGTTTTCATGTTGTGCCTTGCGACATTTGGTCAAGTAGTGTGTTTTTTGCGGGGCTCTTCATGTGTCGTTTTGCAGCGCAAAACATGGTTCTGCCAACCGCAAGGCTGGGCCGGAGAAAATAACAACGTGAGCGCTATTCCGGAATGGGAAAAGTGAAATATAAACATGGCAGAGAGGGCTGCAGTGTGCTGGCACAGGCTTTAAAGACAGGGGAGGATCAGTCAGCTGCAGAGAGAACAGCTACCACAATCTTTCTGTTACAGCCGTCTTTTCTCTTTTTTTTCTTTTTCTTTCTTGCTTGACTTGCTGTCATAGAACCACAGAACAAGTTTGTACCCCAAAACAACTGGACAACAATGTAAATTAGAAGTTACAATGTCCAAAGACTAGAATGAAAAGAACTGGTAAAACAAAATGAATAAAATGACCTTTTTAAACCAACATGACCCAACAACAGTAACATATAACTGATATAGCCATTGTGCTATGTGTTACTGCTATGAAGAATGAACCTAAACACAATAAATATAATACATTATCCAATAAAGTGACTGAATAAAGGCAACATGGGTAAGAAGTGGGCCGTGAGTTTGAAATGGGTGAGCTATAAGAGCCCCTCAAAGGCTAAATGTGCTCTCCAGGAGTATAACATGGGCCCAACATACGGAGCTCTTATGGGTTTACTGGGCCTCATCTGGGTTTCATATGGAGAAAGTGATATTTTTGAAAGGGTACTTGTTGCTTGCCATTGCTTTAAAGTGGGTCAACAATGAAGGTTAATGATGACTGGTGAGTTAATTCAGGTTAATAAAGTAGAGCACTTTCACCAAACCTTGTATAAGAAAAGTCACAACAATCGAGATCCAGAGAGGACCACTGGATCCTCTTTAGTGTCGTCTAAGAGCTTGAGCAAACAGAAAAAGAGTGCCTATTTATAGTAGCTGGGTCTCATAGTTTTTATGCAAATGAGGTGGGTCAAAGGTGGGTGACAAAGTCTCGCATGGGAACAGGAAAATTGAATAATCTAGAACATCTTCTGAACCCTCGCCCAAGATAGCTGGGACAGGTTTCAGCATTCCCTCAGCACCCCTGCAAAACCCTGTGTGCCTCAGGAAAAGCAGGTTTAGAAAATGGATGGATGGATGGATGGATGGATGGATGGATGGATCTTCTGAACCCAATTGCTCAACTGAAAAGATGAAAAGTGATTTAAGAGGCTGCAGTCTTCCCGAATTATAACAAATAAGTCATAGTTGTGTTTTCTACATTGGTTTCAGGTTTGGCTGCTGCTCTTTTAATGATGTCATATTGTTGCATCCTCTTCCTCTGCAATGGCACAGTGGTATCTAAAACATTGTCGTTTATCTTGATGAACCAACTCCCAATAACTGCAGAAATACAAATTAAATGGGTCCAAAAACACACTCTCACGTTCTCACCATAAGACACAGGCCATGCTTGCCAACAACATGTCGACTGTTCAGTGTTGCTATTGTGGATTTTTATCTGTGTTTCTTTGTTGCTCTCCCTCCCCTTTTTCTGCTTCATCATCTGCAGTAGATAATCTGTATAAAGAAAAGACTTTTAGTCATATTTGTTAAAAACTGTCCATATGTGCTGACAGCAGTACGAAAAAAAACAGACAATCTGTGATAAAATCAGACTCCTCTGGCTCCACCTGCTGCCTCTAAGATCATTGGACAAGAATCCACCACACCTGAATCAAAACAACCAATCAGAGCAGAGTATCTGACTGAGCGCATGCTGTGGACGCAATGAGAGACAAACAACCACTCAACAGAGTTTATACAAAAGACCGCTAAATATAAGAGGACCAGTGTAGAAAAGCAAACTAAAAGAAAAAGAAGTAGATTGAGTGACTCTGTGGGGAGGGGCTTTGGAGGCGAGTTGAAGCACAATGGAGAGAGACGAGGAGGGCCTGGAAGTTACTGCAAGTACTAGTTGAAAAAGTTTCAATTTAAGTCCACTCTGTTCTCAGTCCTACTGTCTGCAGCTTTAAAGTAACTTTAAGCAACGTGCAGAAAGACTTTGCCTTGTTAGCTGCAAAACGGATGATATGTTAAATTAAAAGGGTGAACAAAACAAGATAACAAGGCAAATACATATACAATTTGTTCTTCAGCCTAAAAGCAGAAAATAAGAGAGTGTAAATGATTGCTCAAAGATAATCTATGACACTAAATGTCTTTATTTCTGCAGACATTTTTAAGGTTATATTTTTGTTTTCTGTTTTTACTCTTTTGTTTTTTGATTCTCTCCATAAGCCAGACAGTATGTATGTGAACAAAGTTCTCTTGGCATGCACAATTTTTGGTGCCACAGCCCTGGATCTGTCTTTGCTGGCTCACTGGCACACCTGACACGCCTACAGGGAGCCATCACCTTTATTATTATTAACTCCTGTGGTTTTTCTGCTGTGACAAGCCAAAATGTCTGCTGTGAAGGTGTATTTAAATCCCGACCAGCAGACAGCAGCTCTAATATTAAGTCAGATTTAAAACCTGCAGTTCCAGATCCTGAAACTTCCCTCTCAGTTTGAATCCAGTCATCCAACCAGCCGCCCTGGTTGATGGGTCAACAAAGTGTGTGACTCTGAGGCCACTGTTCATTTTGCAGTCAACACTGGTTCCTTTAAACCTTGACCACCTATTTCTCACCCCGACCAAGTTGTTTCTGTGTATAAACGTTAACCATAGCTGTGGTAGATCAGGACACTTTAATTTAACTGTGATGCCAACAGGGATGTCATACAGGTTGCATTGGAAGGCTATGACAAATGATGTATTGAGCTGAAGTACAGCTCTAAAGCTCTTTAGCTCTTTAAGTTATAGCTGCTTGAGTAATGGAGGAGACTGGGCAGATTTTTGGTGCATTTCCATCCAACCTGAGTGGAAATACCAGAAATTCTAAAAAAAAAAAAGTCTTACAATACTTACAGATGTTCTTTACCTTGAAAGATGTTTAGAGGTTGGTGTGGCTGTAACAATTCTTCTGTAATGGTTTGATGGCACTGACTGGGGAATGAGCTCCACTAGGCGGTTTCAATATAACCAACTTCTAAAACTCACATATTGATAGGTGGAAGCATGCGTTCATTTCATTCATTTCCTGCAGGAATTTGGTTCAAATTGGCTCTAGATTTAGATGGAAACTCTTCTTATGATGATGAGACAAGTCTCTGTGTCAATACAGGTGCCTTCAGGCATCTGATGAAGACAAAGAAAACTATATTCTGCCTGAAAATATGTGTCCACTCATTAATGTCTGGTGCCTCCTAGTGTATTTTTTCTGTCTCTGGACTGTCACAGTTGTCCAATAAACTCTACATTAGCTTATGGATTTCTTTGCTTTGATTTGTACTTCAAACCTTAATGGCACTGAGGCCACAGTTAATAGCACTGAGACAGCGTGCCACTGGAAAATGTCTCAAATGTTTCACTGTTTCTAAAAGTGTCTCTACCAGGAACCTGAAAAAGACATTTTCCCCTTCCTTAGATCCATCTATATGTGGCCGGAGGTCTCTTTCCTCCACGCCACCTATATGGCACTGTGCCGCCTGAGCTAGGGCGCACTGACAGATCAGTGGCGCCAGAGCAAGTATTTAAATCCAGGTGGAGCACACCTTGATCTCTCTTCCAGGCCCTTCCGGGGGCTACAGCAGCGTGACGGCGGCTGGCTCAATTGGCTGGCGTGGCGGCCCTTGCGTCATAAACATCTCTAGATAGCGCGGCTGATTGCTTGTGCTTGTGCGTGGGGGAGTGATCGCGTCGCGGGGTGCTTAGGTGTGGCGCCGCAACTCTGCGTGAATTTTGCCGTTTGGCGCTCCATCTTCTCTGGGGTCGTGCTGACGCTGCACCAGTGCAGTCCTGGATAATTGCCAACCTTCCTGTGGGTTTATTAATCCCTGGCCAGCCTCTGCTGTTTTGGCTCTGTTGAGCCTTCCTGTTTTGGCTCTGAAAGGCTGTTTGGGTTCAGAAGTCCCCCCGTTTTGGCTCCATCGGGCCCTCTGGTTCTGGCTTCACGGCACCGTTCATGCTCTCCCTCTCTGGAGGCGTTTGGCCCTGTTTCTACGGGGGTCATCCGAGCCCTGCTGAACTGTTTTTAGTCTATTAGGTTTTCATTTCTTTTGTGTAATTTTGTTCTGTTTATGGTATTTTGGTTTATTTGTTTGGTTACATTTAGTAGATTGTCCTGTCTTTTTTTGTTGTATTGTTTTAGGTTTGAGATCGTTTGTGGTTTGATTTTTAACATTTATTTTGTGTGCAGGTGGTGCTGTGGGCCTGAGGCAGCATCCCCCCTTCCCTGGTGGTGGTTTTCTTCTTCACGAGTGCTTTATTTGTTTTGTTTGGGGTAGCACGGGTGGTTTGGTTTGAGAGTGTTATCCCCTTCTTGGTTAATGTTGCTGTGGTTAGCCCCAGCCCTATATTTTAATTGATCTTGCCCAAACGTTCATGTTTGATTTAGTTTTGTTTTTTTTACATTATATTAAATAAAATGTTTTGATTAATTTGAACTGTCTCTGCCCTGTGGTGTAAAACGAACCTGTGTGCAAAAAGCCTAACCATTATATATTGGGTTAGAAGTTCCCGGGGGTGAAATTCCCCTGGGTGGCGTTGTCGCAATAAACATTTCTTCCTGGAACGGCACGCTCTCGTGCCCCCCCCCCCCTCGCCACATATACATCCTCTGCTCAGTGCCTTTCATTATAAATATAAAGCCTGTTATTCATTACAGACACACAGTGTGGATAGGTGGGCAGAGAACCTGAGCTCCTCCAAACCTCACTCTACATTTGGCAAGCCAGACGTTCAGTACACCAACCACATCAACCACCTCCACTGGCTTCAGCATCACAGGACATTCCTTGTACACACATGTTGTTGGGATTGCTCAGCGCAACAAAGATGACGGCAGTGCTGCTGTATATTCCTAGCATGCCCAGGAGTTAAATTTTAATTACCCTCTCTAAAGGACCTGTATTTTGGCATATTGATGCCTGTTTGCCTGTAATTTACATATTCTGTATATTTTTCACATTAATACTTTAAACTAGCAGTAATGCTATATGTCAATGAAAATGTTTATAGGATTTTCCTATCTATTGTTCTTTTAGTTATGTTGTGCATGCCCACACTTCTTCTTCTGCAGTGTTAGCTGGAGGCAGAACAAACGGAAAACTGGAGGCAAACAGGAATCACCTCAGAGTCGTAAACTGCGTAACCTACTCAAAATGTCATCTGGCTGTGCTGCTGGGTGCCAGAATCGAACGGTTAATGGCTCCAAATTCAAATGTTATTCCATACCAGCTTCCACCGCCAGTCAAAAAATCTAAAACAGCTAGGGTTAATTGTGATAAGACAAAAGGATTGGACTGAGGAGATTATCAAAAATGCTTGTATTTGCACTAAGAGAGTTAGTTATGAAAGAAATCTCACGTACATCCTGGTTTCTAATTGAGTATACAAACATTTAGACACAAAACATTTTCCAAACTTACACCACACAATACTTTATTTAACCCTTCGCGATATGAAATGTGCATTACAGATGCATTTGACCATAAAGTTTGTTTGTCATTTTTTAACTGGCAGTGGCAGCTGGTATTTGATCAAATTTCGATAAAGATTTTTATGAAGAGAATCATAAAAATCATATATAAAATATAACTTGCTTGCTGGTGTTAACTCCTCCACAAAAAACATCATAATGTTCACTAACAGAAAAAGGCTCTGTGACACTCAACGCACATTTGTTTACATTTTCTTCTGCTGATCTTCTAGGAGATTCTGTACAGTATATCACATTAGGACAGAAACCTGACTAGTGATGTTTTACTTGACTTGTTGAAAACATGGAAAAGTATCTGTGACCTCAGGGCAGCAGGTGTAATGTAAAGTTTAAATGTATTTGTGTGATCTCATAGATGTCCACTGTCCTCCAGAATAATAAAAGATTTGCAGAGGGGTAAAACCCACATTTAAAGTTAGCAGGTAACCACCACTCCTTTCTCCTCTAAAGTTAGTTAGTAACTCTAAAGTTAACTGACCTAAAACTGAATCACGTAAGGAGTTCTAAGGTCAAAAATATGGCAAGAAAAAACACTGATATTTCCTTTAAACTGAAATATGATAGCATGATTATATACCTCCTGCTGACATTTAAAGGAAAGTGGGGAATTTTACAATGGAACAGGAGCTCAAACAGAGAAAAGTCAAAATCCGAGGACTAACAGTCAGAGTCAGATACACAGCAATATCAATCTTAGGTTCACCAAAACTAGCTAACATTCGCTGACATAAACTACTGGACAAACCAGAGTAGGACAGGCTGTGGCTGGAGGGTGTATTTATTACATATGAAGTGTACTTTTCCTTTGTAAGAGTAGGATAGTGTTATTTCTTCCCTCAAAATGTACGTACACAGTCTTCCTGTAAGGTATATAATGGCATGAATATTCAAAGCACTCCCATTCAAAGCAAAAATAACTACAGTGAGCAAACATATTTTAGCTGTCACATAAAACCTCTTGATGAGCACTTCTGAAGACTGTACTTTTCTGACATTCGGCAATGAAATGATCTTTTGATACGGTGAAAGTATATGTCCCAGACCAGAAATTGCTGCTTTATTCGCAGATCTCGAACTCCATCACGAGCGCATCTTCCCCGTCATTTCCAATTCATTCCGTACTTGTACATATGGTATTTAAGAAGGAACACTGAGTTATTTCAGGCTACAGACTCAACTAACAGCATGACTTTGAAATGCCAAACACACACACACACACACACACTGGTGCCTCGCGCTGAGGCAGAGGACCTCGCTGACCCATAATCACAGAGGTGGATGTATGCAGTTATACTGTATATTTAGCTTGTCTCCTCATTGTCCTGATGGCTGGTCACTTGTGGCCAAACCAACCCCATGCCATGTAACACTGAGTTTGGAAAAGGCTGTTAAAAACCAGTGATGCACACATGCATAGGTACTATACAGCTGCAGATGAAGTGGTGGATGAGACGAGGACCGACAAAAGAACAAACAACCAGCAACAAGAACTGAACTTTGTTTGTTCTAAAAAAGAAGGAAGACCTTTAGTAAGTAAATGTGTCTCTATCTGACTAACATCACTTTGATATTGATTCATTTAATGTATACTGAATATAGCCTAGAACACCTGAGCTCAACCTCCATACAATCCCTCTACCTAACAGCACATGCAGTAAAGAAGTGAGGACGGGGCCTTACCTCTTCCTTTCAGCAGTGATGAATGGCACTGTGCTGAGTGAAAGTGAAGAGAGAGAAGTCCTGACTTGGTAGTGACAGTCCTCCCTCTGGTTGGCAGAGGGAGTGGTAGGAGTGTCAGGGCAGCCTTTATAAATCGTGGCTAGCTTCACCACAGAATGTGACACTACAGAGACCAGTGTGGATTCACACACACGTATACACACACACACACATGTCTGATGTGTGGATTGACCGCAGTGTGGAAATGCATCAGTGTTTGCGTGTGAAAGTGCCCACCAGTCATTTCATAGTGCAAACAGACAGACAGAGAGACGTACAGTGAGGACAGTTTCAGCTGGCAGCAACAGGCTAGGTTAGAGTAGCAGGCTCGTGATTTAAAGGTTGTCAGCTAGAACTTCCAACTAATCCAGTTAATTCCAGCAGCAAGCTCTTATTTTGAAATAAATGGAGTATGTGTGAAATGTTGAAGTGGGGATCAGCAGTCGTATGATAAACACGCAGCAGGGCTGTGGTTAGACAGCCAGCATGTTTTCACTGCAGCTGGTGCAGGTTAAAGAAGCCCCGTGGTGAGAGATGAAATAGCACGTTGGACCTCTGTGATAGGCTGAGAGAGTGATGATTCAAAGTCATTATGACTGGACTGAGTAAACTGAGAAGAAACAGAAATACGTTGCATTCATTTCATTTGTGTCTAAATGAGAAATCTCAAGCAAAAATGTTACAGTGGATGTGTAACAGAAACTACAACTGAATACAATTAAACCTTTTTCTTCCCATTACAGAGATGACTTTTCAGTGGCCTGCATGTTCACTTCTGATGAGTAACATTGTTTTATTGAAACCTCCAAGAAAAGAAGCTGAAAGTGACTTAATGAGTCCTGATATGATTTTTTATGTTTTCATTGTCAACAAATGGGTTTCAAAGCGTGATGTATCTTATTCCTCTGTGCCATGGAGTGCTCACTTTACTTATACTCATTTTAACAACAATGTTTCAGCCCCCAGAGCTTGCTGAAGGTCTGAAGACTGACATGTTGTCAGAGTTTAATGCAGCTGACCATCAAAAATGATTAGAGACACATCAGTGAGTCATACTGCTGCGCTGGGCGACATGTTCCTTCCCACTGCCGTAAATAAATAGATGCCATAAATAAATGTGTATTATTCTGGCGCTGAAAATAGTCCTCTGTCAATGCACTGTTTATTTGTTATTTACCCTTTTTAAGGACCATTTGCTAAAAACTATAAACAGTCATAAACAGGCAAGTAAAGCTAATGAACATGAGCTCTGTACAGAAATAAATAAGAACAACTCCTCACATGGGGGGAGGAGGACATAGAGTAGGGGGGTAGCCATTGTACATTTACTTGTGCAACACATGCATACACAGAAATGGACACTTTTCCTCTGGTGCAATAACCTCATTATATGGTGTAATAACCTCATTCTCATCCATAGTGCAATAATTTTAACTTATAATTTTTAACTTATTCCATACAAAGCCATATTCAGCTCTTTATATTTACTTGTATTATTCTATTCTCATTCTTTTATATTTTATATTTTAAGTGTTTACTGTTTATTTTTCATCTGTGTGCTTCTTCTATCTGTATGCTGCTGAAACGAAACTTAAATTTCCCTGAGGGAGTCATCCCAAAGGGATCAATAAAGTCTAGTCTAAGTCTAAGTCTAAATACACACCAATCTCTGAAGAACCAGAAGAATCAGATCCTTTACAAATAAAAGTGCTGAAGTAGTAGTGGTAGTAGTAGTAGTGAAGTATTAAAAGTAAAAGTAGCATTTTACTGTTTTAGTTGGTGGAGGTAAGCTAATTTGAACAGTTTTACACACTGGTAGGTAATTAAATCAATAAGATATTTTTGAAGCTCATCATAACTTTTCTTTTGGTAAGGAAGTAGTAAGTATAACAAAATATTATGCAGGAAAAAGTACATTTCCTCTGATAGTGTAACATTGAAAGTCTTCAACATGAAAAGTTTTCCTAAAATTTGTACTAAGGCGTACTTGAGTAAGTGTACTCATTACAGTACATTCCACCACTTTCATAAACTACTATCAAGCTGCCCATTAGTGGCTGAACATGGAACTTCTCCAAAGGGTGAAAGGCAATGAGAAGCCGAGCAAAGAGCCCCAAACATTTAAGCTTCAAAAGACCGAAAGAGGTGTGGCAGCGGTGGGCTCCGTGTTCATACAACGACCAGGGGCTCTGACCAGCCGTCGCTCCCGTTGGAGAGTTCTCAGAGACCCTTATGATCAGGCCTGCTGCTCCCTCAGTACCAGTTTAAGGCTTTGCTGTTGCCAGAAGCCTCTGGAGCTCCCAAAATAAAGAAATAAAAAACACAGCAAAAACAAAGTGCTGAACAAAGTCCAAGTATGTGCTTTCACTTCGTCCGTAACCAGACCGAAAGAGGCTGGACAACTCAAAGGACTATGTTAAGCTTCAAGTCCTTGTTTATTGCAGAGCGAGGCCACAGCAAGTGCCAATACCAGTCAGTTTGGGATGTGAGGAATTAATCTGAAAAAGGTTCATTTTTCCACTGAATGTACCTGCTGTTTGTATCTCTTATTAAAACAGTAAAGAGAGGAACTCCTGGACTGCAGGCCTACAATATAACACTTTCTACATCCTAAATACCTATAAATGTGTGTTTCTTTGTTCTATGTGTTATTTAGTTGACACAGTGGGATTCTCTCTGCACAGTGGTTGCCTTTTCTTATCTCATTATATCTGAGTTCATGTTTGAAATGTAATCAGGGAAAAAGGAAGCAGCAAACACTCCAGCAGCCTGTTTCACAGACAGACACGTCTTCAAACACAGAGACAGTAAAGCTGCATCAAGCAGCCACATTTACCCAGTCTGGTTGATTTTCTGTGTAATTCTGACTGTATTCCTTTAGAGGGCAGTATTGTCTAAATCAAAGTCAGTTAAAGACCAACACAAACATTGGATCTTGAATTTCGTTCCCAGCATTACCTTTAAGAATATGACAAACTCAATGAAAGGAAAAAAGAGATGACATATACCTTCTAAAATTCCACAGAAAGTGTTAGAAACTATAATGTGACTTTTTCTTGCCTATACATTTTTTGGATGTTCTCCTGAATATTTACCTGATTATATGTGTGTGTGTGTGTGTGTGTGAGAGAGAGAGAGAGAGAGAGAGAGAGCTATACTACTACTCCAACCATTTCTTGATGATATACACAGCTGCTCAGTGTTGGACTGCACTTAAGATAATGATAATGAAAATGATTATTGTAATGACAAATACTGTTTTGAATGGACCAGAGACACAGAGGGAGTAGAGATCAGAAACAGTTTTAATTATAATCACAGAGTTCGTTCTGGGGGAATTGGGTCTTGGGGGCTGAGGCCAGCAGTGAGTTATCGGTGGTTGCCAGGCGTGTGACGGAGAGCGGCCGTGATGTAGCAGGCGAGGCAGGCTGAGGCGGACATGGCTGAGGCGAGGCAAGATGGGTCGAGGGGGAGAGTGAGGAAGCCAGGAGGAAAGTGAGGGGGAGCAGGGTGACAGGAGGGCAGTGATCCGGGGTCTAGGAAGGAGCGAGGACATGGGAGGTTAGTATAAACTGTAGAGTAAAGGAAACAATCTTAGAGCCACACAGTTTCCGGGCTAGGATAACGGACTGTCTGGCTATGAGTGAATGAATGAGCCGGTCTTTTAAGCAGCAGTAGAGTAGGTGGCTTGATTGGAGATAGGCAGCAGGGTGGTGAAACCAGGTGTGTGCGTCTTCCTCATTGCAGGAACAGACATAGACAGACAGAAGGAGACAGATGCACACACAGGGGAGAGAAAAGGGGAGATCACTGGGGACAGACACAAGGACCTTCATTCACTTCAGGCATCATTTCCCTTTATTATTCAGCAGTCCAGTTTAGTATAAGCCTTTCATTCAACATATTTTCAAATATTCATTCAAAAATAATAAAAAAAACCTTCAAATGTTACTTCTTTCATACATTTCAGGACTCATTCAACATTTTACTCAGCTATCCAGTGTAGCGTCAGCCCTTTAGCTGTCAGCATTCACACCACTGTTTCTACAGAAATTGGATTCTCTAGTATTCTCTTTCTTTTTGCTTTTTTGTTTGTTAGTGTTTTACCGAAATATCAGGCAAGACACTGAAACGCCACCAGATTATTTTCTTAAATGAAAGTACTGATACAATAATCTGAAAATCCATTAGAAATAAGAACCCTGCACTCTGAATCCATCCATCCATCCATTTTCTATACCTGCTTATCCTGACACAGGGTCGCATGGGGTGTGCTGAAGCCTATCTCAGCTGTCATTGGGCGATTAGGCGGGGTTCACCCTGGACTGGACGCCAGTCACTCACAGGGCTGACATAGAGAGACAGACAAACCACTCACACTCACACCTAGGGGCAATTTGGAGTCACCAGTTAATCTAACCTGCATGTCTTTGGATTGCGGGAGGAAGCTGGAGTACCCAGAGAGAACCCACACAGGCACAGGGAGAACATGCAAACTCCACATGGAAGGGCCCCCGACAGCCGGTGGGATTGAACCCAGAACCCTCTTGCTGTGACAGTGTTGTGTAACAGTGCTAACCACTACACCACTGTGCCACCCATTTTGTGAACTTTGGAATCTCCCAGCCTGTATATCTAGGCTTTGGTAAAGTATTTAGCTAAAAAGGTTTTTATCTTGAGACACACTTCCCTTGTTGACATTTTGATTTTCTCCTTTGTTTTTGGACTTGGACCTGAAATGTCTGTTTTTGAACTCCTCACCTTTTCAACAATCCAAGCAATCTCCTCTGCTACAACTTCAATCTCCAGAGAAGATTTGGACTGTAGCAGCTCGTACTCATCATCAGAGAGGTCGTCTAAAAGAGGATCTACGATTTGACTTGCCTCCTTTCTAATTATGTCTTGGACAACTCTAACAGTCTCTTTTTCAGAGCTGTCCCCTGAAGACATCTTTTCTGGGGTCTTTGCTTCTGATGTTTTCCGTGATGACTTAGGGACATAAATGATGCCTGCTGAGTCAGAGGAAGTAGTTTCTGTAGCAGAGCTACCTGAGTCCAACTCTATCAGGGTCCCTGAATCAGTTTTTCTACCTGATGACTGATGGGTGTCTTCAATGTCTGATGACTCCTCTTCTTCCATGCAGAGTTCTTCTTGGGAGGTGTCTTGAATGCAGAAAAGTTTCATTTTGGCCATGAATGACTTTAACATTATGCACAAATCAGACAACATGGCGTTGTTAGCCCCAATTCTTTAGTTGGAAGCCCAAGAACAAACCGGAGAAATCTTCAGTTCACAGATGTAGAATTTATTCAGGTCACAGCTAAAGTATTACAGCGCTGGGTTCAAAGTGACAGAGCTCTCGGAGGATCTCAGTCAGATGGAGCGCCTCCATTTCCAGGTGTGATTCACAGTTATCTTCTTGGGCTGGGACTGCCCTGTACAGAGGTTGGACTTGCGCGCTCAGGTGCATCCTGTTTCCACTGATCATCCTTCGAGATGTTTTTTCAGCTTAATTGGAGTCCACCTGTCATAAATTCAGTTGATTGGACTTGATTTGGAAAGGCACACACCTGTCTATATAAGGTCCCACAGTTGACAGTGCATGTCAGAACACAAACCAAGCATGAAGTCAAAGGAATTGGGCACAAATCTGGAGAAGGGTACAGAAAAATTTCTGCTGCTTTGAAGGTCCCAATGAGCACAGTGGCCTCCATCATCCATAAATAGAAGAAGTTCGGAAACACCAGGACTCTTCCTAGAGCTGGCCAGCCATCTAAACTGAGCGATCGGGATGGAAAAAGGGCCTTAGTCAGGGAGGTGACCAAGAACCCGATGGTCACTCTGTCAGAGCTCCAGCGTACCTTCTGTAGAGAGAGAGGAGAACCTTCCAGAAGGACAACCATCTCTGCAGCAATCCACCAATCAGGCCTGTATGGTAGAGTGGCCAGACGGAAGCCACTCCTGAGTAAAAGGCACATGGCAGCCCGCCTGGAGTTTGCCAAAATGCACCTGAAGGACTCTCAGACCATGAGAAACAAAATTCTCTGGTCTGATGAGACAAAGATTGAACCAGGCCCCATGTTTGGAGGAAACCAGGCACCGCTCATCACCAGGCCAATACTATCCCTACAGTGAAGCATGGTGGTGGCAGCATCATGCTGTGGGGATGTTTTTCAGCGGCAGGAACTGGGAGACTAGTCAGGATAGAGGGAAAAATGAAAAGCAGCAATATACAGAGACATCCTGGATGAAAACCTCCTCCAGAGTGCTCTTGACCTCAGACTGGGGCGACAGTTCATCTTTCAGCAGGACAACGACCCTAAGCACACAGCCAAGATAACAAAGGAGTGGCTTCAGGACAACTCTGTGAAATGTCCTTGAGTGGCCCAGCCAGAGCCCAGACTTGAATCCGATTGAACATCTCTGGAGAGATCTGAAAATGGCTGTGCACCAGACGCTTCCCATCCAACCTGATGGAGCTTGAGAGGTGCTGCAAAGAGGAATGGGCGAAACTGCCCAAAGATAGGTGTGCCAAGCTTGTGGCATCATATTCAAAAAGACTTGAGGCTGTAATTGCTGCCAAAGGTGCATCAACAAAGTATTGAGCAAATGGCTGTGAATACTTATGTACATGTGATTTTTTAGTTTTTTTATTTTTAATAAATCTCTAAAAAAATTCACATTGTCATTATGTGGTGTTTGTGTGTAGAATTTTGAGGAAGAAAATTTATTTAATCCATTTTGGAAAAAGACTGTAACATAACAAAATGTGGAAAAAAGTTAAGCATGTTGTGAATACTTTCCTGATGCACTGTATATTCATCAGGTACACCTCTAGATACTCCAATTGCATCTATGTAGGTTGGGGAGTCCTGATATAAGTCAAATGAGCTACGTTTAAACCTGCAGGGATAGAGAGAGTCATGATAGGTGGTGGACTGCCATGAGGTTACTTCTGAAGCTGAGGCTTTAATTATCTTGACAGGAGGTATTAGTGATAGGATGGTGCATTTACCTGTCCAACTTGGAGGGAGTGTATTTCTCAGTAAGTTGTTTCCACAGTACCAGAAAACGTCTGAACGTGCATAAGTAAGTAATGTAACATTAGTCCAATCGGTGACGTTGACAGTAGTAACACACCAGTCATCAGGAATTTTAGCAAAAAATAAGCCAGCAGCGTCAGTTCTTACTAAACAGGTGTAGTTGTTTTTGACAGGGGTAAAAATTGGGGGAAGCACCTTTGGTGGGGCCAATGGGTAAGGTGTTTGAAGTCATCATCAGGGTTTTCTGTCATATGCAATTGCATCATACAATAAGTCTCATTATCAGAAAAGGGTGATGGTACTGTGAGCAGGGCTGGTCTAGGAGAGGAGCACACAATATAGTTTTCCTTTGTAGCCGCTCTGGCTGCGGTTTCTACCCATTCTAACCAATAATTTTTCTGTGAAAATCCTGTCTCCATTTCTAACACATCCGTAACAGTAAGAGTAGTTGGGCTTTTAGCCACAATCACATTTGGCGCAGGTTGAGAGGTAGTAGTTGCTGATGGGAGGGGGGGGGTCACCGGTACTGAGTTAGTGACATTACTTTGATTGTGCTTTTGGGGTTTGGATCACTCACCACAAAATTGGTATTACAATGATCAAGTGTTAATGTAACCAATACAGTTACAGCCGCTCGAGTGCTACAACCGAGTCTCCATAGTGGAGGCTTTTTGGAGGGTTTCGTTAGTTGAGGTCTTTCCAGTCTGTGGTAGGGTGTCATTTCCAGAGTTGTGGTCATTGTCTGTCAGTGAGGTTCCTAAGTCAGTCCGAACCTTAGTCAATGTTCTCTCCGTAGGGTCTGGAGTCAGTGCACAGTGTGTCTTATGGATCCAGTTGCTCAGTCTGTCATCAGACAACCATACCTTCACACAATGTGATGTAGCCTCTGCTACTTTTTATGGTCCCTTCCACCTGGGGGAGGACCAATTGAGCTTGTTGACTTTCCTTAGGACCCAGTTTCCCACTTCAAGCAGGAGATGTGTCGTGGTCCTGTTTGTTGGTGAGTATTTCCGTGACCTGTTGAGAGATGCTCATCATGGTGTTATTCAGTTGTTTAACGTACTCACTCAGATCTTCATACTGTAATAATACAGGTGGTGTGTGTGTCAGGCTGTGTGTGTGTGTGTCAGGCTGTGTCAGTGGCATCTGGTGTTGAAGGACCTCCATCATAGCACGTGCTTCTGCGTAGGGAGGAGGGAGAGCCGTGGGAGTTTGGTCAGGCTCAGTCTTATCTTTTTGTTTAGGTTGCTGTGTCTCCGGAGGAGTCAAAGTCTTAACTGGCATTTGGTGTATCGTTTGCACAGAGGACGGTGAGTGGATGGAGAATTTAACTTCTCCCAGAAAACACGGGCAGTCTGCCAAAAATCTTTCTGCTTTTTTACTGCTTTTTCTGCCTTCCCTTTTTGCATTCTTCCTACCTCCTGTGGCTGTGTTGTGGTCTGCTCTAGACTTCCTATAGCTTGCCTCATGAATATATTAAAATCACTCAATTTTGGTGGAGCGCTTTCACAACCTCCAAACATCCCTTTTTCCTGCATTTCCCTCGTCCAATCTACAAACCTTTGTAATCTCTTTTTTCCTTCATCTTTTGGAACTTTCTTCTGCAATCTTACTAGTGTTTCAGCTAACACATCGACCCCAAAGAGCCGGATTTGCAATCCTTCCACTTATCCACAATTTTTTGCGACATTTTTTAAACACTATTACAAACATAATTACAAACAAACACTATTACACGTGTTATTCAGAGTGAGTGAATGGCACAGTGCCCGAGTGAGGACCCGATCAAGAAGCTTCTACACGGAGTCTATTACTCTGTGCGCTTGATCGTTGAGGGTTTTCCTAGTCTATTCATTAGTTTTAATTCACCAACTTCTGAAACACCCTAACTAAAATATCCCTTTTATGCTATTCCTATCCCCCCGTACACAACTACTTGAGATCTGTGTTAGTGCAGGAATTTTTGAGCAGTCTGTGCTGTCCGATATACTGACACATGCACATTAAAAATATCAATCAAGTGGGAAACCACCCCACATTTGTATGAAAAATAACAAACTTATTCCTGTGTCCTCATAAAGACTTATCTTTACAATTATACTAGGATTATTCTACTCAACCGCTCAATGGGAGTCTTTATCTAACGTGGCATTGCCTCTTTGCAGCATCGGTAAAAGTTACTAAACTTTCCCCGGCATCAGGCTTCCCTGGCATCACCTAATGTGGCATCGCCTCTTTGCGGCATCTGTAAAAGTTACTAAACTTTTCCCGGCATCAGGGCCCAGGTCCAGGTCCCCTGTAATCAAAAATGTCCTTTAATAATTTAGAAGACAATATGTCTTTTATTTCAGCCAATTCAAAAATTTAGAAGACAATATGTCTTCTGCTAAATGTTTTCTGCTCACCTTTTTGTTCCAGGCCTGGAATTGTCTGAAAGGAGTCTCCTCCGATTGGCTCTGGCAGTCCTCAATCGGACGCGGTCTCAGAGCCTGATTCTTTAGTTGGAAGCCCGAGAACAAACCGGAGAAATCTTCATTCGAAGATGTAGAATTTATTCAGGTCAACAGGTAAAGTACAGTGTGGAAAATAAGTATTTGATACACCACTGATTTTGCAAGTTTTCCCACTTAAAAAGAATGGAGAAGTCTGTAATTTTCATCGTAGGTACACTTCAACTGTGAGAGACAGAATCTAAAAAAAAAAATCTAGAAAATCACATTGTATGATTTTTAAATAATTAATTTGCATTTTATTGCATGAAATAAGTATTTGATACAATAGAAAAATCAAACTTAATATTTGGTACAGAAACCTTTGTTTACAATTATAGAGGTCAAACTTTTCCTGTAGTTCTTGACCAGGTTTGCACACACTGCAGCAGGGATTTTGGCCCACTCCTCCATACGGATCTTCTCTAGATCTAGATCTTTCAGGTTTCGGGGCTGTCGCTGGGCAACACGGAGTTTGAGCTCCCTCCAAAGATTTTCTAATGGGTTCAGGTCTGGAGACTGGCTAGGCCACTCCAGGACATTGAAATGCTTCTTACGTAGCCACTCCTTAGTTGCCCTGGCTGTGTGTTTCGGGTCATTGTCATGCTGGAAGACCCAGACACGACCCATCTTCAATGCTCTTACTGAGGGAAGGAGGTTGTTGCCCAAAATCCCGCATGATACATGGCCCCATCCATCCTCTCCTCTATACGGTGCAGTCCCCTTTGCAGAAAAGCACCCCCAAAGCATGATGTTTCCACCTCCATGCTTCACAGTTGGGATGGTGTTCTTGGGATGGTACTCATCCTTCTTCTTCCTCCAAACACGGCGAGTGGAGTTTATACCAAAAAGTTCTATTTTGGTCTCATCTGACCACATAACCTTCTCCCTATGCCTCCTCTGGATCATCCAGATGGTCATTGGCAAACTTCAGACGGGCCTGGACATGTGCTGGCTTGAGCAGGGGGACCTTGTGCGCTGCAGGATTTTAATCCATGACGGCGTAGTGTGTTACTGTTACTAATGGTAACCTTTGAGACTATGGTCCCAGCTCTCTTCAGGTCATTGACCAGGCCCACCATGTAGTTCTGGGCTGATCCCTCACCTTTCTCATGATCATTGATACTAAACGAGGCGAGATCTTGCATGGAGCCCCAGTCTGAGGAAGATTGACAGTCATCTTGAGTTTCTTCCATTTCTCTAATAATTGCGCCAACAGTTGTTGCCTTCTCACCAAGCTGCTTGCCTATTGTCCTGTAGCCCATCCCAGCCTTGTGCAGGTCTACAATTTTGTCCCTGGTGTCCTTAGACAGCTCTTTGGTCTTGCCCATGGTGGAGAGGTTGGAGTCTGATTGATTGAGTGTGTGGACAGGTGTCTTTTATACAGGTAACGAGTTCAAACAGGTGCAGCAATTAATACAGGTAATGAGTGGAGGATAGGAGGGCTTCTTAAAAACCAAGTAACAGGTCTGTGAGAGCCAGAATTCTTGCTGGTTGGTAGGTGATCAAATACCTTATTTCATGCAATAAAATACAAATTAATTATTTAAAAATCATACAATGTGATTTTCTGGATTTTTTTTTAGATTCTGTCTCTCACAGTTGAAGTGTACCTATGATGAAAATTACAGACCTCTCCATTCTTTGTAAGTGGGAAAACTTGCAAAATTGGCAGTGTATCAAATACTTATTTTCCCCACTGTATTACAGCGCTGGACTCGAAGTGACAGAGCTCTCGGAGGATCTCAGTCAGATGGAGCCTCGATTTCCAGGTGTGATTCACAGTTATCTTCTTGGGCTGGGACTGCCCCGTACAGAGGTTGGATTTTTGCATGCCACCGAGTCTCATTGGCCAGTTATCTCTCTGACGTGAACAGGCCAACCACTGTTCACGTGAACTTACTGAAATGTGGTATGAAACATGAGTGTGTGTTGTCCTTGAGGTGTGTATCTAATACAACAAGCCTAACTGACTAATTAAAGAGGAATTTGTGGGTACATCAGATTCCTGCTTATCAAGTTGAAGTTCACACTGTTCTGATTAAATGAAAACAACTCAAAAGTTACATGAGTTCAGTGACAAAGTACAAATCTAAAGTGAACAGAGTAAGAACCAATTTTAACAGTGTTAAGTCTACCAGGGGAAGTGCTGTGCTGAATTCCTCCAGACCGATCTGCAGTATGCACGCTAGTGGGGAAGGCAAACTTTCTGCAATCTCCTTTGCAACTAAGTCAGAGAAATGCTCTGAGCTCACACACAGGACTTCATCATCAATGTTGAGCACCTCAGCAAAACTCTGAGGCAGCGTGTCGCCCAGACTGCTGAGAACATGCTCCTCAGAGATGTTGTCCTGTGTGCTGCTAAGAGCTTTTAACAAATCTTTGGACACAAATGTAATTATGCCCAACAGCAGTTATTTCTACTAAAATAACTTTAGTGGCATCATCGGTGAACCTACCATCAACTCTGTCCACTGTTCTGCTGAAAATCTATTAAAAAAAGATTCAATCAGCATGAGGATGGTATCTATGGTAACTGTTGGTATCAGCACCATGGTTGATGATCCTGGAGTGTCCACGCTATCCATCGTGTGAACTGGGATCAGTTTTCTCGTCCTGTTGTGCAAGTTTTGTACCCGCAGAAGTGAAGACTGACTGTGTGGGTGGCTTGAATTCAGCTCTATTTATAAGGTATGTGATGTCATTAGAGGCGTTCTTGAACAGGATGTCACAGATCAAAGGAAATATTCTGTGAAGTCACACATCAAAGGAAATCTTTTGTGATGTCACAGATCTAAGCCCACCCCCAGCAGCTACACCTTAGCAACTGTTGCTAAGCAACCATGGCATCCTTTTTGAGATTCCATTCTAATTGCAAAAGCCAAATCGAAATGACACACATGCTTTTGGCTTCTTGTGTCCAAAACTGAGGAATCATTGTTTTAAAATAAATCCTCACAAAAAAGTAGGTTTTTCTCTTGTTGTAAGGAAAAATTGTCCTCATCATCTCAGCTGTCATTAGTGTAAGTAAACACAAAATCCACCTATTTTCTAAACCTGGTTATCCTGAGCACACACAGGGTTGCAGGGGTGCTGGAGCCTGTCCCAGCTATCTCTTGGGCGAGAGGCAGGGTACACCCTGGACTGGATGCCAAGTCAGTCACAGGGCTGACATTGAAAGACAGACAACTATTCACACTCACATTCATACCTAGGGGCAATTTATCCATCCATCCATCCATCCATCTTCATCCGCTTGGTCCGGGACTGGATCGCGGAGGCAGCAGTCTGAGCAGAGATGCCCAGACTTCCCTCACCCCAGACACTTCCTCCAGCTCTTCCGGGGGGACCCCGAGGCGTTCCCAGGCCAGCCTGAGAGACATAGTCTCTCCAGCGTGTCCTGGGTCTTCCCCGGGGCCTCTTCCCTGTGGGACATGCCTTGGGACACCTCCCTAGCGAGGTGTCCAGGGGGCATCCGAAACAGATGCCCAAGCCACCTCAGCTGACTCCCGCCGAGTGACCGAGCTTCTCACCCTATCTCTAAGGGAGCGCCCGTGGAGGAAACTCATTTCGGCCGCTTGTATCCGCGATCTTGTCCTTTCGGTCATTACCCAAAGTTCATGACCATAGGTGAGGGTGGGAACGTAGATTGACCGGTAAATCGAGAGCTTTGCCTTTCGACTCAGCTCCTTCTTCACCACGACGGTCCGGTACCGAACCGACTCGCATAACTGCGGACGCTGCACCAATCAATCCGCCTGTCAATCCCACGCTCCATCTTTCCCTCACTCGTGAACAAGACCCCGAGATACTTGAACTCCTCCACTTGAGGCAGGACCCGGACCTGAGGGCACGCCACCCTTTTCCGGTCGAGAACCATGGCCTCGGATTTGGAGGTGCTGATTCTCATCCAGCCGCTTCACACTCGGCTGCAAACCGCTCCAGTACATGCTGAAGGTTCCTGGCTTGATGAAGCCAACAGGACAACATCATCTGCAAAAAGCAGAGATGAAATCCTGTGGTTCCCAAACCGGACTCCCTCCGGCCCCTGGCTACGCCTAGAAATCCTGTCCATAAAGATTATGAACAGGAACCGGTGACAAAGGGCAGCCCTGCCAGAGTTCAACATGTACTGGGAACAGGTCTGACTCCCATAAACCCTCAAGCACCCTGCAGTGGAGGGTATAGAGCTGGTCCAGTGTTCCTCCTGAATCCGAGGGTCGACTATCGGCCAAATTCTCCTCTCCAGTACCCTGGCATAGACCTTCCCGGGGAGGCTGAGAAGTGTGATCCCCCTGTAGTTGGAACACACTCTCCGATCCCCCTTTTTAAAAAGAGGGACCACCACCCGGTTTGCCACTCCAGAGGCACTGTGTCCCAACCTCCATGCAATGTTGCAGAGCGTGTCAGTCAGCCAAGACAGCCCCACAACATCCAGAGACTTGAGGCACTCAGGGCAGATCTCATCTACACCTGGTGCCTTGCCACCGAGGAGCTTGCGAACTACCTCAGTGATTTCGGCCTGGGTGATGGATGGGCCGAGTCCATCCAGCCAGAATCTCTTCGAGGCCAACCTCGATAGTCCTCCTCCGTGGCCTCACCGAACTCCCCCAGACCCGAGTTTTTTCCTCCAGGACCGTCTGGGCTGCGGCTTGCTTGGCCTGCCGGTATTTGCCTGTCAACTGCATCAGGAGTCCCACAGGCCAACATGGTCTGATGGGACTCCTTCTTCAGCCTGACGACATCCCTTACTTTACCTCGGGACCTGTACACACCCGCCAAGATCAGCAGCCCTACGTAAACGCGTAAGTCGATGTCGTCCATATTTCTCCAGCCGTCGCCATATTTCCGCACGCCCCCGAGATTTGTCTCGATCTCGACGATTTCTTCTATCTCCGGGGTGATGAACATATGGAGCGTTGACGCCATGTCAAGCGCGTGGGAAACCACGTGCGTGGTGGGTCCCTGGATCACCGCCGTATGATGTGGTGTCCACCACTGGGTTCGGGGGTTGCCACCACGACAGGCACCAGAGACCCTTGCATCCACAACTTCAAACTGCCAGCGTCAACAATGGAGGCAGAGAACATGGTCAAGTCCACTCGGACTCAATGTCCCCAGCCTCCCTCGGAATCTGTGAGAAGCTCCTCTGGAGGTGGGAGTTGAAGACCTCCCTGACAGAGGGCTCGGCCAGACGTTCCCAACAGACCCTCACAATACGTTTGGGTCTGCCAGGTCTGTCCATCTTCCTCCTCTGCCAGCGGATCCTAACTCACCACCAGGTGGTGATCGGTTGACAGCTCAGCCCCTCTCTTTACCCTAAGTGTCCAAGACATATGGCCGGAGATCAGATGAAACGACAACAAAGTCAATCATCGACCTCCTGGCCTAGGGTGTCCTGGTGCCACGTGCACTGATGGATTGGGGGGGGGGATTAGAAGTGTCAAATACTATTTGTTTATTTATTTTGCAACTGTGAGACATATTTCACCCCAATCGTTATACACACATGCACACAAACACTAACATTCCCCATTCCCATTTGCACATTTCAAACAGTATAAAAGTGTGCAGCGTTTGCAGATATACTTCTTGCAGCCGGAGCACACACTGTGCGTTTTTCTGTCCCTCTTCGGTGGGCATATCTGACACCTTTTCCTCTTAGTCGCACTGACTGTATTTCGCCGGCTTGCTGGGCATATACTGCCTGAAAGGACACCTGCCTGTGTGTTGTGTGTGTTGTGTTTTGTTTTAATTTTATTTTGTGGGGACGAAAAGCAAAAGAAAAAGAAAAAGATGAAAACACAACACGCGCTGCACATATACGTACATGCACATACGCACGCGACACACGCAACACACTACCTCTGAAAGGAACCAGTTGTTCGTCTACCGTTATCTCTAGCCCGGGGTTGTACAGGCGAGGCAGCTGTTCTGCCCACTTGTCCCACACCTCTCTTATGGTTGCCAGCTTTTCCCCATTGGCACGTTTCGCGTAAGTGTGAAACACCTTCAGTGGCATTGTCGTGCGGAAAATCGCCTTGCCGCTCTCCGCGTCCCACAGACTGCACGAGGCCTCACCTAGGGACCTGTACACACCCGCCAAAATCAGCAGCCCTACGTAAACGCGTAAGTCGATGTCGTCCATATTTCTCCAGCCGTCGCCATATTTCCGCACGCCCCCGAGATTTGTCTCGATCTTGACGATTTCTTCTATCTCCGGGGTGATGAACATATGGAGCGTTGACGCCATGTCAAGCGCGTGGGAAACCACGTACGTGGTGGGTCCCTGGATCACCGCCGTATGATGTGCTGCGATGACGTCGTCCTCGTCTGTGTGTTTTGCATAAGAAGACAAGGACCATCTTATTTGGCTGTTCTTTGAGAGGAAGAAGGTCCGTCTGCTTTTACCTTTGCTGTTGCCTCCTCCTCCTACTCCTCTTTCGTCTTCGTCATCATCATTATCATCATACTCCGGGTTGTACTCCTCATCGTTGTGGTCGTTGTAGCCGTGTTGTTGTTGTTCTTCCTCTTCTTCTTCGTCTTCTTCTTAGTCTTCTTCTTCGTCTTCATGACGTTCACTTCGAAAGCAGGATGTCATCGTCATTCAGCTTGTAGAGCCCTGGTTTGTAGAACTGGGCCAGCACTGGCAGTGGTGGGGGCTGATGTGTATTTCTTTTTTCTATTATTTTTATTCATTATTATTATTATTAGTAGTAGTAGTAGTACATTTAGTTTCCAATCGAGAAAAGAAAAGAAAACACAAAAGAAGAAGAAGAAGAACGAACGACACCGCGTATCTGCGGTGAACAATAAGGCTGTATTAATATGTGGTCATAGAAGGTATGGATGGGCGAGGTTTGGACGAAATAGCGTCTGCCCGCACGTCTGTGACAATGACAAAGTTCCAAGCAAAAGGGGGGGAAAGAAATAAAGACAAAGATAAATGAAAAAGAATTAAAAAAAAAAACACAAACATTATAAAAAAAAAAAGACAGACAGACAGACAAGGTGTGATTACGTTCAGGCGTGATTACATACAGGCGGACGGGCACTCGAGGAGGGGGGGGTCAGAATGACCCACACTAGGACAGCACAAGGGTTAAACATGCAGTAAAGTCCATCAAATGTATTGTTTCAATTATTTTAATTCATATTCCAAGTGAAGTAACTCTCATTACCGATATAAAGAAGGTGTTTTAAAGCCCCATTTTTCAAATAATGTCTTTATTGAAAAGAAATAGAAATTCTTTACTAAAAACACATGTGAAGCACAGATTCAAGATTCAGCACTACCCACTGACGCAGACACAGAACACACACAGACAGGAGGTGGTGTAATGCATATGCATACACAGGAATGTGTATCGTACATACATGTTTCATCGTAGAAACACTATTCAAACATCAAAACGTTCAGCTCAATTAGGACATGCGTGCTATTACTTTTTTCATTCCTAACATTCATACTTTGCAAAATATTCCAGGTTTTCTAGGAATGTCTTCCCATTAAAATTAATTGACAATATGTTAAAAAAAATTCACATTTTCACACTTTTATTATTATTATAATTGTTACTAGAGTTATACTTCAGGGTGGAAGTATGTTACTTTGTTTTGTAATATTGTATCTTTATTGTATAAGTACAGAATATCCAGTAACTCATGCTCTAATAAAAAACATAATGAACCATCATTCCAGACTCCTCCACATGTGCATATGACTTTACTTTAGAAACAAAAATATCTTAATGCATTTATCTGACACATTCATGACCACGGCTCATATGCGCACTTCAGTTAAAGGCAAAGTGTCCGATAAAACCAATACTGATAACACTTCCTCTGCCTGATTTCCTGACTTTAACATTTGTAAAAGCAGAGATGGACAGTGTAAAAATAAATTACTTTTTTTTTTACATGAAAGAAGCCTCAAAAAGAGCAACATCTTAGCTGAGCAGCATCTTAATGCAGACTTACAAATTAGGGGTATGTGAAAAGTGAATTTTATGAATTTATTTTTATGTTTATCAAGTATTATCTACAAATATTGGTTCCAATGTGGAAGCAGAAGGCTGACTTAAAATTCTCAGACAGATATCACAGAGGACACAACTTTCCCTCCAAGCAGACTGATTTTAGTTACAATCTCTAGTGATAAATACCTATAATATAGTTTACACACAAACATGTCCAGTAAAGCACGTGGAGAGATTTGTGCTGAATACTTAATATTTATGTTTTGTCATTTCACACCGTAGTCACATATTATTCTGGGGTGGATTTTCATTACCACTGTTTTGGGGATTATGTGCATAGTTGTAAGTGAATCTGCACCACTGGGGTACATTTACTGTCTTTCAGAGGAGTTCTGTGAAGTCTGGTACAACCACATTCACTACTGTGCTTGGATAGTGCATATTCTTAAATTAAAACTGTGTTGAATTAAATGACCATAAGAGCACAGATACGGTTAATAAACAGTCTTACTGACATGTGTACCTCCATGGATATTTATAGTTCACTGTAGTCACAGTGAGTCTCTCAACAGCCGCACGGTGGCAGTGACGTGCTCCCCGCACAAAGCCACTCTGCCGGAAATGAGGCGTAGAAGAAGAGCGTAACGTAGTGAAGGAGCTCCGGTGGTGTCGCCTCGTCAGATGACCACCTCTCAGTAAAAACACTGTAAGTGCTTCGCCTCTCTCTTCAATTATGTGTATCTGCCCGCGGTTTCCACTCTGAAGCCTCTCTCGCAGCGCTGATAATGCTGAAAATGAAGCTACCGATGAAAACGGGCGAGGACGGAGGCGACGAAGCGGCCGAGGACAGCTCACTAGGTCGGTCGGAGGAGCAGCGCTTCCCCCGGGCTGTCCCTCCCTCCGCGGGGTCCGACGGGCGGGACGAGTGGCCCAGATCCTCCGTGTGTCCGTCCCAGCTGGACAAGGAGACCGTCTTTGAGTGGTTCGGCCTCCACCTGAACCCCGCCAGGCGAGTCGAGTTCATGTGCGGGCTGCTGCATATGTGCCAGCCCCTGGAGCTGCGCTTCCTCGGCTCCTACCTGGAGGACCTCGCCAGGAAAGACTACCACGTTTTACGGGACTTCGAGTTTCGGGCGAACAGTCCGAGCGACCTGGGACTCTTGACGGACGTGATTGACCCGGTGGTCCGGTCCAAGCTCCTTGTGTGCCTGTCCCTGCTCGGCTCTGACAGCAGGGAGTGTGCTGGGATACTCTTTCGGATACTGAGCCATGTCGACCCGGCCTTGTTCTACAAAAACTACGACTACTCCCTCCCTCCGTTCAGGGACCCTCACCACCACCATCACCACCCCATGTTCCACCCACCGTGTCCGGACGGGAGCGTGTCGGAGCCGACCTGCGGCTTCTCCGCCAGCGAAGCCGCGGCGGGACCTCTGGAGCAGTTAGCGCTGCTCTTCACCATGGCATCGCTACACCCGGCTTTCTACTTCCACCAGCGGGAGACTGTCCGAGGGCAGCTGGACAAAATAGAGATGGCCATAGAGGAGGAGAGGCGACAGAGTCAGCTCGGAATAAACACCCAGGCGACGGTAACGAGCGAATAAACAACATTAGCATCACAGGCTAAATGCTAGTCTTACATATTTAGCATAGTTAGCTAAAGTCAGCTAAATAAACCGCTAAATATAGATAACAGCTAATGAGTTAACAACATGCCATTTTACATCGCACACAGACCGAGTATTGTACTGTAGCAGCTCTTTTCCTGTTATAAGCTGCCGCCCATGACAGGACAGCTAATGCTATGTTACCCTTAGCTAACACAGTTAGCCCGCTTAGTTAACCTGCCGGCTGCTAAAGTTTGCCAAGTGGTTTCAACCAGTTTACACAAGCTGTGTTCAAAGGTGTTGCTGCTCTCACGCTGTTATGTAAGGCCCTGTGTTGTGGCTCTGTAATATCCATGTCTCTAAATGCTTCGCCATCGACCTGTACAGTGAAAAGGCATTAACGAGCCGACTGGACTTAGCGTCCAGTCTGCTCGTTAATGCCTTTCCAGGCCCCCTGTTAAAGCAAATCTACATCCACAGAGAGCCAAAGCGCTGCTCTCTTACTGTTGGTCTGTTAATTATGTAACAGTCTGTCTGTCCGCAGCATCAGTCTGACAACATGTGGATGTTCACCAGAGGACACCAGACATCCCAGCGATTTGTTAATCATTAGAGCTCGTTGTCTGCTAAATATGCGTGATCGCTGTCCAGGTTTCAGTTTTTTTTATAATAAGAGCAGTGATGTCAATGGCCAGGGTGTGCTGGGACAGATTATGCTGACTGTCGTCCAAGCCTAGTGACATAGTGGTGTTTACCTGTTGCCACCCGAAGAAAACAATCACAGCAGCACGTTTGGTTGTCAGATAAATCAGTAGGGAGAATCCTGGAGTGTAGACAAACATGGGAGTGCTGCGTCTTAGGAGGAAAACTGGGAAACAAGCTGCCTTTTTAACAAAGCAGTTTTACTGAATTGTATTTTCCTCCCTTAACAAATCTTTCTACAGCAGTCACAGTTCCAGATTTCAGGTGCTCTGCCTTGTACAATGACTGAATTCCTGAAGTCTGAGCTTGCAGCACAAAACTTGTTGCAACCTTCAGGGCTGACTGGATGACACCAAACATACCTCTGCATTACCAAATTGACAGGTGACACAGCTGAAGAACTGAAACAAGCAATCGAAACCTTAAAGGTGTAGTCTGCAATACTGGAGAGACAAAAACTCCTCCCTTCAGCACTCCTTCAAACTCACACAAGTAACACACAGCATTAATGTTTTCCTGCACATGAGTACAAAGTGACAAAGCGAATTTGACAACCTGAGAATGAAAACTAGTTGGTGGCTGCTCTGTGTGTTTCCCATTGACACAGCCAGTGTGTAGTGAATTAGAATGGGAGGCTACACCTTGTCACTTAAGTAATGCCTGAGCTGTCTTGGATCTTGTAGCTGTTTGAGGAAACTGCATGGTGGGAAAATAGGTTCAGCTTTCCTCATCATTCAAGCACTTATTCTGTCTTTGGAGGTCAAGAGTTTTTAAAGAGTTTTTTTAGTCAATCTTGTTCCAAAATGCAGCTTGCACTGAAAAGACCTGTTGAAACGGAGTGAAATCCTTAAGACAGAGTGTCAGAGCTTCCCACCAGTACGTGTTAGAAATGACCAGAATGGAGAGTTTCCCTTTTTTTTTGTTTAATGCTGACTTATCTCATTAAGCGTACTTCTAAACAGACTCTGTGTCGCTCTGTGGGGCTGTCTCTGTTCTAGATGAATCCATAAGGTTGACATCATTGTGAGTCAGGGCTTGGCCTGGTGAAGATGCAGTGCTCTTAATAAAATCACACATGCCATTTTGAGAGCACTGTACTGTCTCTGGACTGTAGCCCTGTCGTATGTGGTAAAAAGAGCGGTGAGTGTGAGGGGGATGGAAACACACAGTGATTCCTGCTGCGTCTTTGTGTTGACACAATGTGTGTGTCAGCCCTTTTGATTGGCAGCCACTTATTTACTTTCTGAAATCACACAGGCTACATACATGGATGGTGTAACTCAGTTATTGTCTGTTTTGCATATTTTCTTTGCTAATTGTCTTACATATTATTGTTTGCTCTTCACTGGCAACATTTGGAGATGGTTTGTGTAGATGTAATTGTGTAGATTGTAATTAATCAGAAATGACTGAAAATGGGAAGTTGAAAAATGTATCAGGAGGTTTTAGGGATGGCATCCAAATAAAGTTATAACATGTCACAACATTCATGGTTCAGTATGTTTTCAGTAGAGCAGGTAAACATAAAATGCAGAAAATAACATTTTTGTCATTATCAATCGTTCTTGGTCCTTTTTTAAGAAAAACGTCCAAATGATCTGATTTTGGCTTTTCAGATACAAATATTGATTTCTTTATTGGTTTCTTTAGTCCTCTGTGAAAGTAAAATGAATGTTTTTGTGTCTGCGACAAGATAAGACACCATGGGCTTTAGGAAACCCTGAAAACCATTTTTCTGACATTTTATGGACAGAACAACTGATCAGTTAATCAGGATTATGATTACCAGAGTAATCAATAGTGAAAATTGGACCTTGGCCACATTTCTCACTATCAACAATAAAAAAGAAACCTGAATAATAAATAACACACATCAGTTGTGCTTCCTTGTAAGACTCTAATCTCGTAATAGTTCAGATTAAAATGCACATTTGAAGGCTTGCTGTAGCAGGACTCAGGCACTGTGTCCATATTCTTCAATCCTGTATTTTCTACGACAGTGTGGTCACACATCTATAGTGTTAAACTCTCTGTAGCATCAGGTACCACTCTGGTTTGATCAGCCTGAACTCTGGCGAGAGGGACTTTCTCTCCTCTCTGTATTCTGTAGAATAGACAATTCATGTGATGGTGTCGTAAATAACACATTTGAAGTGTTTCCACAGAGACACGACTTCAGTGCAACAATGTTGGGACCAGTTTGACACTAATCTTTATCCTTTGAGCTTCAATAACCTGCTAACTGGGCTAGGCTCATTAGCATGCTCCGGCTGATCGACAACAACTGGCATGCTGCCAAAAACCCCCTGGGTAAAACTCCTCTGGAACTTGTGGGGGACTGATACACTAATACTATCTTAGATAATGCTGGTGTCATTCAACATAAAGTGCAATTTGTGTCTTACAATCAGCTAAATATGAAAGCTGTCAAACACATGATAGTCCTCCTCTAATTAAGGTCATTTTTGTTCTCCAGGAGCTGACGGGTCAGAAGGCGGATTACCTGCCATCCCCAGCAATGGGTTTGGGGGAATGCGCTGCTTCCCATCCTCCCTGCCAGAGCCGACGCTCCAGCCGCTGGGCAGCACAAAGAGAAGGTGAGTGGACATAATGATTTTCAGTAATGAGCTGCAGGTATGGCAGGGAATGAAGCAGCATTTTAATTAGTTGATTTCATCATTTAATCTTGATTTGCTTTGAAAAGGTTTCCTCTATGAAGCAGGAAAATCAACTGTCTGGACATGCAGAAAGTACCGATTGATTCATAGTAGTAATTGTACAGGCTTTCAGTAGACATACATTAGTGTTTGTGAGGTTGATATTTGCGAAGTCCTTCTCATAGCTGCATTCGTCCTGCCAGACTCAGAGTAGTGATAGCTTGTTATTGGTCTCTGTTGCAGCGGTGCATATAGAGGGAATTGTGCTCAGGGGCATCTCTCGGACCAGAGTAGACAAAGAGTACAACTTTGAGGTATGTAACCACACTACACACAACACACACACACACACACATAATGCTTCAAAACATCTGGTAAAAGGGTTATTTTAGCCTGCTACCATATTTGTGTCTGCAGTCCTAAAGGAGCAGTGTGGAGGATTTAGTGGATTCTAGCGGTGAGGTTGCAAATTGCAGCCAACTGAATACCCTGCCCCTCACCACCTTTTTTCCAAGCATTACTGTGGCTGCAAATTCAACGTATAAAAGGTCAGGCCCTCTCTAGAGCCAGTGTTTCTTTTTTTCACCTCTGGGCTACTGTAGAAACATGGTGGTGCAACATGTCTGACTGCGTGGAAGAGGACCAGCTTCTTCTCTAGATGTGAGGTGCTCATAAAGATTATTAGCTGGAGGTGGTTATACACCAATGAAAACATTATTCTTAGTATATTATTATATTTCTACCAGTAAGTCCCCCTCAATCCTCCACACTGCACCTTTAAGTTTAGGATGAGTGTAAACACTACTGTATGTCTGGTGTTTGCTCACACACACACACACACTTGCTCTGTGCTCTCCTGCTGAATACTGTCCTGCATGTGTGCTCTCAGCTTTGAGCTCTGGCAGGTTCACTGCATTTGAGAGACACTGCGGACATCGAGCTTGATAGTGGAGTGTAACAGCCAAAGCCTGGTGATACACAGCCAGACGGACACTGAGCTAAATATCCCTGTACCATGTTTCCTCCTACTTCTGCCTTATTTTAGAATTGGTGGTACTGGTTGGTGGTCTTACAATATGAACATAGCATGTGGTAATTGCTTATTTATTAGACAACAACTTCTGCTGCTGCTGTCTCCCAGCTGAAGCACAATCAGGTGAAAATGCATCATGTTCTCACCTATTCGCCATCCACAGCTATCAGTCAACGGCCATCACATGCTAGTTTGTGCATGAACGGCTCTGCTGCTCTTGTTCCTTGGCATCACTCTCTCCCTGTGGTGCTGTGCTGGTTACACTGGTGCCAGCCTGGAAGTAAGGCTTTTTTATTATCTCCAACACAGTGACATTTTGTGCTTCCCTGTATGTTGAAGCAGCCAAATTGGATTCAACCTTGCAGGAAAAGCACATGCTGTTACAGGCACAATCGAAGCGTGTGGTGGGCAAATCTGGGGCAAATAGTTCATTTCCTGTATTTCGTTATACTTTGGCCCCTGTGCTCACCTAATCCCATATTGACTCAAGTACCAAGATCACTGCTGATGAGCTGGTCCTTTCAAACATGATTTTTTTCCAAACATGGATTCACAGTAACAAATTGGAGTATTTAGTGCTCATTTACAGAAAAAAAAAAAAAAACAAAAAACAAAAAAACAGTAAGACAGATGGAGAAGAGAGACTAACAGTCCTGTTGGCTTGACTGAGCTTCAACAGTGAAGCCAACAGCAGCGTCCTCACTCTCCATCTGTTCATACTGGACCAAACCACAGATGAACAAATGCAAAGACACAACACACACACAAACACACACACACACACCCACACGTGTATTCATTCTACACCTGAGAGCTTTAATAGGTCTGTGCCATTTTCATCATGTAGCAGCATGATGTTGCTGGTGCTGCTGGGAGAAGGTGCCTCCAAAGTGTTTCCTGCACTACTGAGGGGAAAAAAGGTCCGCACTGCTACACAGATGTTCTTGTGTTTTGCTACCGCTCATTACTGATCACAAGTTTAATTTAAGTAAACAGGCCAATCTGACGCAGATTGTTTCCTGTCCTTGAACACTCAACAATACTTCTGTAAGAGTGACACTACAAAGGTCAGATGTCCTTAAATATTCACAGCAGTGCCTGTCATTTAATAATCCAATCGTCATAATGACTGTAAAACAGTAATTTAAAATTGATCATATTATATCTACTTATGTGTCCTTGTATTTGCACAAATCATTTGTGGACTGAAAACGAGGTGTTTCTTATCTTTATAAAAGTGCTCTTGACTACTTGTCAGAGTCTCTGAGGGAAATTGAGAACATATTGGTGACTACCAGAAATCAGTAAGTACTAACAAATAAGAACAAGTCATGGATACAAACCAAAAGAAGAGGAAAATTCTTTGAATCACTTCCTCCATGAAGCCCAGTGTGTTTCTGTTTCCTATCAACAGGCAGTTGACTTTATGAATAAAATAATTAATTTCAGTGTTGTTTTGACTTGACAAATCCACATTTTACTGTTTGTCGACACTGAATATAATATACTGGAGGCCACGCTCACTCCCAACTCTCCTGTCCCCGAATTTCACTCATTCTCATCCCGTCACCCCAAGAGACACTGTAAACGCCTCGGGTGTGTGCTACCCATATCTTCAAAGTTGCAGCTGACAGTAATTGATATTTTCCACTGTAGTCTACATGTAGATATTTTATCACCAGAAACTAGATAAACATTGAACGCTGATTCATCTACAGTGGGCAGTGAGCCAATTTTTCTGATTTCCTATATAACTGAGCTACACAGTACTTGGTCTGTAGCCTCAATCTATCAGTCAACAAGTCTCGCCCCTGAGGAATTTATACAGACAATGAGAAGTGTATGTGTGTGTGTGTGTGTGTGTGTGTGTGTGTGTGTGTCTGTACTTGCTTGCCTGCACCTGCCTGCCTTTCTTTCTTTCATGTAGTCCTCAGGCTATCACAGTTGTTCATGAGTAAGTCATGAGCTCATACAGCGTATCACTTGTATGTCTCTCTCTTCATATCCAATCACCAAAAATAGATCACTCAAATCAACATGGTGTATTCTGTCTGTGTGTGTTAACAATTTACTGTCACGTTGATCCATGAAGTATCAGCATAGCCCCCACTGATGTTGCAGATATGTCATTGTAGTCGGTGCGATGATGCGTCCTCTGCTCTGTTTCAGGTGAAGTGGTCAGACTCGTCTTCTAGTAGTGTGACAAAAACCCATCTGGAGCTGGAGAATTTCCTTCTCAAGGTACACACTTCTGTTGAAGTTATTGATTTTTTGTCTGTCCTAGTCCATCGATAACAGTTCCCAAGTTACAGTCCTCTGGCAGTCAGTCACACGGACAAGAAAACCTCCCTTGTCAACAATACAGCTCTTAAGTTCAGTTCAGACACTTCAGTTCAGGATTCATGCTGCTGTTTTGTTAAATCCGCAACTCTAAATTGTTAAATATGGAATGAATAAAAAGGACAGTATGAAATAATTAATCTTATGAAGAAATTGTGTTCAGTATCTAAAAAAATCAACAAATGTCTAAATAAACAAACAAAAGAAGAAACTATTAAACAATTCAGTAAAACCTTGCAATAATAAAAATATAAAGTAATAATTAAATAACATGTCATAGTAATGGCTTAAGTTTGAATATATTTTTAATGATTTCATTAACATATTGTTTCACTGATATATTTCACACCATTAATTTATGTGATAATTTATTTCGTAATTGCTTATTTATTTATAGTAGTAGTGAAGTAGTAGTAATAGTGAACACTTTGGGCTCCATAGTTACACAGCTTCGTCCATACAGTCGTCTTTCCAGCCTTGGTAGCATGCAGTCACGTTATTTACTTCGGCCGTAGTCACAGGTCACCTCCTGTAGAACCTTTGAATTGAATTGCAGGGCAGATGTTAAGAAACAGGGTTTTGCTCACTCACAGTACAGTTTACGGTCAAGTCTGTTACGTGAGGTGATACCTGTTGGAATGAACGGATCAGCACCACGGACAGTGTCACAGCAATGCCAGAGAGCGACCGACCTTTTGGGCCTTTTTCACGAAAAACACATTTTGGAATGTTATAGTAGGACATAATAATAAATTCTGGTACTGTTCATGCTGTCTCATTATCATGGCCTAATAATGACAATTGTACACTATAACATAAGATCTCAACAGAAAGGGAGTTTGCAGGAAACTGAAGAAAGATAACATAAAGGGGAGATTCACCTGTTCCTCCCTCTGCAGTGCAGTGATCTACGCTACCTTTTGTCTACGCTGTCTGTTTTTTTATTTTGTCTTGTTTTAATAATGGTTTGATAATTCTGCCACACGAACAGAAAGATTTTGTCTTTATTCATCATCTCAAGCAATTTGAGGTGCAGCGTACAAACTCTGCTTACAAAGCGACCAGCCCACCTCTATTTCTCAGAGGAAGGCTAGATACTGTATTCTGACACATTCTTTGTCAAGACCACTGAAGTTGGATTATGTTTGACACCAGAAGTTTTCACACTAAGGACGTGTTGTTTGTGCATATGGCCTGCTGTTTACCGCCCGTCCTTCTCTCTGCAGCTTCCTAAGGATCAGTGCACTGAGTCTTTTGAGAAGAACATCCTGAGGCTTCTGAGCCAGGGGGACCAGAAAGAGAGCAGAGAGGTGGAGAAGAACCTCAGGTACTTCACATTTAACCCAGATAAACAAAAAAAAATAAGGTGTATGATATTATTATTATTATTGTTGTCATTGTTATCATTAAAAGTTACAGTTAATAATAATAAGGTACAGTTAACAAGCAGTTAATATTAACAATAACAGGTATTACAATGAACTACTCTTTTTTATGATGAATCTGGTTTCAGTATTTGAAGAGTATGTTTTCAAATTTCAAAACTGAAGGAATTTGAGAGTTATTTATAATGAATTGGCAACACAATTTATTTTAATGAATAAAAATGGAACTTTGCAAACTGACACTGACTGAGATGGGGCTGTGCACAAAGAAATCAGTCATGCGTTCATCCATCGATTTCCTTTCGTGAGCTTCAGAGGACAGTCATCCTGCTCTGGCTAGTTATATATGTATCAAATAAATCTAAAGAAGCATGATTTGTCTGAGCTCTGTGCTGGTGTTTGGTGTCCTCTGGAATTCACTCCATATAAGAGCACATGAAATCATTGCAAACTGCAGCCTTGACCGAGCACAAGCCGCAGTCCCGACTGTGGTCACCTTGTTATTCTGAGTTCTCCAAGGATAAGAGGTCAACATCTGTCTCCTTTTACCCGAAAACTTTCTTTTTCAGGGTCATTTCCTGTATGTAATAAATCTGGAATAGATTCTTCCTCCATACTGAGCCACATATCACTTAGGAGAGAATCGAGAACCTCTTTCGGGCATCTTGAAGCAGTCACTACAATTTGATTACCATTGTTCTCACCTAGAAGAACCAAAATTAAAGCAGAGAACTCCCCACAGGGTTTCAGTCAACAGTGCTGTTGAAGTATTTTTGATGTAGATGAGCTATTGTTATTACTGAAGAATATCTGCGAGTATTACTTGTGCTGCCTTTCGTTTTTAGTAAGGAGTTTAAGAACAGTAGCCATGTCATTAAACCACTACATGATGATCAGAAATGACGAAATATCTATTGTTCTACTTTAGGGGACACATTTCACACTCCAGATCAGATAATTGGGCAAGGCTTGTCCCATTGGGCAAAGTGTGTGTGAGTGCGAAAGAGACAAAGCCAGCCACACCCTCCCTTTTTGTGTGAACAATAACACTCTCTCTCTCTCTCTCTCTCTCCTGCTTACACACACACACACACACACACACACACACACACACCATTGTGCCACCAGTTTCATTTACTGTGAAGTGAAAGTGTGGAAAGTGAAACTTATCTGCCTGAAGCTTTTCATCAGTAGTCCGGCCCCACGACACGGCTGCATTGTAATCATCTCAGCTGCTTGTTCTTGCAGTCTTTGAGGCTTAACTGTTGCCATGGGAAAGCTTCTTGCTTCATTATTTTTACTACAGTATGTTCGCACAATGACAGGACATTGGCAGTGCAGCACTAATTTGCATGTTCAAGACAAATGTGTTATTATGGCTTAGTACTGTGAACAACATGAAGAGGTCCAGTGTGAAAGGAATGGAAATCACATCAAAATTAGCCTGTCTCAGACTTACACATTCCAGTCAGAGAATGTGTGTGGAAGGGTAAGAGGTGGTTAAATCCATGGTAGATTGATTAATCCTAAAAAAGCATTGAAATCCTGGATAATCATCCAACCTTTGGAGTTTCCCAAGTGACAAGGTTTGGCATAATATGGTGAGAAAATGTTTGGATGGTAATGTTACATAAGTCTGTGTAGAACTAAATAAATTTATTCTGGTATTTCATGTATTAGTTCTCCAGAGAGGAAGCTTATAACAGCCAGGTTTCCTCTGTTCTGTCACTGCCCTCCTTTAGGGAAAGGTTCCTGTCTGCTCCTCCAGTCTTCAGACAGACCAGGAAGGTCTGCAGCTTCTTCAATTGTGACTCCAGTTACTCTACAAAACCCACAGGCTGCAGATGTGAGTATCAGACTAATAGAGACCTCTTCCCCTTAAAACACTCCTGCTCCTTTTTCATGTATGTTAAGAGATCAAGCACGTATCCTTTTATGACATGGTGCCTTTAAAATCAGCTCTGGGAAAGGGCAGCGTTTGAGTTGTTCTTTTGTACTCTGTAGAAGTCTCCCTGATCTGACCTCCTCACAGGGAACACTTTTTTTTCTAGAGCAAGTCCAGCAAGCACTGCTTTTCTCTGGTCCATTTTGTCAGCTTAGTAGAGAAATACACTGTAAATAAAAGTGTAAAATTCCTATGGGAAAAGGCATTGTTGGTTTACTTAAAATAGCAGTGTCACAGTTTCTTCTTAACTACTAACTATTAACTTCTAACTACTATTAAATTGGCTACAAAGACTATCAATTGCATATTTAATAATTAAGTAAGGATTTAAGTATTTATCTCAACTTTTTTTTAAGAATCAAAACTAATTAGATAATGTTCGTCACTCATCCACACACACAAACTGGATGTGACAACTCTACCGTGATATAAAGCAGGCATACCTGTAAATGACTGAGGCACTAAACCACAAGTAGTGACAGCTGTAGGAAACCTGTCCTGTCAGAAATCTACAGCAACACATTTCACTGAGCCCTGTCCAAATTGTCACAAGCAGAGTTGTCTTCTTCTTTACAGGCAACTGCCAGCTGGGTAAGGCCTACCAAGGGGACTGTTCTGATGCCTCCAGTCAGGAGGAAGGTGAGAACAAGCGAAATCATTCCACTCAGTTCCTACTGTGATGTTTTTCCTCTGTGGATCGCAACAGTGGCAGGGCGAGCGCAGCAGAGGACAAAAGAAATGCACAGGAGCACATATAATGAGTGAACGAACAGCCCACTAGCCAGGGCCGCAGTCGCAGCTGGAGCGACATAGTACACATGAAAAGCTAACTAGCGTTTATTTTTGGAAGTCGTTTGGAAAGACTGAGTCTGTTTCAAATCCTCATATTTCATGGCTATATTTGCCCGATCATGTGCTGGACTGAGTTCAGCTCGAGCAGCAGTAACCACAACCCTTACTGCCTCGTACTTTTATCACAAGTGGCACTGCTAGTAGATGAATATTCTACACATGTACTTTATTGACTAACGTGTCCAAACAAACTTCCTCAATGCTCTTCTGTTCATGTGTCCTTGAACATAAGAAATAACTGGAATAATAAGAGGACATCGTGATTTGAAAGGGCATCTGGACTTTCTTTAACCTTGAGTTGCATTTCTTTGTAGTGAAATGTAAGACTTTTCAGAATAATGGCAGAGTATGGTGTAGCATATCTTGTGTTAAGGTTTCATAGGCTCTAGTGATGTGACTGCTGTATCTATATTCTCACATAAATCTATCTCTATATCTTGATTACCAGTAGATGTAATGGTGTTTTGTGGATTTCTTTCTCAGATTTAGAGTTGTACGTTCAGGGACACAAGAAAAAACATGGGACCAAAAGTCCAAGTCAAGGGTAAGTACAAATGTTTTTATCCCAATGATTCATATAGGATGTCACTGCTATATTATAATTGCTAAGAATACGGACAAAGGTGTTTTCTGCTTTTTACATTGCGTTATATAGATAAAAGTGTGTAAAAATACTGATGACAGTGTAAAGAATGCTGAAAATAAGCTCAGTCATATCAGTGAAACACGCTGAGGCTAGATCTTTAAAAACCCTTTTTTACAACAGTGTTCTGATCAGGATTTGTAAGTGAGATCGCTGGAACAGCATCAGGTGATCCAATAAAGGATCACATTGATGGGAAGCCATCTATTTATTGTGTAGCATTATTTATTTAACTATTTTAACAGCACTTTATACTAAGTATTAAAAGTAAGGGATGATAAAGTATCATTATCTGACAACTGTTCATTTAACGGCAGGCAACATATGCAATGTATATTACATTCTCTGTATCTTAGAGACACAACTTAAAACACAGTAGTCCACCGGGATTGGAAATTAGCATCCACCACATACAGAAGGTGGAACATATTCTGGCATGTCACTCAGTGCATGTGTTTACATTGTGAATCAACCAACACACCTTAAATGTCAATATGACAACTTTAACAATTCCATTTTTTAAATTGGCTCTGTTTTAACTTGATAAAATGAAGTGCAAATATTTTGTTTCCTCACTTGGAGAGAAAAAGTGGCGGAGCCTCGTTCCAGTGTGAACCTGTGAAAAAGCTAAATGTGCAGTAGAGCCCTGCACGTTTCCGATTTCCGACTGTTATCACAGTCACTTACAAAAATTCTGACCATTCCTAGACACAGACACAAGAATCACATACCTGTCGGTAATCATGTAGTGAAATTACATTCTCCTTGTCTGCATTTAAACATAACACTTTTGTAGATCATTCGGCTGGATGATGTCCTGTTTGGTCATTATGTGCCACCATACCCTGTATGTGTAGGTTTTCTTGATGTTCGCCTGGTGAGCTTATTTAACCAGTAGTTATTTAAAGGTGGTGTGATCATTGACACACAGAAAGAAGCTCATTTCTTCAAT